>CAJQUW010008706.1:0-600000 GCA_907163375.1 Prostheceraeus crozeri
CGTTTTGGCTCTACAGTAGGCAGCCATCGCAAAAATTCTAACTGTCGTTTTTTCGAAAAATGTTGAAAATTTTTCTCTCCGATTGACTTGAAACTCTCCGATTGACATGAAACTCACCATACAGATAGAGAATTGCACGCTGATTCCAAATCTGAAATCCGTTTTCCCATCCGATACTTCGTTTTGAAGCTAGAGTCCAAAACGTACCAAATTCTAACTCTGTCGTTTTTCGCCAATGTCCCAAAATCTTAAATGGCGTCTCACATCTAAACGAAGACAGATAGGAACAAGCCGATTCTTTCACTGAATTTGTCTCACTCTTAGCTTTCAAACGAGCTATGGCACGACAAAATCCGTCCACTGGAAGCCAAAATCGAAGCAAGCTGTCCAGAGGGGGGGGGAACTTCGGCGAAAATTTTTTCTCTCCGATTGCGTTCAAATTCACCATACCGATAGAGAATTTCACGCTGATTCCAAATCTGAAATCCGTTTTCCAATCCGATGCTTCGTTTTGAAGCTACAGCCCAAAACGTCCCAAATTCTAACTCTGTCGTTTTTCGACAATCTCCCAAAATCTTAAATGGCGTCTCACATCTAAACGAAGACAGATAGGAACAAGCCGATTCTTTCACTGAATTTGTCTCACTCTTAGCTTTCAAACGAGCTATCGCACGACAAAATCCGTCCACTGGAAGCCAAAATCGAAGCAAGCTCTCCCGAGGGGGGGGGAACTTCGGCGAAAATTTTTTCTCTCCGATTGACTTGAAACTCACCATAGCGATGCAGAATTTCACGCTGAATCCGAATCTGACCTCCGTTTTCTCATCCGATGCTTCGTTTTGACGCTACATACCAAAACGTCCCAAATTCTAACTCTGTCGTTTTTCGAAAAATGTTGAAAATTTTTTCTCACCGATTGCCTTGAAACTCACCATACCGATGCAGAATTTCACGCTGAATACGAATCCGACCTCCGTTTTCTCATCCGACCACTCCTTCCACTCGAAGCAACCCATTTTACAACCCAAAATTCAGCAGATTGCACGAAAAACATCACACACTATAGCCTCAAGACTAATCCTGGCGGTCGCCCAAGTCCACCACGACACTCTATCGTTCCGGAGGGGGGGGACGTCAGCGAACATTTTGTGAACCCACCTGGTCGGCACACCACGACAGACTACAACCTCTGTCGTTCCAGAGGGGGGGGACTCAGACCCGAAGCACCACGGCGGCCGACCACGACACTCTGCCGTTCCAGAGGGGGGGGGCGCGCCGGTCGAGTGTTTGTCACTTGCTTACTACTTAGGTTACTAGGCCTACTTACTTTCAGATACCTACCCATTCCGCACTAAACCGATTCTTTACTTTCCACCAAATTGCCATGAAGTACAGCTAGACTTACAATTCCTCAGTTGGCTTGTCAATTTATATAAAATTTACAAACTGTTTACAACTGCCTTTACCAATGAAGATGATAATTTTTTAGTATTTTTCTAAGCATTTTTCCAAATAATATCATCATTTGATAATCATGCATTTGATAAAATGATCCCTAGTGCCTATCCTTTGTCTGCCTTTTCAATTTTCAAAGGAGGTATTTTTGCACCTGTGAAATATGTTCACAGTACTTTTCATGAATTAATTAAACTTATAGCTTTATCTATCTTTCGTATCTCGAATACGTACCCATCCAGAGGACGTGGTCGGTTTTTTCAAGCCTCTACTTATTCCATTTAAATGCGAAACTTATCCAGATTTGTTTTTTACACTACATTGCATAATTATTTTTTCTTTTCATATCTGAAGAAATCATTTACAAAGATACAATTCAGAAACTTGTTCTGATAAATTTCGGGCCCTCATTACATGGACCCTTTCATAGCCGGTTCATTAGTGAACCATTTTGCCTAACAGTGTACGAGATTATGAACTAGACTCCATGGATTCCTTCAATCTGTGTCTATTCTGTAATGTTAATTAATATTTACATTTCAACTTTGACGAACCGCACTGACGCTGCTCGACCATGCGGGCATCATCATCGGCTAACAACAAACGTCAGGAAATTTCTAAATTATCAGTCGAATCATGAAAGGCATATTTGGTGCATCTGCGATAACTTCGATAATGACTTTATCAAATATCTCCGCAAGTTCGACTTCTCAAGCAAAACTGAACTTCCATATAATTACCGAATTCGATGCGCGGAATAATTGGTAACAATCAATAGAAGTTTTCTTTCCATTCACTGCATCCCTCCAACTCCGCGTGAACCATCAAGTTTTAACAAAGGAAGTAAAGAGCTGAAAATCTCCGTAGGATGAACAAGAAGAAATTTTTTATTTGATTAATGTCATATTGCAGAGATCGCGCTGGAAATTGAAATTCTATTCGAACTACATCTTAGCGTCATGCAAACATCGGACAAGCCTGAACATTTATCCTTTTTCGACAGAGTCTCTACGGAAAGTAAAATAAGTTTGCGCGTGTTGATGATACACATGAGTTTCTACGTTGATAGACGAACCAGAGCTGAATAAGTACTCCATGTCTGATTTCGAATATTATTTCAAACACTTCATTTTATAGACGAGCGAAAGCTGATATTTGAGCAATACTGAAAGTTTGCTATTCATTAGATTCTTCTTGAGTTTTGATGTTTAGTTCATGCATGATTATAGTTATTGTTAATATCTTTGCCAGCTTGCACAGACCACCAACATCATTCTCGCGGCGATGGCACATTTTCGTTTTTTGCTGCAGCTTGTTGGAATGAAATGCCAGCTGACATTCTTTCTCTCTCTAATACCATTCACTTTAAAAACTCTAAAAAACCAATAGTTTGAGAAATATGTGACCGCTTCGAACTATTTTGTGAAATATAAGAAATATAAGTATATATAAGAAATATAAGAATTATTATTTTTATCATTATTTTGGAAAATGAATCAAGAATAAATAGATAAATAAGTACCTTGAAATAATCATGAAAAACTTAGTCATTTCAACTTTTTGGCATTTTTTGTTGCATATTTCCATAATTTATGTTTTCAATTAGATTTAAAGAATTCCATTACAGTTGTCATAGTGACGTTCGGATTGAAAATTATGAGAGTCACTTACAAGTCATTGCAGGGTAAAATTATTAAGAGGTCTACATAAGTCTGCTTCAAATTCTTTGGCACCACAGGAATGTTCCTCGTGCTTTATAAATTTGCAGTGAATTCTAGAAATATATCAACATTCATTATGAATGATAAATAATAGAGAACCTAACTTCAATATTATTAATCTTAATCAAAAGAAGTCTTAGTCAACTGTCACAGGACAATATAGCTACGTCCAATAAGTTTCCTGACAAATGCAGAAAAACTGCAAATCTTTCAATTCTGACATGATGGATCACTAATTTGGCATATGTAGGCTAGAATGGTATTCCAAGTTTTAAGAAGTTTTCGTTTTTTATTAGTCTGCAGGCCCATTTTAGAAAACATGCGAAACTTTGATTATTTTTTTGAATTTAAAATAAAATATAGATCTACTATCCTATTTCGTGTATCGCAAATTCGCTGATGGTTGTATTGCTTAAACATGTATCAACAAGTGTTCTGATGTGACCAGATAAAAGTAACAGATTTTAAAATTCCCTTTTCAAGTCGATACCCTCGTGTTGTACACACTTCACCCACCTGACTCAACACTTCTTGAGTCGCAAACACTTCTTCAAGATTGCAGTTTACCGAGGAATCCGCGAAACGGTGCATTCAAATGATTGTCCTCGCAAATGTTTTTTTTTCAGATTTCTGTACAACTATAGAAAACGGATGGAGAAGAGCTGTATGAGAATGGGTAACAACCGATAAAACCGGTATCAAAATAACCAAAACTTCGTATGTTTTCTAAAATGGGCCTGCAGACTAACAAAAAACGAAAACTTCTTAAAACTTGTCATACCATTCTAGTTTGCATATGCCAAATTTGTGATCCATCATGTCAGAATTGAAAGATTTGCAGTTTTTCTACATTTTTTCCGGAAACTTTATGGACGTACCACGTATCAACACACCGCGAAGCAAATTATATTTTGTCTATGCTTTCATAAATGCTTCAGCGCTATCTTTAAAAATTTTCCGGCTATCACATACGGAGCTCCGGTCCGAGCAGGTGCGCAGATGTCATAGTAGAGAGAAAATGTAATTCAATATAAGGATTATCTGGTCTTTCCTGTGCTCCGATGCATTAATTTGATCATTTCACTTCCGACAGAAAGTTATTATTATCATAAACGTACAAGACTATGATGTTGAACGCTTATTAGCCATGGCAATGTGCGCGCACACCCTCAGACTCCTGAATTGCGGGCCCCTGACTTGAGGACATCCCTGTTACCGGACTACTATTCAAATTTCCCCACATTCTGCAAACAAGGTAAATGCTGTTTCATTCACAAACTGATAACGAAAAGCAATCCATTTCTGAATGACAAGTCACTCCAGCTGCATATTTGAGTGCTTGGACATTATTTTGTGATTACTGGAGTCAAAGAGAACTGATGCTGGTCTTTTGCTTTTCGTAAAGAAGTGGTGTGACCAGGCAAGAACCATGAACCAACCCTGACACCAAGTAACCGAATTACTGCTACCACAAACACACCATCAAGCAACGTCCTCGGACTTCCGTTCTCCCAAAAGGAGTCCCGATGTGTGTCTTTGTCTGCTGTCAATGGATCTGCTCTCAACAGTCACCAGAACTTTCCCGGCAGTCAGAGGCAGCTGGGGTATAGGTCGTAAAGAGCGTTTATGCATTTACTTCAGTTTCCGTCAACTAAATCAGTAATCATATGCTTGAATCATGCCCGTTTTTATATTTATGCAAAGGGCGTAATATAATCATGCACTTCGCTTACGCAAGCACCTAAGTCATCGAATACCCCTATTTTAGCAATGATGCTGCCTCCATCAATTGAGATGCGCAAGGTGTCGAATCAGTACGCCATTAGCAGTCACATGCATTGTATCTGTGCCGTGAATAAATCTCTCTCTCTCTCAGCATTAGGCCTACTACCTGTCCATGCTTGTATGCTAATTTAGTTGATGCGATCAAATTGCTTCACAAACACACTCTTGAACCCATTTTCTAGTCTCATTTTTTCATCTAAGTCTGCAATGATGTTCATGAAATATTCAAGAATTATGCAAGACAAATTATAAAGTTCGTTTCTGTCATGCTCTGATTATCTGTAAGGTGAATAACACAATCATCCATAGAGTTAAGATAACAAAGAGGTTGACTACACATTAAAAAGGCCTTCAACTCCACAAATCAGCAATGTCTGATTATCCCTCACATTCTGGTGGAATTGTCTTTATGGCTGACCGAACGAAGTTCAGTTTCAACTAAAACATGCCGACACAGCGCATGAAAGAATTTTCATTGTAACCGCAATATCACTGAATGTTTCCTTAATCCGTAAAGTCTATTGTTTGGATTTGCTTTGAATATCGCATCCGCTCAAAGTCATTCAAATACTCGCCTCCATATTGAGACATTTATAGAGGATAGTCGCTTGAGTGTCATTCAGTTAGCGTATAGATGTGACTCATCATTTTTCAAACCAATAATTTCCATCGAGGATGACAAAATCTTGAGACAAATAATTACGAAATATTCAGTGACAACTAACATAAAGCTTTTTATAAAGCAGTGAGTTGACATTCTTTGTGAAATAATGGCTCATCATTTTCAATTATTTGAAAAATCCCAATGTTGGATTCTTTTTACTCAGATAGCCTATTTCTACTATTACCCACCCACTGTCGAGAAAATCTTTCGCGTTCCTTTGCTTGTTAATGGTTACAGACATCAGTTAAAATTGAAGAATAAATCAACTATTTAAAGCCCGTAGATATCGATTCCACAATATCCTCTTTAATGAATACACTAAAAAGACAACGATCAGATGACGTAGACAGATAAGGAAATCTGTTGCTTCATTTACGATATTTTCAATTCACATAATGTGCAGACAAATTGTAGACTTAGTCTATTAACAAGGTATGATTAATTTCCTGTATATGAGCTCAGCGTTCACTTTCGGCGACATTATTTTGCTGTTCTTGTGAATGAAATAAATCATTATTTACAGTTTGTTATATAACAGACATCTCATTGATAAGCTCAAAGATATAAGAGATCATGCACATTGCAGACACAGATGTAAGTGAATACTTAAGTGTTCTTGTCGGCTTGACATACATGTACATGTGTGTGCTTAGCCTGTATTACTCTCTGAGCTCTGTCAATTAGTTGACATGTAAAAGTAATTTGAAGCTTTCATTAACACGACACTACTGAGAGTAGTGTATAAAGTCATGTCTTTGACTGGTGCTAAGATGGATTGAATAGTCACCAATCTGCGACTATTCATGCAATAAAGCATTGTTTTCCACACAGATTCGCAAACAATGAAATCACGTTAGCGAAAATGAAAGCTGCTTCAATAGAACAGCATGATTTTCATCGCCGTAGTGCTAGCAAATTCATGAATGACAAATTCCAGTTCGTGAATGCATCAAAAGCTCGTTGTTCTCTCAACCAATAACAAGAAAATGCCCTGGGACTGATTTTTGAAAGCGAAGATTCATCCGTCTGAGATTACAGATTTGTATCTCTATTATATTAACTGACATGGTTAAACAATGAAACATCTTCCGCTCTGTCAACTCTACCACATTTCGAGGATAGCCATTGGTTCATTTTGCTGAAAAATATAAGCTTATGAGCTTGAGAAACCACAACGGAAGGATCGAAGAATGCTTTCGTTTCTTATTAAAGAATATTCGACTATCTTTTCGAGTTGATTCTTTAAAAGTGGCATTTAATTGCGACATTTGATTCACAGAAATATATATAAATCCTATATAATGCAAATTTATATGATGATCTACAAAAATATAGGACTAGAGCGGACATGCGGTAGCATCACAACGCTACCGCTAACGTTGACGAATTCTATTCCAGGAGTTGACAAAAGTGAGGTACGGTGCCTTGTCAGTGTACTTTGTAAATATGAGCGATTATCATAATTTCCCCATAAATATGATATCAGTTTGATGAAAAGCTTGCGAGAAATCTCCTTATGACAGTAAATGACAACTGTGGCAGGTTACAGCAGTTTTATTCTTCTAGCTTGTTCTAGTTTTATTCTTCTATTTATTCAAGCCATATTGACTTGGATCGGTGCCTGACCGATCATCTAAAATGAACATCAACATCATCTGCTGCCCATTCTAACTGAAACAAAGCGAGAAGTCGGATTTCTATGGTTTCATCGAGACACTATTACATGACATTTTGTATTTTCTAAATAAGATAAAATTTGTCACTTAGAAGTCTGACTTTTCGCTGACTTGAATAACCATGAGTTAGTGAGACAGAAAATACATTAGCTGCTAGTTGGTGTTCATTTCAGCTGTTCGGCTAGGCGTTGATCTAAGTCAATGTTGCTAGATCTCATGGAGAATTTGAATCAACTTTGTAAAGCATGTAATAGTTGCAGATTCTTGGCAAAAGGCGGTATATTGCGACCGCAGAATTAGATTGTTCCACTCTTTCAATTTACTAGAAGTAAAGACTAATTCAAATCGATGGCAAATGATGGAGCTTAGTAAGTAGGCAAAAAGGAATTTCTAATACCTTACATAGATAGGGAAGTCGTGAGTCGCTTGCGGATTACTGAAAATTCCATCAAAGTGCTTCGATTGTCACGATCCCTTCAGATTTGAAGAATTAATATCATTGCGCTCAAGTTTTCTCCATAATGTTGGTCCTTCTAATTATTATTTAAGAAAATAGCACGCGCACAAAAATTGCTTCACCTGATGATTTCACCATCCTCTTCTCAGCATTCCTCACTGTATGGTGCATATTATACAATGTAGCCAGACAGCGATGCGTGCAAAGTGATATCAAAGCACGCACGCCACTCACTCACTGGTGTCCAAAACCGGCTGACAGCTTATTGTTTGCCATTTCCAAATGGGAATTATCTATTCGAGAAGGAGCAAGTTGTCTAATTCTGCGTGTGTGTCATTTCATTGTCGCATACGAGATTATGCCGCATTCAACAATAACATTGAATCTTTACAAAGTACACGGAGAAGGTGCAATTACCCAGCCATTGTCAACCACTGGGAGCCTCCATCGCTTAGGCACTGTTGTCATGAAAGCGTATGTCCACGACGTAGTATTGCTCCTGATGTGCATGTCCGTTCTAGCTCTTTTTTATCATTGAGTGTCGGATATCTATGGCTGTACCATTGCATTGTATCAGCCAATAAAAAGGCAAGCTGCGATTTACGTACTATCGTAATTACTATCGTACTATCGTAGCTGCGATTTACGTATTTTATTTCTGATTTCTATTCGACGATACAATATAAACATCTCTCTCTCTCTCGCCCTCCGCTGCGAGGGCAACAATTATGTCCACGACGTAGTATTGATCTTCATGTGCGCGTCCGTTTTAATCCTCCAACTCTCGCCCCACTGGGGGATTTTTCGCCTCCCTGGCGATTTTTTGAATGTCTTTTAAACCAAGTAAGCTATGGCAGCCAGACTTCTGGTAGCTTGCTTTCCACGCATTATGTAACTTTTGACTACAGGAAAATAAATTTGGCACTATACCTTCGGCGTGAGATCTATTTTAAAATGTGAGTGTTTGCACTTTTGGCTGATTTCGGTATATTCACTTCTAATGCCTATTGCAGCATCAATTCTTGATGAAATAAGTTGAGATTACATAAAGAATCCTTCCTATCAATAAAGAGATATCCAGAGTTTTTGAATTTGAAGTTATCTGCATATTCTGTATACATGTTTGAAATCTGAAATTCAAATTTCAAATATGATCTTTGCTATTACTTTTGTACTTGTTAGTTCTGCATCTAATCAACAACTATTGAAAATGTTCAAAATCATGTTACTTTTAGCCTCAGTGTCTCGACAAAAGTTCACCGAATTGGGTTGTTTCTTCACCTGTAGAAGCTAAATCCGAAAATGTGAGATTCGAATGCCATGTAGTAGTATAAAGTAGTAAAAACTAACCAGCAGAAACTAGTAGAAACTAACAAAAAGTTTGAATTATTTGACCTTTAACCTCATCGCATACAATGATGTAGTGCCATAACGATTGATAATCATCATCTTATTAACCACCTTCACCAGATCTTTCGATAGGTGTATGGTTTATTAGTCTTTGTCGTCATTTTCCATTTCAAATAGTGATCTAATGAAAAATTGTTGAAAATTGGCGTTTTCTGACCCTTGACCTTCACCTCAGGGATGATCTTTAAAATAAAAGTAATGCTGCTTTTGCGAATCTCCTTTCAATGCCCTTCCGTTTGATGTGTAATTTGGAAGATCAACAGGAGAGGAGAAATTCGTCCTTTCCCCCAGTGGGACGCGCTCGGAAAAATATCCCAATGTGGCAAGGGTCAATATCATTTTGTTGGATATCTTTGGTTTATGATTTCAGTTTTACAGCTGCATGGCCAATGGAACAGCAAGGGTACATGTACAGTATATTTGAACATGATAACATAATCATGTTTTGTTCATGGATTTAGAGTCATACTTAAGACATTCTTTCAACCATACCTTTAAGAAAGGATTTTAAAACCTCTTCACCATGTTTTTTAGAACTCTGAATTTAACATGTCCATGTAGTTAGTACAACCAAAATTTCAAACTTGGCATGCCACAGTGAGATCCTGATGATAAATGCTGATAAACGTCTCAAATTTTCATTCAATGCGACAGCAGATTGGGTACAAATGAATCAGTATCTGCACCTCACTGTATAATTCATGAATTGTCAAAATGATTTTGTGTTTAAACATCCACAGCAGCTCTGATGCTGCTAAACCCTGACTTGCAATGTATCTTCAATTTGATATTGTCTCCTTGCCCCTATTTTCTGATTCTCTGCATTGTTTATAAATACTTCCACAATATATTTTTTATAAGAATTATAAATACAAGCAAAGATAGAATCAATACATCTTTGCATAACAAGTTGAGATGTTGAATCGGAATCATTTTTAATGATGAATAAGTGATTCTCTGATCAAATAACAGATGTGACCGACAACACAACATTAAAACATTTTGTTGATGCTACAATCTATGAAATCCGAACCGTGTGTGAAAATTCTCGCTGTCGGTTACAAAATCAAAGTAATGCTGACGGTGTACAATAAATATTATTTATTTACTGTGCAATTGAACGAGGATTCTCAGGTACATGAAAGGACAAGCTCCATAAAATTTGACATTTCAACGCTCATGGTTGTAATAAATGATTTGTCGTTAATTAATTGCAGTAATGTTGATGAGAGATGAACCTCTTCACTAACTTAAGGACGGTTCAGTCCTGTTCTGCATTTGCATGTGATCCCAATCAAGATTACTAATAACTGTGGAAGTAAGTTCAGATGTCAATTGTGGATCAGATTGTAGATGCTTGCACTTCAAATCTTTAGATACGAAATTCTGGTCAGTCATTATTAGGGACCACGATACGCAGCTTTCAGCAATGATGCAGTAAACCATAAAATCTGTGAATTTGCAAAATTGCATATTCAAAGACCGCTAATATTGATACCTGACCTGATAAATTTTTATGGATAAAGAAGACAGCTTCTGAGATTAACTAAGGAAACATAAATTTTAAAAACGAAAACATCGAATTGCTATGTGTCCAATTATTCCATGTCCTTATATTTTTTAATTAGTTTGTTCTACAATCAATTTAACTTCTGCTTGTTGTTTTTCAATTTAATTAGTGAATTCTAGAAATAGCTGAAATCTTGGTAAATTTGCGAATTGATTTGTTAATTCTCAAGTTGTTGGACTTCGCTTTTTTACTGCAACATCTGTAATTATTGAAATATCTGTTGTTATATTTCTGTAGCTCGGGATAGGCTATTCGGCCTATAGGGGAGGATGGTGCACAATGAGCATGTTTTTGAACTTTTCTCGATAGTTCGAATATAAAATGAATCAAAGTCAAACTCATATGAAGTGTTTAGGGCATGCTAGGCAATCTCTGAGTTGTTGGAGATTTCTGTGACATTCCATCTCCTCACAATTTGAATTACAAAATTTTTACCAAAGTGGTTCAATGTGTACCATGCGTGGGGCACTTTGAACCACCATTGTTTATTGCAGTCTTATGCAACTTTATTAGACTTTATGTATCTGATCTATAACTTAAGTTCATGAATAATCAAAATCAAGCAACAAAATTCACAGACTAAGATTTTCATTGGCAAAAATGATAGCAAATGTTTGATGTGAAAGTAATGCATCCAAATTTTTGAAAGTAAAATGTTCATATATCATCAGAGTTATCAGATTACCAGCACTATTCATCGATAGAAGAACCTTAGTAGACCATTAGTGCTGAATGTATTGATAAACAGCTACATTTATCATCTGTGATCATCAGTCAAGCATGTGTAGGCATTACGGATTACATGTAGACATGTAAGACACGAGCAGGCCGCGGCAAAAAGCTGAGAAATTATCAAAAACCAAAACAAGATGCATTAACGTTTCAATTTGTTTGGGTTTCAATAGAGGTTCCAGTGTATTCATAGCCACATAATCGTGATTGAGATCACTGATTTATATCAATTTCAATAAATCAAAGTTTCCCTTTAGCAGCATTATCAACAATTGCGATAAGAAAAAATTAAACCGTTGCTGCTGAATATGACGTATTATTGAAAATGCACGTCATTATTGAAAAATTATATCAATTTGTCAATCAATTGTTTCAATGTTTATTCTTCGCCATGCTGCCCTGGTCCTTCGTTTTTGAAAAGAGTTGCACCGCACGAAAACGAATACCATGACTGACCAAATATTTCTAAATAGTCAATTTGATAGCATTGCAGAGCAATTTGTAGCATAATCACATGTCAAAACTTATAAATCACCTCGTTCACTCGATAAAAGAAAAAATGAGTATCGAAGTAGGGTAATGAACCATAGTGAAAATGGCTCATCTTGGGTGGTTCAATGTGCCCTACCTCACTAACTCTTCAAAAACGTGCTCGTGTGAAAATAAAGCTGCATTTAAATAGCTTTTAACTAATAGATTAATGAAACTGATAAAGAATACTTGAGAAAATGCTGTCTAATGAAAATATACGTGTAGTTTTGGCTATATTAATACTAAAGATCTGATTTTCTGAAAATTTACTTTTTCACTGAAATTTTGGGAAATCCTGCGAAAATAATGATGGAGAGCATAAACAACTGAAATCATCACAGGAATCATGTTTATTTGTTTACAATAAACAATGTCTTAAAGGACAAAGTTTCCACTATTCATAGTTTCGGAGAAAAGGCTGGTGGTTCAATATGCCCCACCCTCCCCTACATGCAGATCACCCAAATAAATTACTCAATTCAATATGGAATTAAATCCAAATTTGAAACGTGCTTTCTGGTTGCATTAAGCATTACGGAAAATATAAATGATCAAAATTATGTATGTTTGCTACATCATGAATATCATTTAGATTTCAATGCATACGTACGGCACATTTCTTAAAAAGGATATTTTCATGCTGATTTGTAGAGAAAAATGAATGCACATTAGGGCATGTATTGACATTCAAGTTCACTCCAGGGATCCTCTACAGATGGAAGCTATAGGAGCTTAAAAGTGGAGCGGAAAAGGAGATAGACTGGAACGGAGTTGCAAAGGAAAAAAGGGGAGCGCAGAGGAAAATATATCGGGCTTCTCCAGACAAAATCATTTGAGTGGAGCAGAATGAAAAAAGTGATTGAAGAAAGATAGAATGATAAAGCGATTGTAGTGGAGTGGAACAATTAGTGCAAAGAGATGGAACGCAGAGGGAAACAGATTGAAGTGAAGCTCAAAAATGATCGGGTAGGGCATAATAAAGGTAGTGACTGGAGAGGAGTGTACCAAGGATGTGATTGGAGTGAAGAGCAACAAGGATGTGATTGCAGCGAAGCGCAGCAAGAATGTGATTAGAGGGAAGGGCAGCAGAAATGTGATAGAAACGAAGCATGAATGTGATTGGAGTGGAGCGCAGCAAGAATGTGATTTGAGCGAACCGAAGCATGAATGTGATTTGAGCAAACCGAAGCATGAATGTGATTGGAGGAGGAGTGTAACAATTGAAGCTGGGACATTCGCATAACGACGTCTAAATGTTTCATAATTTTAATAAACTTATAGTTAATAAGACTTAAGGTTTGCCCTTAAGAGGACAGGTGGTGCGTTCCCACCGGCAGACATTAAACGTTCAAGGATGTGATTGGAGCGAACGGCAGCATGAATGTGGTTGGAGCGGAGCGCAACAAGGATGTGATATGAGTGAAGGGCAACAAGGATGTGATTGGAGTGAAGGGCAACAAGGATGTGATTGGAGCGAAGCATGAATGTGATTGGAGTGGAGCGCAGCAAGAATGTGATTGTAGCGGACGACAGCAAGAATGTGATTTGGGCGAAGCATGAATGTGATTTGGGCAAACCGAAGCATGAATGTAATTGGAGAGGAGTGCAACAAGGATGTGATTGGAGTGAAGGACAACAAGAATGTGATTAGCGGGAAGGGCAGCAAGAATGTGATTTGAGCGAACCGAAGCAAGAATGTGATTTGAGCGAACCGAAGCATGAATGTGGTTGGAGAGGAGTGTAACAAGGATGTGATTGGAGTGAAGGGCAACAAGGATGTGATTGGAGTGAAGGGCAACAAGAATGTGATTGGAGCGAAGCGGAGAGAGATGGAGAAATAATGGCATTGAACCTCAACGTGATTAGAGCGGGTTAGAGTGTCAAACACTCTCTCATCTATTAGGTAAATGCAAAT
Source organism: Prostheceraeus crozeri (assembly GCA_907163375.1). Classification (NCBI taxonomy): domain Eukaryota; kingdom Metazoa; phylum Platyhelminthes; order Polycladida; family Euryleptidae; genus Prostheceraeus; species Prostheceraeus crozeri. Next base: position 13,917 of record CAJQUW010008706.1, read on the forward strand.
TACCGTCAAATCATTGCAGTCACAATAGTGACTGACAATCAGAAATGACTGATTACTGGATACTGCCGATCCAAATCAGACGAAGTTGTATTTGGATATTTCAATATATTTGATCCGACGGAACTGTTCCGTTGCTTCAATTCGCTAAATGAGGTTGATATAGAAAAGTTCATATGTCATCAGAGAATGTCATGTTCGCTGTCAAATTTTATCATTTAAGTATCTGCGAAGCCTTAAACATTTGATGTTGTTGAAAGAATGCAGATAGATGAATTCGGCTTCAATTGCGGATGTCTGTGGGTACGGAACCAGCCATAAGAAGCAGTTTATATTTGGTTCGTTGAATTATCGTGGAATAGCGCTTGTGATCTTTAGACATCATCGGAAGCTTTCAGACAGTTGTAATCTTGCTATTTTATTTATTTATAATTATTTATTTTAATTATAGTTTTAATTATAATTTATAGTTTTATTTTTTATGATGCGATGGAATTCAACTAGATTGTGATCTAATTGTCGGATTGTAAGTGAATTGTCTTCGGAAAAAGCGCAATTGAAAGAAGGGCGTTTGTAGCAAAAACACTAATGAATAAAATATGAAAAGTAAATGGTTGGTCTGTTACAATTGATTTTTAACCCGCACTGCCCCCAATCACCTAATACATGCACTTACTTATAGGCGCTAGTCAAACTTGCCAACACTTCGGCATACAAATAATTATATTTCTTTCTACTCACCTAGTATATCTATTTCTTATGAATCACTTCTCATTTTAAATCTATAACTTGGATAATATTTGTGTTACACTATAAATGCGAAAAATGTATGTACCTCCTTATTCTATTGGAAGGCATTGACAGAATTAGTGTTTAACTGCTTTATATTACACCTTTCTTTCTTTTTATTTTATGGAAAGTTTATGGGTGACAGTTTTTACAGACACTGAGAGAATAATTAGCTGATGAGATCAATGCATTTCTCTTTATCACCATTCATCAAATTGCCATTGTCTAGTCACTTAGCACAATCATTGAAGGTATCGTTTCACTTCAATTGTTTGTCCATTCTTTTCTGACTCATCATGGATCGGTAAGTGTCAGCAATCAAGTTGCATGTGTGAACGTACCCTTAGTCTGACTTTTGTCAAATTTATCACGTAATCTCAAGAATTCATTTGTTCAATCATTTAGCATTAACAAATCATTTTTGCTCAGCTGCTGGCCGTGGACTGGTAATCGCTAAAATACAAAATCTATATCATTAAAAGCGAAACCTATTGCGCATAAAAACGCAAATCTAGCGCAAAACCTTTTACGCTATGAAAAAGTCAAACGATCTTCTAGTTAAAAATCCACTAATTATTCAATGAAGAAAATAGCTGTGATTAACTCTTGAATGATGAGCGATAAAAAGGCTATGAATAAACTATGACATCTCAGCAGTTTACATTAGTCAAAAAATTTCATCCCAAGGTTTTGGTTTTTGCTTTGCTGGGCGATTGCACAAGACTTCTGTCCCATGTGAGTTGTATCTAAAAGGATTATCTGAACGACACCTCATGCGAAAAGAGCCGCATTGTATTGCTGACTTCTTTTTAGGACAACATGTTCGCCGCATTGTGTTTCCTACTTTGTCCAAATATTGATTTAAGTGTGATCGTTCACTTCACTTTATTATAAATGCTCGTCAATTGTATCCCTGTATCGCAGTGCTCACACAGGGATCATCGACTCAACGCTCAACGAGACAATGAGGATCATCATAGGCTGTCTGCGCCCGACCGAAGCGATCTTCCTCCCGGTCCTCTCGGGTATTGCTCCACCCGCACTTCGGCGGGAGTCGCATGTCATGAGACTCGCAACAAAAGCCAAGGCAAACTAACATATCCTCCTCCATCATCGTATCACCGCTGCTGCACCAACTCAGCGACTTAAATCACGACGGCCTTTCTCACGTCAGGCGTCCCGCCTCCTCCGCGACGGTTTTGACATTTTGAAGATGTGGAATATACAAGTCAGCGACGGTCCCCTTTTTCTAAAGTGTGCCTGCCCAGCTCCAAATCAATCGCTGCCACCCGGAGCAGACCTTCCTCGAAAGCAATGGGTCCGACTGAACCGACTCCGCTCCAACACCGCTCGCGTGGCTGCATCCCTCCAGCGATGGGGCTGTCGAAAGTTCGCTACCTGTGTTTGTGGTCATCTAGCTCAAACAGTGGACCACATAATCTCGCAATGCGGAGTCCAGCAGTCTACTGGTGACCTGCGCTTCCTACGTGATCCTGATATTGACTTGAGAAATTGGCTTCAAGAGCTAAAAATTGAACTTTAAATTTGTGTTAGGCGTGCGAATATATATAATTAATATAATATATAACTATATCCCTGTTATCAATTCTATAGCAAAAGAACACATTGAAGAGCAAGTATGATTAAATGATTTTTGCTTATCTGCATAATGACAGCTTCATTATTAGCATTAGTCTATTAGGATCATTTTTATATCAATTTGTCACTTTTCTAACTTGTCTTTCACCAACTTTCCTTTGAATACTTCAATATTGTTTCAGTTAACTCTAATCACAGCACCAACAACCCTATCTGAAATACAGTGAGGAATGTCTACCATGAAAAATATCCAACCTCTTCTATCCACAGGAATGTCTTAGCAGCTGCATAAACAATGGATTTTCTGTAAACTCAATGCGATAAGACTGTATTTACAGTTTTCAAAAAGTGCACTACAATAGGATTGGCATTAGAAATCTGTAAATACTTGTACATGATCATTTTAGTTACATTGTTTTCGCTCATCTCATCCGTGTATTCCCATCTTCATGCTTAACTACCGATGGGATTCCACAGCTTGGATAATACCGATTTTCTAAGTGCAGTCGCGCGGTATGACTGTCAAAATAAAACCCTTTGGGAATTGTTTCAACAATCTGCATCCCCTTTCAACTTGCTACAAGTTGTGCCGCTCGCTCTCACTAATAGCTCTCTCCACCAACTTGTGACGATTAATTGTCTTGCGATTTAATATTCTAAACACGAGAGAATTTGTCATTAGAACAGACTTATAGCTCTACAGTGTAATATCTCCCAAGAGCTCACTGTCAAATCGTTGCCGGTAATTTGTGTCATCGGATTAATTTTCAATCACTTGAAACCGAAGACCTTTGTAAGTCTATCCTCATGCGCTGCCGTGTAACATGTGAAATGCAAACAGGGATATGTAAAAATTAATCAATGGCTTATCCAAACGGTATTTAATTGATTGAAAATGGGTTCCCTCTAGTAGGCCAAACTCTAATTATTTAAAGAAATTTATTAAGAAATAAAGATTATTAAGAAAAATTATTAAGAAAAAAGGAAAAAGGTTTTAATAAAATAATGCCGGCAAAATATGTGTCCTGTATATAATATTACTGTGCATATATTTTACCGTCAATATTTTATTAAAATGTTCGGCCTACTAGAGAGAGTTGCCTTTTTGCTTTTTTGTCTCAATGATAATGAACCTCCCGTACAAAGCCATCAACAACGAAAATGAGACTAATTACTTTAGGCGTCAAGTCAGGTTTACTGTTAAGGGGCCGCATGTAGATCCTTCAATTATTTTGGCAATAGCGACTCAATATATGTGGACACAAGTGGACCTGATCTATTAACAAAATCATGCAGAAAATTTCATATTTCATACGTTTGATGAAGTGCCAATCGTGTATAGTATTTATTGTTTCCATAAAATGGCGTTCATGTGAGTCACGGATCAATTTTGTGCTGTTTAAAAATTGTAATTTTGCAGGTAGCCTGTCTTTTTGGTTGTACAGACATTGGGACTGTCCCACAGCGCGTCATTAATTAAATGGAACCTTAATGACGTCTCAAGTAACTTTCATTAAACGGATGCCGTCCATAGACGCGTCATCTACTTTACTTCATTTAACCGTCATAATCTTTTATTGTTATTGGAAGGTTGTTCACGACCGCGTCATGAAAATGTTATTCATTGATGGCACCTAAGTGATAGTAGAATATTTAAAGGAGTGTAACACTTTCATTGACGTATAACTGACAGGCATATCGAGCAAGAGTTATCAATGCTATTGGGCAAGTCTTATTGAACTAAATTCGTAATTCATCAACTCTCTCTTTCAAACGTCCATAAGAAAAAAATCATAAAAGACTGTGAAAAGTGAGTTTCAACGAACACCAAAATTGCACAACTTTCAAATGTCATTTACATGATTTGCATGATTTCATTAAACTGTCTTTAGCGTCAAACGACGGTTGAACAAGTGACGCGTTATGGGAAAACCCCATTGTACTTTGCCACCACTCCTTTACACCGCTTTTACACCGCTTTTATAGTTTATGTCATCAGCTGTATTTGAAATATGACGTTATAACTACATGTACATGCATACTTGCTTTAAACCAAAGTGTTTAAATATGTTGCTTTAAACTGCCTAAGCATTCCTCGCTTCTCAGACTCCAGCAATTACAGTTGAGCTATGTTTTTTAGATATGTGCTGGCCATTGATGAGCCATGCATCGAAAATTTATAGTTGGTCTAGGCGTCCTTTCTTCCGCAATAGAAATACTAGAAGCAAACAATTCACCGAAATTTTCGCTCTTTGCTTTGTCAAAGATATTGTGATTTCTGGATCACAAATTGTAGGCCAGCTATTAATTTTCGCAACACATTACAAATTATTATGCACCGACTCTTTATGACGCTGTTCTTGCTAACGTTGTTAACCTTTATCGGTCGCCAACCTTGATAAGTCTTCGTTTTAGTGGCTTCTTCTCAATGAAGCATCTATTCCTAAAACTAGCCGTCTATCGGTGCTACCGCTGAACTCTTGTCTCAGATTGTTTACTCTTATTTCCAGTCACTACTTCAATATGCAAAGTGATCTATAAAATTATGAAATAATTCGAATTCTTTAGTGACAATAGTAAAACAGATGATGACTATGATTAGCCATGATTCTCCTATCGGAGCGTGCTCGCATTTTAAAACAAACTTTGAATCGTAATAGAGAAAATGGTTTGACAATGAACTGATTATCACAGTGAACAGGCCTTCTGACTACAGATTTGACTGATAGTGCATGATAAACGCAATTCAGAGCAATCCTACATAGCATGCAAACCCATACGAAGTGTAAGAGGTATTATTGTAATGGATTTCTGAAAAAAACCAAATCGCTTAAGTTACAATAAAGTTACATAGTTCTTACAACAACTCTCAAGACATGTAGCAACGTCTCATCATCTTTACATGTGCGTATGTATGTGCTCTACCTTAAAGTCTGACTTCAACGAAAGTTAGAATATACTCGTATCCTTCATACAATCGATATTCTGTTTACCACAAAATAATACGATGAAGAAAAAACAACGGTTACATGAAAAAGCAGAACTAATAGAACTACTTCTGACTTTATTGCAAGGTTTCTGAGTACAGACAGAGTAGAAGAAAGTTTGTCTATAGTTTGTACCTGATTGATTCATTTACAGTCACTTCACAGTCGGAATCAGCGTTATGCAAGATATTCAAAGATTCTAAGAAGACAGCTACAGTATGTTTTATACTTTCCTACAGACAGCTTATAGCAGGATTAATAGAGAAGTCGAGAAGAAACACATGCATTTCATGGGAGTCAACAAGGACAGTCTCTGTGGCACTTAGCATTCATTACTTGTAGAGACAATTCATCTGGTAACAGTCGTCTCACTCATAAAGGTCATGCGAACACAAGCGAAGTGAGATTTTATGGGCGAATAAGTGTTCAAAAGGAAAAGAAAGTGAAAATACTTGAACTTCCTCTCAAGACGGAATATTAATTTAAATTTTTATCATGGACCGATAGAAGACGGTGGTCGTCGTCCTCTTTCCATCTGAAGTTAATTTAAAGCAAGTGTCGACAGCCTTACCCAGCCGGCCAGACTCTGAATCGAGCTTAGCCGTCCAGAGGACTTTAGAAGTAGTTAGTCAATACAAAACGAACTTATATTGTGTCTTTTATAAACATGTTACGAAGCGTCACATGCATTTACATGCACTTTGAATCGCAATTTCCAGGATGAAAAATTGCTTTTGTAATTTTGCTAATGGAGAAGTCATGAAATGTTTCAGAATTTACAGTCTGGCATTGATTTTGCTAGAGAGAAGTATTTTACTATACAAAGAGCATGTAGCTAATCAAAATCTTGTTACAGAAATACAAAATTGCAAGAGATGCATGCAAACAATACAGCGAATTAACAAACTGCGTAGAACGAGCTAGTCAGAAGGGGATAGCTGCAAAAGCAATAACAAAAGTAACAAAAACATGATTACTGCATGATTAAAGCGTGATCAAAGCACATGGTTACAACAATTAAGAAAGACGTCATAAAAATGAAACCTGCACAGATCATGCGACAAGTCAAGAAGTCACCAATCTGCCGCATGGGTCGCACATCCATTGTGAAAAGGAGCAACTGGCCACACTTGAAGGGATCATGGAACCTGGCTTAAAGAATGAGAAGTGCTCGTGGACCATGAAGAGCGCAGATGGCCTCAATAGCGGAGGAAATCAAGGATCTCGGTAAGAAGATCTTCAAGATCACAGCGCAAGGGCACCAAACGTTTTCAAAACATCAACTCAAACTCTGTTCCGCCTGAGGTTGCTTTTAGTGAGCATATTTTATTGCGTATATTATAGCCTCCCATCATCTCAGCCGTCTTTCCGGGTTCATGTACCCAAGCATCTTCCCGTTGAGTGCATGCTTTGTGGTATGGGCTTCTTTTCTTCGAAGGATGCGGCGCACTATTGCAATCCTCTTTCTTGTACATTTTTAAAAATCTCTGTGACTTTCAGCTATCAGATTCAGTTCTCCTGTGTTGAGGCTACTTTACACTAGCAGTTCATGCAGTGCTTAGTAGATGATGAAAATCACCTCGTTCCGTTTGTCTAAACTTTGTCGAATTTTGTCTGTTTGTCGAATATGTCATAAAACACGACATCAGTCAAAAGCAAATCCGGCACGTCAGGTCGATGTTGACCCACTACTTTTTCAATTTCAATGTACAGAACTCAATTGTTAATGCAAATTAGTGGGTGCATTTGCAGCTCAGTTCCATAGCTACAGTATGTAATGCAGTACTTCAATCACGTGCCTGCTGCAGCTGCAGCAACAGCCAGTGTAAAGCTGCATGTGCTTCATATGACTTAATTGCTGCCCTGTCTCAACCCTACATTGACTCCCCTGCCTTTACTTCTTCTTCTTCTTTCCATGGAGTTTCTGCATTCCTCTTAATTCTTCCTGCTACACTATAAACTGCTGACACTCGATGACATCATGTATGAAGTGCAAATCAATTTCATCTGATGTATTAATGCTTATTGTAATCCACTTGGCATTTCAGACGTTTCTCAGCTATTGCTTGATATGAGTCATCCTTTCGACACTTTCATCAGTATGAGAGAGTTTTTGCTTGAAAGTATAATGAAGACTGGGCAAATTCTTGTCTGCTCTGCTACTTTCCAAGAAGATTTCAAATCAAATTGTGCTTCATATTTCAGGCTATCAATTTTGATTTCCCTCTTCTGATATAATGAACTTTATTGACTCACATAGGTCGATGAGAGCATTACTTTTCAATACGATGTCAATACAAAGTGAGAGAAATAACAATAGTAAACGAGTGGCTATCAAAAAAGTTATTTACAGAATCAAATAAAAGATTCTCGATGAAGGAGGCAACACACTTATATTTAGTAATTTACGTATTATTAAGTGTGAAGGTCACAGACTTACGCAGAAAAGAGGATGAGAGTGTGACTTTACAATATTGTTAAAAAGCTCATGACAACATTTGTCAGCCACAGCCAAAATAGAGTTCTCAATGTTGTGAGGAACACCAATAATTTTATAATAATCTCTTCTCAACACAGTATTGCGGTTTATCACTACTATATTCACATTTCCCATGCGTTATTTGCACAAACTCCAAACATAGGCCTTCATAGAATTTGCTCTTGCATTCCTGTAAACATAGAATGTACTCATAATGGCCACTTTCACATGAAAAAATCATGGTGGTAACATTATCTCCTACTACTGCTTCTTATTACTTCTAGCACGCATAAATTTCGAATCATATTTTCTCCAGGAACTTCATTTAGTTGGATATGGAAGCATTATGTTTTCAACATATGATGCACTTGAAAAAAACAAATTAATTCTACCTCCATCAAACCACTTACCATCGAGTCTCAAAGATAAACATGGAACGCATCACACGAATATATTCAAAGAGAATAATGAATGCATTCCAAGTGACTTGTGGAGGGAATATCAAAGCAAAAAACCTGCCTACCAGATGAAAGGCATTTTCCTAATTTCTGACTTCCATTAGTTCCAAAAACGAAGAATGAAACCAAGTGAACTTTGATGACAAATTTACTCTGACGTGATGTCTGTCGTTTTAGACATTTAGAACATCCGTCAATCATTTCCACTGATTCTATTGACACTCTGGAAATGTCACTCAGTGCGATATACCTCGACAACGACGCCAAGAAGAGAATGAAGCTTCGTTTTTATTGAATTATATCATTCTATCCTATTGATGAAGAATTAAAGTGCAATCTTCTATCCGATGATTAGAAACTTTTAATATTCGCGCAGTTTGCATTATTGAGGCTTCGCTTTAGCATCGTCCGAATGCACAATGCTCAACAAGAAACGTTTGTTTTGAAAGAGTTAGTGAGGTGTTTTATCCTTTCAAGATAAGTTTTGCGAGTTGTTGAGATTTGAAGGAGATCTGATTGAGATTCAAGCGATTGTCGGCCTTGAGATTTGAATAAATTGATTTGTGTCCTATTAGTATCGGAACCAATAACCAGAGCCAGGTAAGGATTCTAGGAGCTAGGCGCCATCTTCACATTACAATAGCAATTAGCATTTAATTAGCATTGAAAACATTGAATCAGTGAATATGGACGCCCATCTCAGAAGCAAAACATATTATTCCAAATTGGTCCTCTCATTCCTGGGAAATCGAAACAAAATTGAGATTCCCTAAAAGCAAGTATATTGGGCGCCAAATTTCGGTTACCTAAAATTGTGCAGCACCAGGTTGCCCATTGCACACCATTATTATTGGCTGCTATGCATATCTTGCGCTTCCATATGAATTTTTTAGTCATCATGATATCCACTGCTCTTTACATACGTGGAATAGATGTTCGTGATTTGTATGAGCATAGGTATCCACTCGCAAGGAATCTATACTGTTCTCTGTTTAATAACCATGACATTATAATTGAGTAATTGACCAGCATCATAAAGCTTATGACAGGTTACTTAATCGGTAGAATGCATAAGCAATTCCATACAAATTTTCATATGAGAGATTTACTTTTTAAAATGAGCACTATTCAAATAAACTGTTAACTGTTTTTGATTTTTGAGTAACTTAATTTTTTTGCTATAATGCTGTGTTTTTGATTTTATTTGTATACGTTGGATTATCGGAATATTCGATAATATTTCGCATTGCTTATATGTTGCCAAACTGTTGCTCTATGAGAATATGAGCTTCTGTTTTTCTTTGTTATACTAAAATCAGTTATTATATATTTCTCTTAGCTTTCATGAGAAACTCGTTTCAATGACAAGTGTCTGAAATTATCCTAAAATCATATTAAAGATCGCATCATATAGAAAGCTAGATTTAGTATTTGATTGGAATTATTAATCATTTTGTAAGTACATTGAAATGATCACCCTATTTGAAATTCATTGTCTATTTATCATTTAACTAATTGGGTGTAAGACACCAAACTAATCAATTAATCATAATTTATTTCGAATCTGCTTTTGGTTTCTCTTCCTGGTTCAAGGCTGAAGAAATAATGGCAGAAATCTGATAGGAAATTTATGTCTCAAATCATGAAATTTAATGGACGCATGAAAAATTACCTTGCTTCTATAAAAGGTACGGAGACGTTTTAAAATGTCAAACAGGCTAAAGCAGAGGATTGAGCGTAATCATTTTTGACAAGAAGAAAATGTCTCTCAACAGCTCTTCTTCAATGCAGATTTCAAAAGGAGAAATTTAGTTCTTCATTTCATTGAATATGCGTTACTCCAAAGACTTTGATAAATGAGCAGTCGATTAGCAAACACTAAAGAGATTACAATTTCATGATTGAAGCCTGAAGACAGAAAAATTCACGGGGCAAGAGCCTCAATTGTCCATGAAGCATTTTTATTGTCGTTTCCTGATGGTAAATCTCCAGAGACTATTGACTCCAATCATTTGAATACGATTCACATACGATCCTGACAACGGTTTAATTGCTTCTGCATTTTCAGCGCGCATCAGCGGGAAGGTAGAATTTCCTCTCACCTCAGGTGCCTCGATTTTACAGCTGCGAAGTCAGATGTCAAAAAGAAGACATATTCCGTTTCACCTTCAATGCGGGGAATGGGACAAATTCCATTGTTTGGAATTCAATTTTGCGTTTAGATAGGAAGACGGAATGTTTAAATCATTTCTCAGCCTCTGTTGATTTAAGGAAAGGTTGAAAAAGCTGACCAGGAAAAATGATGATGAAAGATTCATTCCATATGAGCAGATACAGACATTAAAAATCAATAAGCAAGAAGTCGGAACTCGAGAATTATTCTATAACATCTTTTGAATCGCTTAGAAAAGCATCGACAAGGCCAAGAAGTTTTTCAGTAGAACACAGACGCAATAAGTTAAAGCGAGTAATACAGAAATCGCCGCATCAATCTACTAAGAAAAGCCGCCGATACAATTATAAATACAAAAAAATGATTCTAACATATTCAGTATATCAATTTCATACAAATGCATCGGTTTTTCATCGGTTTTCTGGCCGTAGCTCGTTTTTTCGTAAACCTTCTTCGCAATATTGGACAAATTTTCTGGAGTACAAATTCTGAATGGAGTAAAAGTTACGTAGTAAATCGGCTCAAAGAAAGGAAGCCGAATCGAGCTGTGGGAAGGAAACTTCAAGCCGAGATACTGTCGGCTCGGCTCAAGCTACAGCTCGGCTTAGTTACATCTTAACTAAACACTCATGTAGCAATATATGGAATGTAAGACCCACTTTCTTTATCTATACTGTCTTATGTTGATTTCTTGACTGATAGAATTGGGAAATCAGCTTCATTTATTCGAGAGGCAGGATGCAATAGGTTTCAGTTATTGGTTTCCAGGTTTTCAGAAAAACCGACACTGCTTCCTAGTCATCGTTTTCCTAGCAGTGAAACTGGGTATTTTAGAAAACCGAATTCTATTGGTTTCGTCGCAGGCGCCGAAAATCCAATTTTGGTTTCTTGAGAACCTGATGTCTTCAATTTTCCCGACCGCAAGTCATCATCTCGTACTACAGTTTTGCATAGCAAAAGCCTTTTCTGTGACCACATGGAATAACGCCATTCCGGCCATAGTGCTTCCAAACTTCTGCGTAACTAACTTATGTTCAAATCTTTGGTCAGACAAATGACGATTGGGTAGATAGAGTGAAGTGAATTTGTCTCATCTCTATGTAAAGACTATATATCAGCGTACAGCAGGGGTTCCCAAACTTTTTTGTAGAGGCTCAGATTTAAATTTCTGATGAACACTGGGGTCCCTTTATTTTTTTTCTTCTAATAAACATGCTAATTGCATGAGACAATGTGATAAGGAATATAAATAAGATATTAAAACACCGCACAATTTCCTCGTAGTAATTTAAAGCTTTCTCTTGGCATGAATCTATTTAATCTCAAATCCTTTAATTTTGCTAGCTTTACGTACAAATTTTTACAAGATATTTGATTAATTCACAATGCATGCGTTTGATTTCAAAATAATTCAATGGTAATTATGCTTCTGTTTTGTACTGATATTTCTACCTACACTTTGAACTGATCTTTGACTGCGATAATATTTCAAAAATAATTTCATATGAAGGCAACGGCATGGTCTGAAACCTGAGAAATTACTAAACAATTATCAAGTTACAACATCCAATATTTTTATATTTTGACAGGAAAAAACACTGAAGTGAGAAAACTATGAAATGTTCTTATAAATATGATCCATCAAGAAAGACTTGATGCGAGACATGAAGCTGGTTGTGCTTTGCAGAAATAGAACTCAAGTCTGGTTCAAATGTGGTCTGTGAATCACACCCTACTGGACAGATCAAGGTTGGTCGATAGCGAAATAAACTTAAAGGAAATCATATGAAGCTTGTTCACCACGAGATCACTGCAGTCCTTGGATGTGATACCGCGGTTCGGAGTTTTGGGAGCCTCTGACCTTCATCCATGCAACGACAAAATTGCGTAATTTACACTTATATCCACTTTTAGGGTAGTGGTGATAATGCGACTTTGAATTTCAGATTGAATGCTTGAATAGTTATATTTTCAATTAAGCGAAAAGTAAAATTCTTAGGATGTCTGAACAAGCGCCTTTGGCTTCTATCAAAGGTCTTCGAAGCATTCGGAAACTCCAAAGTCTTTATATTCGACAGAAAGCCAGCGGCGTTTGCTCAGATATCAAATTCTCCCGGTGTGGCCACAAAATCGCTAAAACGACTATATCAATTCTTAAGTGATTGAAGAAATGTGGTCCGCGGCATCATTTGTATAGACAGGCAAGTGCAAAGGACCGATTCATATATTTCAAGACAAAGTAACACTTAAAATGAGAACACGAGGCCTTTCGTAGGTTAAATTGGTAGGTTAGTTAGGTCTTATATGGGATGACTTTTAAATGAAAGAAAAAGTGATAATATGCCGGCATCAAGTCATCCAATTAAGGTTATCATGAATTGATGATCATTTGGCTCGCATCAAAGATCTGAAGGCAGAATACCACCCGCATGGGTGGGTTGGGATCAAATTAACACGTCAATTAGCGTTAGCGAAAAAATGTAGTAATTGCAAGTTGAAATGTGAATATTTAATTTGTTATTGTCAGCATTGACTGTTTCATCATCCATGCATCTCGAGCGATTCGGAGGATCTCTCAAATCCATGACGAAGTTGTTATGTCAATGTGCAAGATGCTATTTAATTCAAATCGATGATTTTGCTTAAGCTGGAAGGGGATTAAAATTTCATAAGCACTAGAAAAGCCAACAAAACCGCTTGTTATAACGACCAATAGTGGTTATTTTGACCGCTGGGTGGAATTTTCCTGAATTTCATATATTTAAGTGAAAACGATATTTTTCTATATTAGTCTAATCCAGCTAAACTTTTATCTACATCATCAGAAAAAGAAGATTTCCTTTACTTATGAATGCTACTATGACATGTAATTTGAAGTTTTTTTTCGGCAACACACTGCCCACAGATTGTTCTTCCTCAGTCTGCACAGTTGCTTGCGGCTTTGTTCCGACAGATGTGACACTGTCGCCGTTTTGGAGCTGACGGAGCAAATTTTAAAGGTCTTACCCATAGCATAAAAACAGGAAGGATGATGAATCAAAGAGACGATATCGAGAGCTACACAATCAAATCAGACGTGATGCCAAAAGATCGAAGGAAGAATGGTGGACAAGAAACTGTGAAGAAATTGAACGACTGATGAAAGAGAGTAAGACTGACCAAGCGTACTACAATATCAAACAACATCTACGGAAACCGTCGTACAGATCAACAATGATAAAGTCAAATATTGGAGAAAACTTGATTGAACCTGAGGATGTGAAAAACAGATGGGAAGAGTATATTGGTGAATTATATGGGGACCCAAATTACAGTCCGAGACCTATCTCCGAGAATGCAGTACAGGAAGTTAACTCAATTCTCAATTCCGAAGTAGAGATGGCGATAAAAAGACTGAAAGTCGGAAAAAGCCCTGGAGTTGACGAGATCCCAGCTGAATTGATTAAAGGGCTTGAGCATGTTGGGACGATAACGATAACTCAAATGTGCAACAAAATCCTTGAATCTGGAATCTGGCCCGAAGATTTCACGAAAATCATTTTGATCCCCATTCCCAAAACTGTGCGTGCTACCGACTGCAAGAACTATAGAACAATCAGTCTGATTTCACATACATCAAAAGTACTTCTTGCCATTATCGAAAGAAGAATCACAACCAGAATAGAAGAACATCTTACTGAAGAGCAGTTTGGCTTCAGATCGAAACGAGGAACGAGAGATGCAATAACAGCAATCAGAACGCTAAGTGAAAGATATATCGAAGCCAATCGATCATTATTTGTTGCTATGATAGATTTTGAGAAAGCGTTTGACCGAGTCAATTGGAGTACCCTGTGGAACATTCTCGTCAGCATTGGAATAGATGAAACTGAAGTAAACATTATACCACAGTTATACCAGCATCAGAAAGCAGTCATAAAAGTAGGTAATGATCTCACTGGAGAAGTCCCTATTCTGCGTGGAGTACGTCAAGGATGCATCATATCACCAATGCTCTTTAATGTGTATATACAATTCTTAGCTAACGAAGTAAATTCAAAAGTGGCAAATCACGGAGTCAATTTGTGTGGAAAAAGAACAACAGCGATTAGATATGCAGACGACCAGGCCATGTTATCTTCGAGCCTCAGAGGACTTCAAATCATAATGAACAGCTTAAATGACACTGCAGAAAAGTACGGCATGAAGATCAACACTAAGAAAACTAAAGTTATGATATTTTCGAAAACAAATTCGTCTTCTCCTTTCACAATGCGAGTGGGAAATGAATTTCTGGAAAAAGTCGACAATTTCAAGTATTTAGGCTCAATTCTAACAAGTGACGGACGATGTACGAAAGAAATAAGGTCAAGAATCTCTCAAGCGAAACAGTCCTATTTCAAGAAAGTACAAGAAGTGACCACGACATCCAACAGCATTGAATTCAAGAAGCGTATGGTAAAGACCTACTGTTGGAGCACCCTTCTTTACGGTTGCGAGAGCTGGACACTCAGACATCGTGACGTCAAATACCTGGAGGCAGCAGAGATGTGGTTTTGGAGAAGAATTATGAACATCAAGTGGACTGACAGAGTAACAAATGATGAAATTTTGATGAAAGCAAATGAAAAACGATGCCTACTGAACACCATCACGAGTCGAAGAGGCAACTATGTGGGTCACCAACTCCGACACGATGGCATTCTCACCAAAATCCTTGAAACGAAGATCAACGGGAAGAGAACAAGAGGAAGAAAACGAGCGAGGTGGCTGGACGATCTCAAGTGGAAAGCCGGGGTGAATTCATATGGAGAATTGAAACGTCTGAGTGAAGATCGAGAAAAATGGAAGAAGTTTGTGACGAACATTTAAGCAATGACTTTGCAGTTATCTTTGACTTTGTTTCTTTCTTTCCTATTGTTGTATTGTGTGTGACCTACCACGTGGTAGACTACAAATATATATACCCATAGCATAAATGTCACGAAGCACTATAACATTTAAAAGTGGTGCCTAGTTTCAACAGCAAAAATATCCAGATTCGCGGTCAAAATGACCGCTTGGTCTTTCTAGTGTTAATATTAACAACTACAATGTTGTGCAAATACGAATTGAGATATGTACTACTTAATTGTTCATCAGATTGAGACATAATTAATGAAACATTAATTTCAACCGTCCTCGCACGTCATTTGACTCATTGGGCCCATCAGCCGTGGACTCGTGACTAAGCGTCGTTATGCAAGCATAATTTAACCCCAAAGCTAAAGCCACATCTAACCAACGACGCAATGGCCATGCTGCAGAGTGTCCACTGAAACTGTCTCAACATAGTGTGATAAATCAAGACATAGAAATAGCTTGGTGAAGAAAAGTGGAGATTAAAAAGACGACGCTAACAATGAGATGAGATGATCAGCGGCTGTAGTGATCACTGCCACAGCAGCTGTCTGTCTCAATGGCTCAGGAAACAGAGAGATGAGCGCCGTCTATCCACGGTGTGAGAAGTACTTTAACAAGGCAGCAAGAAGGCAAAATAGAGTCAGCTCATCTGTGCACAGCTTCGCAATTTGGATGCGGCTATTGGAGTAATGAGTCTCGCATAAGGTGTTGCTAGCTACAATCCACCATTCATGAGTCTGTGTAAATCACAATCTCTACATGGTCCAGTGGGATCTAGGAAATCGTCAATCTAAATACACAAAAATATATTTGTCAGATGTTCGGCATATGTACTATTACATGTACATGTACAGTATATGTGCTGCTAATGCTTGGCAGATTTATTGATAATCTACAATGTACTATCTGTACGCGCATGTTCTAGTAATAAATACAAGAATGAGTAGGATACTACATTCGTTCATGTCGGTGGGGAAATGTCTGATTTTAGTTTTCGTGGTTAGAGCAGCTTTTTCAAATTAGAATAAGATTTTACTGTTTTTGTTTGTGACATACATTGGTTGAAGTTTCCAAAAATGCCATGACACAAATGACTAGTAAATTGCGACATACCAAAAAACTGTATAAGCATATTTGATCGAAAGATCTAGTATCCGCGATATCAGAATATAAGAGGAAAAAGTATTTCTTCGGATTTTTTGCGTTCTCTCACCAATGTTTCGCCTTCAGACTTTTTCAAAGTAGAAAATTTGGCTGACTAAGTATCCGCATGAACCAATATATACCTAGCAAGAAATCTCTCATAAAATTAAGGAGAAAATCATGATTTTATGAGATAGCACGCACTACCAAAGCAGAACTTAAAAGTAATTGACATGTTCTTAACAGGTTCATCGGCATTTGCAGTTTGCCTTCAACTTCAGTGTTTCAAACCTGCCCATAATTGAGGAGACCCGAATTATCTAACTTTCAAATAGAAGAGCAAATAGAAGCAATGACATTACTTTTCAATGAAATACACAGATTACTCCTAGAAGTTGGAGATCATCTATCAGACTCAAACCGTCATTTGTTTTCTGTCATTTATGCAATAAAATAATGAAAACTTTTTCAAATTGTTCTAGCGCAAGCTCTTGACACAAAACGGCGTTTTAGGATATCAATTCTCTCCTAAAATGAGCGATGACTTTTCATCTGCAATCACTGGCAGGAGGAGAGAGTTTAGGTCGAGGATGTCTGAATTTCACTGCCGTCGATTCTGAAGAATCTATCGGACCGTCTGTGATGACAAAGGATGAATTCCCTTTGTCATTTCCTCTCTTTGCTAATCAGCATATTTCCTCTAAGATCTACTAAATATTTTCCACATTTTCGCCGGTTATTAATCATGGAATTCTCCAGGTAATGCCTTTGAGCTACAGTATTAAACATTTTACTACAATCAAAGCAGAGAGAATGAAATTGTAAGTCGTACATTAGAATATCGTAAACGGGAGAGAGAATTTCACAAAATAAGCATTGGAACATCGCTGAAGATAGATTTATATTTTAGGAATGGAATTTGGGACAGTGTGGAATTAAATGGCTGAGTGAGTTGTTTTCAAATGTTTCGTTGAATTTGTCATAGAGAAAATGGATGAAATGACTGAATAGATTGAATTCAACGATTACTAAAATTGGTTTGGTTAACGTGAAGCGGCGAACTTGTATTATCGATGTGATATTGCGAAATGACAGCATAATTTTCTGGATGGAAAATGTGATTATTTATTACAGGATCTGTGATGTTCAAATATTCAGAAATTTTCCAAAGCATTTATTGAAATTCTATTACAGAATCTCAGAAACAATGGCAAATCATGCGTCTTAAAGTCTACTGTAAGGAAAATCTCTGTAATGGTCACTGCGCGACACCGTATGATGGACCTTCATCTCAAGTAAAGTATAAACAATAATAATTACTGCTTCATGTGAAAAATCACTTGCGAGGTCGGTGGTGCAGGTGATTTTCCGACTCCCAAAGTGCATTTTTGGACTACAAATCAACTGAAGCCGATGACAGAGAAGCTACATCAGAATATCACGGCACTCGGTTTCTCAATTCTGAATTTATCTATAGAAGCATTCATACATGTATTGATTTTATTGCTTTTGAATTTCTTTGCGTCCTCGAGAAATCACAGTCATAGGGGGTTTCTGCAAAATTGAAGAATGTGATTACTGTTTGAAATGCGGCGCAAACTGCACTGATGTCTTTGACGCCGGCAATGCCAGATAGTCACAGTTCATTAACCAAATGAAGACTTTCAAAAATGTGTGATTCCTAGACTAAATACATGGATATATCGCGCATTATTCTATGCATTCTGGTGTTTGTCATCGATAAAGCGGTTAGAACGCCAAGCGACTGGCGACTTTGAGTACTTGCTTTTGATCAATTTTGGCGCACCATATTTACGTTTTAGTCTCTTGATTCCTCATCCATATATATGATAGAAAAAAAGTTCAAAAGTGAAAATTTATATCAATAAATGAAAAACGGCACCCGAAAGTATATCTAGGTATTAAGAAGAAGATGCTAATAGTCCGACTGTCATCCAGTGTGGACTGTCATCCATGTTGTTTTGCAGAACAAGGGTCGAAGCACAACTAGGCGATTACCTGCTAATGAATGACTGATGGACTGCAGTAATATGTTCTTTATTCCTTAATCAGTAGCTGAAGTAGTGGTCGAAGACATCTACCTTATCTTATTGTGAATGAATACAAAAGAAGAAATGTTGAATTCCATGATTCTAGTCGTGGTATGAAGCCTGTGATAACAAGTAGATTCAAGTCAAGTGAAGAAATAGTAATTTCCATGTGCATGCATAATCTTCGTTATAGTGTGTAGCATAAGTTCAATAATATTTGGTGTACGTGTAGTAGAGTGTCATTGTAGCTCTATTGTTTACTTTCATTATCCATTCTTCCGTTTTTATCCATCAGTTTCATGTTGCTTCATATTATCCAATTTCCTTGACTGTTGGTGACCATTGTCCTTTTCTATTAGTACTGCTAGTATCTGTAGTCTCTACATTGTATTAGGAGTCTGTGTTGTACGTCTATGCGACATTGTTTGGATTCAATAATACATCGGTGACATTTAAACACAAGTACATTTGGATCAGAAAAATTATTTTTATATTGAAGAAAATGATTAAAAGCAAAATGCATTAAATTGCAGTTACGATCAAGTAAGGTAAACGATTGATAATAGGCCTATATATCAATATTTTTGAAATCAAGATTGACTGGATAGCTTGTTTATAGGTATTGATATTTCATTATTTTAGTACTCAGTTAGCACTTAATTAGCATTTTAGTGCTTCTTTAGACTTAAGGTTGGTAATTTTTGCACTCTTCCGTTAAGCACTTAAATAGGACTTAGCAATTCAGAGTGTATAGATGCATCTGTATAATAATGAGCCGCGAATCGGAGGCCGAATCTGTGGTTAGAGTTGACGTCATTGCTTCATGGCTCCAAATTTGATCCCCTAATGCTGTTATTCGAGCTGATTTTCTGATGATTGATGCAAGATTTGAGGTAAAACTCAGTACACTTAGGCACAGGAAGTTAAAAAAATGGAGCTGACATTTCAACGAATACTGAAAGCTCCTTTTAAACACCGCTGCAAAGTTACGCATTTGAGAAGCCAAAAGGTGTATCATTATTTGATGAACATTTCATTGTTTTGAAGAGGAAAATGCGACATCGTTGCGTGCATCAATTCATAGAAAAATGATAAAGAAAACGTAAGGAGTTCATGATCTTCTTATACTGTTGAGTTTGATGACGGCTGCGTGCATAGATTTCAATGATGACTTCATTGCGACAAAGAAAGTGCATTATCTATAGGAACATGGTTTTTCCTTTATCCATTAGAGGACTGATATCAGTCCAATATAGGTCCAAGCCATCTGTCGGATCGCGGTTAATAGGCGTGAGAATCCATTAATGTGTAAAAATTCGTTGAATTTCAGCGGATGTAGAGATGCTTAAAAACACAATGTCAATCATCATTATAATGCTCCATTTTATTCAATTTTGCTGTAACTTCATTCAAGCATAATCTGCTTTACTTCTGAATGATGTTCTGCGGATTATTCAGTGTAATCTTATCCACCTGTCTAATTGCCGCAGTCAGTCTTCATGCAGACAACATAGACATCCCATTCATGTGTATGATATCAACCTGAGACTGGAACAACATTAACAACAGTTCATCGAAACAAGAAAGAAGAGAAACATTACTATAAATTATGATAAGCTAATTATTACTTTTCCACTCACATCAACGAAATATCCGAGCGCTTTGGGGCGACCAATTTCTCCCACGTAAGTTATTGCAGTGATTTTCAATTAAATGGCAAATAGAATCGCTTAAATCAGTCTGATATGCAATGATTTCAGCTTATTTATTATTTGTTGCCGAATCGCAATCAACTTCACAGTTAAGCATTTAAAGGAATTCAAGTTGTTATTTCTATTGATTTGATAAAGAAAAACTTTGATATCATTTGTTGTTGTTTATAAGTTGACATTATTGAAAAATAACATTATTTCAATAATTTCAACTTATAAACAACAACAGATGAATTCAAGTTGATTTACCTTTAACAAAGCAAGCAAGTCTTCATATCATTGACATTCTTAAAATTTACACATTAGATGCAAATTAAGGTTTAACATTAAATGTAACATATATATTTTTTAACATTTCTTCTGGCACTTTTACTATTATACGATAGAAGAGCGCTTTCATGCACCATTATGAATGTCTTCATGTTCTGGGGACAGCAACCTTATAGAGAAAAAATATGTATAAGTCAATAAATGTCTATTTCCAAAACTTTTGGTAAACAATTAGGGAACATTCAATTGCAATACATTGAAACACACTGAAACACATTCATCGGATAAGGTAGAAAAGGAATTCGTGCGGTCAATAATACAGAAGCAATTTTAATTAAGGAAGGAAAGGTGAATGAGCCTTTGATCCCTTTTTGGATGTTAATTAGTTTTTTCTTTGGAGATCAACCGCATGTTGTTTGCTCACTGAAGAAACTTAGCGATGGGTTTATTATATATTTTGGAATCAGATTATTCATTAATTCATGAAACTCAGTTATGTTATCGCAATAACATAATGCTATTTCTTGTCGAATTTTGTCATACGCAGAACATTCAATCATAAAGTGATACAAAGCTTCTACTTTTGAATCATTACATAGCTGACAGAGACGCTCTTCATACTTCAGTCTATTATTATAACTCCCGGTAACGACATCTAATTTATGATTTTTCGTTCTAAATTTCAGGATGATGTTGATGTCGTTGCAGTCAATATCAAAGTTTAGATGTTTTCATATTGTTTTTAAACCTTATTAACTTTATTTTTGCAACTTTTGAATATGACTTTCTATCAGCTGTCAACTGCTCATTCCATAATTTTGATAGTCTTGTGAGTAATTGCTTCATTCGCCAGCACCATGTATACCTACTCTGATATTCATTTGAAATTATAGCCAAATATAACTTATGGTATACCTCCGTTATCAAACTTCTTTCATCAGTCGTGATTATTTTTATCCAATAAAATATTACTGATTTATAAAACTGACAATCCATAGGATTTATTCCAAATTTATCAATAAGACAGTAATTTGGTGTAGTCTGCTTTAAATGATAATATCTTTTATCGAAACTGTATCTGATGTTATCTTTTTAGATTGCTGAAGAAGCAGAATTCAGTACACTATCTCATTTTACACAGTGCAAGCATATCAAATGTATTTTTCAAAATTTCTCCAGTAACTTGTCCTAACTCTCTCAGTTGTTTAGCTGTGAGATAAGCAGCTTGCTTGCCTTTAGTCTTCAATTGCTCTAAATGATGCCTATTATTTTTTGATATCCACGTTCCTTAATATTTAAATTTATCAACAGCTTCAATGGATGTCTTTATGCCGTCAAGATGGACATCTAATTTATCAATTTTTGAATTAAGACTTTGAGTCATAATTTTAGTTTTGCCATAATTAATGCTGAAGCCATTTTCCCTACGGTATTTGTAAAGTATTTCAATTTGACTATTCAAGTCATGTTTGCTTTCGCTCATCAATGGAATATCATCTGCATATACAAGAGTTGAAATAATCTCACAAATAATTTCCAAGTCAAATTATCTCACTGAATCAATTTTGTTGTCGCTCTTATTCAAGTTGTTAATAAAATCATTGTACTGAATAAAGTTGGTGATAGAACATCTCCGTGTGGAATTCCATTTTCAAGTTTAAAGAATTTTGTCTATGTACCGCCATTAAGTATCTTATATTCTTTGTAATAATAGCGTTTATTATCAATGACAAAAGTTTGCATTCAGGAATCAAAAGTTGTAACTCATTAATCATCCGTTTTTTAGGAATGGAGTCAAAAGCTTTTGACAAATCTACAAACCATAAAAATAATGGGCGTTTCATATTTTTGTAAATTTGAATAACTTCTTTAATCAGTAATTTTATGTTATCTAATGTGGAAGTCCCTTTTCTGAAACCTGTATGATTCTTTTTAATCACTTCATTTTTACTAGCCATTCATTAAGCCGTTTGTTTATAATTTTTGCTAGATTTTTCTCTATGCAAGATGATAAGTTGATAAATCTATATGAATTTGGATCATCTTTATCACCTCTTTTAAATAATGGTGAAATCCAACTGCTGCTACAAGGAATTTCATCAGCTTCTTCTTAATGCATAACTGTGTAAAATTTCTAAAGTTTTAATTGTTTCATTTTCACATGACTTCAATGCTTCATAAACAATTGTGCCAGGACCACCTGTTTTCTGTAGTTTTGATTCATTAACAGCATTTCCAATTTCAGTTTGCGTTATTCTGACATCAAGGTTATCACCATCAAGTTGCGAGGCATTCGGAAGATTTTTAGCATATGCAGATGTACTTCTTGATAATTTTAAATCATTGGCTGTAATATATACTAATTGACATAATTAATGAAACAAACTATCAATGGCTTGAATTGAAGTTTGTTTCATTTTTTTCTCGGGCATGATGCAATATCTCGCTTTCTATGTATTACCATTCAACACATTAGAGAATGCAGAAAGATCTATGGTGGTCAAATTTCAAATTTTGATATCGATACAGCTGTCACAATTGCTTTTACAAATTGAACATAAACGTGAACTGAAATCCAGGTTTTGTAAAATAAAATGGCACACGATCAGTTTACCAGGGGTATGGCTATTGGAATGATTCGTTGTGGTAGAAGTTGTGCGAGTGTTGCCGAAGAGCTGCAACTATCGTGAGTCGTTGTTTGGAGGTGGTGGTGGTCGATGGAAAGCAGAAGGAGATGTTAAAAAGAAGAAGGGATCTGGTCGACCAGGAAAGTCTGCAGGAAGGACAGACGCACGTCTTGTTTTAGCTGCAAAGAGGAATAGATTTGTGTCAGTCCCAGCTAGTCGCACACTGGAAGAGTGCCTCAAATGTAGACTGTAGCGTTCGAACGGCTTACCGAAGATTGCGAGAAGCTGGAATTCAATCGCGACGACCAGCTGTCCTAATTCCATTGGGTTTTGAGCACCGCAGAAGACGAGTTGCCTGGTGTGATGCCCATCGCTCATGGAGTGACCATCACTGGCAGAAAGTCTTGTGGACCGATGAATCGAGATTCACTCTGGATTTCAATGACGGTCTTGTCAGAGTGCATCGTCTTTCTGAGGAACGCTTTGCCCCATGCTGTATTAAAGAACACGACAGATATGGTGGTGGAAGTGTTATGCTGTGTGGTGGCATATGGCATGGCGGACGAACGACAGCAGTCATCATCAAAGGCTCGTTGACTGGAGAAAGGTATCTCAATGAGATTGTGCTTCCTGTTGTTGCCCCAGTGGTCAGGGTGGAGGATATCGTCTTCCAAGACGACAATGCAAGACCACATCGCTCCTCGGCTGTCATTGCCACTGTTAGGAGATTGAACATTCAAACCCTTGACTGGCCTGCACGCTCACCTGACTTGTCACCCATTGAACAAGTCTGGGACGAGCTTGGGCGGCGAGTGAGATACCGCTATTCATTTCCATCAGTGTCCCTGAAGATTCTCTCTGAAAGACTGACAGAGCAGTGGCCTCTCCTTGAAGCATCCTGCATTCAGAAACTTTGTGAATCCATGCCATCTCGGATTACCGAATGTATTGGAGCTAGAGGGGGGCACACGCGCTATTAAAGTTGAATCTGCTACATGCGTTGTTTTTCTGTGCTAGCGACTTGGTGGAGATTGTGACTAAATTATCAAGGTATCATACATACATGTATATATACCAGTAAAAAATGAAAGAAGTTAAAGAAGTAAATGTTTCAAAAGTTTTGTCAATGAGTATATAATGGCAGACAATATAACTCTAAATTCTAATATATCTCAATATATGAATTCACATGTTTTTCCTACTTGAAAAATTGTATTGCCAAAAACGAATTTGTCAGATTATCATTTTTATTTCAATAAACAATTACTTACTTTATATGATTACAAAAGTCTAAAGCGTAGCGTCTATCACACATTTTCTATTATTACGCTTTCTAACTACTTTGTCTCCGTTTATCAGTTGCCAGTATAATGTATGATTATTATTTCTTCGTGATTTTTTTTAAATTTATTAGCCTCTTCCTCTTTTCTTCTCCTCTGTCTGCTTCTATTTTTTTATTCAGAGCTATTTTACTTTCCATCAGTCGGTTTAGATTTTCATTAGACACACAAAATGCCCCCTAAGATTTTTCCTGTTCCGACGGATGAAACTTTTGAAAACAAATTTCGAATCGAGTCTTCTCTTTCGAATGGTAGTGCCTATCTTGCTTGATTCGAAGACTTTCATACAAAAAATTTAAATTTGAAATTTGTATTTTCAATTTTTTTCATTTAATAAATCCATGTACATTTTTTGACTATTCAAAAATTGTTCATTTCAAATAGAGTGTTTCTGCAAACTTTTACTCAAGCATATCTGTATGATGTTATAAGCATAATATTCTGCGTTACTTTTAGTACTATAAATGGCAATTTAAAATTTGAACATAAATAATGTCTTTTTATGTATCATTGCATTTTTCGATCTTTACAAATTTCTCATTCTAATGACTTATTCGTTATAAAGACAAGGTTTATGATACATGATGCAAGAAGCTTACAGGTAATTACTTAACTTTAGTTATTTTGGTGTAGCTCAAAAATATCACGACACCTCATTTCCGGAATAGCATCTGCATGTACATGTAGGCCTATACTTTACATGTATGTTACATATACATGTACAATGTACATGAACTCTATTTGGGAGATAAGATGAACATACTGTATATGTTAACACTCCTGCATTGCACATGCATAAATATTATATAAATATGATTCAGAAACATTATATCAATAATCAATGCTACTCTACATGAAAACCATCAATTTTCCAAAACAGCTTTTGAAAATGACCAAATAAATCCCCCTACAACAAGTCAATTTTGCCCAAATGTTTTCTGAAACTTCAACATGTATACAGACTAAAAGTCACACAAAATCAAACTTCTATCTGACTTATTTTAGGAGATATAAAAAGGGGTTGATAAGGGGTCCCCCAGTTCTGATAGACTAAAATATATCAGAAATATATCCTCCGTATTTTCCAGTATTTACAATTTAACTTGAGTATTTGGAGATTTCCTTTTTCTCTTATAAGACTTTCAATATTTAGCTTTGAAGTATTTTCATTTTTTTTATATAAACCGAACCGCCTTTTATATTTCGTCTATGGCATATAGTTTTGTTTATAGTTGTATGAAAACTGTAGCCATTTTCAAACGAAGGTTTTTCATGATCACTTAAATGTGTTTCTGTAAGACATGTAAGATCAGCTTTGTGTGTTTCAAGCAGGAAATAGCTATTTCTGATTTTGATATAATATTCTACGTTAATACATTTTCTCTGTTCATTTTTATCAGATTCTTTTTCATCCTCTCCTTCCTTCATTTCATCAAACATATCTATTTTTATCGTAATTATTACGTGCTGAATAATTTCTGTTATCATCTGTTCTGTAACAATTGTTGCGTTGTTCATGTTGAGTTGGTGATTGCCCATTTCTTTCTTCGATGAATTGTTTAACGTGTCTTCGATAATTTTCGTCTTCTTAGTAATTATTACGCTGCGGTCTGCGGTGTGCTTGTTGGTAGCTCATTGTATCGGTTTCTTGGAAATCTGGATTGGTATCATCTTTTGTTTCTGTGATGTTGGCATTGACTTCGATACATCATTGGTCTTGGTTGCTGATCGAAAGATACTGTGCGTGGTCTGGTGTAGCGGTTGGTGTTATGCCAGCAGTTCCACGAATGATTGAGTTCCGTTTGTCACAAATGTAACAGGATCTCAATCGCATTGAATCTTGATGTCGCTGCTGCATTTGCTGTGATGATGGTTGATGCGATTGTTGGGTTTGTTGCTGCTGTTTTTGTTGATCAGCTTGGATCTGTCGGATGGCTACTTGTTCAGCTTCTGATTGTCTGGTAATGAAGATGCTGGAAGAAATGCTTGATGACGTGCGTTCGGTGGGCTTAGTCGAACTGTTCTGAATCTGTTTTGGTGTATTGCATTAACGTTTGAGTGTATTTCTTCGATATTGTCCCCCATTCATCTAATTTTCATATTGATTTCTCTCAAATGATGTTCTATGTCTTCCATATCTCCATCTTCTTTATTTGCGTCATCTTTATCGGTATCTTCGCTTTCATCATCCTTTTGTTCCTCACTGTTATTTTTTCCTTTCTCCTCGCATCAATTTGCGCCAGCCGTGACTGAATAACTTCTGCTTTTAGTTCTTTGATCTCTTCATAATTTTCTTTCAGTTGCCAGTCATAGGTTGCAATGGTTTTTAGAAAATCGCTTCTTTCACGCAGATGCCTTTGCTTCAACTTCTCCATTTCAGCTTCCAAAAAATTTTGCTTGTAGCTGTCATGTCGCTCTTGGTGTGTGTTATTTTGTTTTGAAATGTTTTGAATGTCTGTAGAAAGAATTCTTGCACATGCAAGCTTCACACGTTTACTTTCGCTTTGTCTTTAAATGCTTCACAATTTCATACAATGGTTGGTTTGTACAGAGTATGTACATATATATATTATTTGGATAGTAATAACTATTTTAATATCTACATTTCTATGTAAATTTTGTTCAATATATCAGTTTGCCTTGAAAAGCCGCCGTAGCGGCCGAAATCGATCGGCAATAGCAAACTTTTGCTTTTGATTTTCTTGTGGGATATTATTTCGTGCTATCATTTCCCATTTGTGCTTTATCATTTAATTATATATATATTACAAGTAAAGAAGATAGTGGAAACTCAAGTTGAGAAAAATAAAGGAGAAAATAAAGACGGAGATAACAACGAAGTAAAAAAGCTATCTATTGGTTGCTTCCTTACATTCAAGGTAAAGAAAAGCTAATCAAAGATAGGATTCATCAAATTAACAGAAATCTACCGGAAAATATTGTTATAAGAACGACTTTCCGAGTGAATAAAACCAGTATGTTTTTCCACAACAAGGACAGAATCCCCCTGACACTGAAATCACAATGTGTATATAAATACGAATGCAAAGACTGCAAACAGGTCTATATCGGGGAGACGTCACGGCATCTGGCTACTAGAATGAATGAACACATAAAGGGCTATCCTCTACCAACCGAAATCACGATGCATTCACATGAAATCGATGAAAGCAATTTTTCTGTTATCGCTGTGTCACAGTGGCATAAAATTTTAGAAACCATTTGTCTGAAAGATGCTCAGAATTGCATGAATGAAAGAGATAGTTCATTTCCATTATTGTTAGATTTGTGAACTTTAATTTGATTTTGTCTAATTTCTTTATTCGATTTACAGAGTGTTTTATTGTGCTTTTATGGTGACATTGCAGGAATCCCTATGCCATGACCTTTCGCGAGCTTCATGTCTGAACTTTGCCTTCACACTCGAGTTTCCAGCAGTCAAATTGTGATTTGTGTTAAAACCGTCAATTTTGTGAATTTTTAATGATTCTGTATATAAGGCTTGTAACAGTGTTCTTTTAGCTTTCCGCTGAAGAAGGAGAATAAACTTGCTCTGAAACGCGTGCGGAACTCAGATTTTTTAATTTTCACAAAATATTATGTAGGCATATATTTCTTATATATATACATACATATGATAGAAAAAAGTTCAAAATGGACCTTTATCTCAATAAATGAAAAGCGGCACCTGAAAGTATATCTGTTCCCTTAACAAGTCAAGAGATTGACAGAAACCGGTCGGGCTATTGGCATCTTCTTTTTAATACCTAGATATACTTTCGGGTGCCGCTTTTCATTTATTGATATATATATAAAATCTGTTGAGATTTGATAAATAAATAAATATATATATATATATATATAATGAAAAACAAATAATAGGAAAATACTTTTATCAGAACAATTCCAATCGGTTTCACTCTCTTCTATGAGAGCTTCTCATGGAGTAACATTTGGACATAGGTGGTAAATTGGAGCTGTTTCGAATTTTGGTGTTATTGATCTTGCACAAGAAACTATGTGCTTGCTAACATTCAGTATATCATAGCTAGAGTCCGCTATTTGCTGTCTATGCACAGTTAACCCATTGTGAAAGTACTCGTCACTTTGTCCCACATATAATTCGTCACACCTTTTGCATCTTAAAATATATGATGTTTTTGGATAAGCAATTCATGTTCCTTCTTACTTCAAATGTTATTGTTTCACTAATTGTTCCTTTGTTAATTCGAATGTTAATGCACTTACCTGTAATAATAACTGGACAACAACCACATCTTGTTTCATGACACCTACCAACACCCTTTAATATTGGTCGGTTATTTTTGTTTAAGGGGTTTAAAAGTGAGGGAGGTTGTTTCCATGACCTCATTATCTTTTAACTCTGAAAGGGATCAATTAACTTCAAGCTGGTGCTGACAGGTTTAATCACATTATTGAAGACGTCATGATTGTTCTTGTTGTATGTTCTTGCAAAGTGAGTAACATCAGTTGTTATCGGAGGCTAAGATAGGGTTCATACTTTGCTATCTGGCACGATCGAAGTCCGATTGGATTACATCGTGAGGGTACTTTAATTTTCAAAAGTTCTACTTTTAATTCTGATAGCTGTTTGTTTTGGTTAGCTTCTTTCAAGACAATGTTGAGAATTCTTTTCGCTAACGCACATGGAACATTTTTCAAAACATGTTTAGGGTGATGCGAATGACAGTGTACATAATTCTGGGTATCAGTCTTCTTTCGGTAAATATCCGTTTCTAAATTTTGCACATCTTTGTAAATTAGCACGTCTAGGAAACTTTCGTTAAAAACCTCAATGTCTTTGGAACTCTTATCCCAAATAATCAGGCAATCATCTATACAACGAATCCACCTGTCTCTGATGACATCTGTAATATCATGATTGGGCCATGATTTGCGTATGATGGGGACATTTTTGTAACCATAGATGTCCCAAATATTTGTAAATAGACTTGATCTTCGAATGAGAAGAAATTATTTTCCAAAACTATTCTTACTGCAGATAAGATAAACTCTTTTGAGAACCTTTCAGGCATGCACATACATTTCTCAGTTAACCAGAAGTCTATCGAATCCATTCCTAACGATAAAGGAATATAGAGTATTGTAGAAAGAGAACTGTAGAACTGTAGAACTATAGAACTGTAGAGAACTATTTGTAGAAAAGATTGTGCATGCTCTAACAACTTTGAATCATTTTCTATCAAAAGACTACAATCATTTGAGACATTGTATAAGAGTTCTGTGAGTCCAACGCATCCACTAAATGTGCTTATACCACCAACTAGCTTGAGACGCATTAATGTACCTTTCTGTAAAACTACTCGTAGACAGAATTGCTTTCCAATTTCGTATCTGCTACATTTGAATGGACACTTTCGACCGTGATAACTTTCCGCATTTTCTTTGATGTTTATTTTGTGTACCTGCAAGATTCACTTAGAATTTGATTTTTGTAACTGTTCATGTTGTAATTTTTTGATTCTCATTCGGTTCAAATATACATATTCTCTCTCTCTCTCTCTCTCTCTCTCTCTCTCTCTCTCTCTCTCTCTCTCTCTCTCTCTCTCTCTCTCTCTCTCTCTCTCTCTCTCTCTCTCTCTCTCTCTCTCTCTCTCTCTCTCTCTCTCTCTCTCTCTCTCTCTCTCAAAAGAGTGACGTGACGTCGTAGGTGGCTAGGAGAACATTATCAGCATTGTATCCTTTTCTTTTGAACTCTTTCAATTTTATCAAAAAATCACAGGTGTCGCTACAGTAGCTGTGTAAGAGGGCACTATACCGGTAGACAACACCAAGATCAATAACACCAAAATGTGAAGCAGCTTCAATTTACCAACTAAGTCCAAATGCTACTAAAATCGGCCGAGAGAGACAGGAGCAAATCTTTATTTCTATATCTAAACCTAGTTTGAATTCTGTCTGATATGTATTTTTATTTCTATTGACTAATGTGTTTTTCTATTATTTTGTATAATATTGTCATTCAATGAGTAGCTCTCATAGAAGGGAGTGAAACCGATTGAAATATCACTTCACTTTTCCTTGAGTTTATCTCTAATTTATTACCTTGCAAATGGAAATAAATATATGAATATATGTAATTGTAAACTATTATAAGTAGTTATATGTTATACATATATAATTATTGATTATCGATAAGATTAGATTTTTCGAAGATGATACCGGAAACATTCGGCCCTACTTGTATTATGCTTTAACTAAATCATGGGAGAATGATCATGGTTATTATGCATGGTATACCTTTGCTTTGATGCAAATTTGATCATAGTCGATATTGTGGTTGGTTATTGCCATTTATTACAAAAAAATTCTCGTTGAATTAGATGCACATCTTTCAATTTAAAGAAACTACTTCCAAAGTGGCTGAGAAGAGGAGTATACAGTTCCATTTCTTTTGTTTTTTTGAAAGGAGCTAATTAATTCTAGTGTTGGAATGAACTTCATTTCTCTTTATATATGATTAATTTCAGCCATTATCTATAATTATCTTCAGGTTCCTATTCCTGAAGAAAGCTATAGATAAAAGCTGAAATCAATCGTATACAAATCTAAAGATACTGTATATCTAAAGAGATACAATAATACTCGGAGCATTCTAGAATATCAAAGATTGTTTTGCTCCGTTATATTCCAAAAATATCATACTGAAATTAATCCACTTGTTCTTCGGGTGGTTGCTGTGAAGCACAACATTCTGTCTCACTCTTGAAAGTTGACATGAAGTGATTCATTTCTGTGCGCATTCAATTCGATCTATGAACTAGGCTATGATATCCATCCAAAGTAATCTCTGATATTTCTCTAGTATGATTCCTTAGTTGCTCCCTTAATCTTGCAAACGACTCTAATACATGATTGATAGAATAGACGATTGAAGAACTTTGTCTAATATTAATTCACATGGGACGTAAACTTGGCCTGATTCTGAAGGGATGTTTGGATAAGGATTTTCTCTATGGATTATTTTCTGACTGTCTGTTATATTTTCAATATCTGATGTCTATGAGCTATTGTCCTCATTAAAACAGCAAAATAACGACAAATAAGTGAAAATGTTACTTTTCTTCCTGCAACAACAATTCTATAACAAAGTTGATACTTTTGATGTTCTAACAGTTGATATCATCATTAATGAGGATGAAAATTCATTTTATCAACCATAAGTAACGTCTTACCGTGTCTCATAGGATCGCAAATTCAAAATGTTACATAGACAAGCATAAAAAGGAATGTAACTATTGGAAATGCTGTGGAAGATTCATGGAAAGTGAAAAAATATTGAAAATGACGGAAATTATCTTTTCAAAATCTATTGCATGTTTCAGCAAGACCTGAAGGATCAAATCATTGAAGAGAAGAGTGATAGAATTCATTTGATATAAAAGTACACATTGTAAAACAGATATTAGCGAGCTGTTTTTAGCATATACAAAAATCACATTGAGGAATAAGCCAATTACTGGGATTTAAGTAAATTAATTATATGACATTCAATTTCTGCAATTTTGAAATGTAGCACCGTTTTAGTTATTATAAATTACTTTACACAGCCTAGTAGATTACTTGACTTAAAAAGAAGCAATGATTTGATTAAAATCGTGATCAGCCAAGCATTTATCACACTTTCCCCATAGTACATATCCTAAATTCTTCATCATAAATTGCAAAATGCATTGTTGCTGTTTATAATATTATTAGATACATGATTAGCATCAATAATTATTTGGATATTACTTTATATTTTCCTCCACTCCTGAGAAAGTGCTACTTTAGTATCACAAGGCATTTTAGTATCATATAATATGGATCACTCAATTGTTTTCTACAAGTGAAGTAATAAAAGCCTATTCATAAGCAGTGATCCTAGCAGTTCACCCACTATTCGTCACGATCTCTTTTCGCTAAGAGATCAATCAGATTTAGGTTATTTAATTGTAGTCTATTTTAATAGGCATTTGCATTTTGAAAAATCTAACCGTGGCCTTCGATCGCTATTGCTATCGAGACGATAGCTCTCAACGATGGTCGAACGGAGTTGTCCGAAGGGACTCTGATATATTTTTCTCAAAATGCGCGCACCTATTATAAGAGACTTCTTTCGAAATCTCGATGGCATGATCTGGTCCTCTATTTCCTGCATGCTTAATTGCTGATGTACGAGTACTATTGAAAAAGTTTAATTATACTGACAAAGCGTCGTCATCTATGGCATCCAATTGCTTTTTGATTATCGTGTTGGATGTATGTTTGGCATGTGGACTGTCATCCATGTTGTTTTGCAGAACAAGGGTCGAAGCACAACTAGGTGATTACCTGCTAATGAATGACTGATGGATGGCAGTAATATGTTCTTTATTCCTTAATCAGTAGCTGAAGTAGTGGTCGAAGACATCTACCTTATCTTATTGTGAATGAAGACAGAAGAAGAAATGTTGAATTCCATGATTCTAGTCGTGGTATGAAGCCTGTGATAACAAGTAGATTCAAGTCAAGTGAAGAAATAGTAATTTCCATGTGCATGCATAATCTTCGTTATAGTGTGTAGCATAAGTTCAATAATATTTGGTGTACGTGTAGTAGAGTGTCATTGTAGCTCTATTGTTTACTTTCA
Organism: Prostheceraeus crozeri; assembly: GCA_907163375.1. Lineage (NCBI taxonomy): Eukaryota > Metazoa > Platyhelminthes > Polycladida > Euryleptidae > Prostheceraeus > Prostheceraeus crozeri. The sequence goes on from CAJQUW010008706.1 coordinate 47,076, forward strand.
TTATCCATTTTTCCGTTTTTATCCATCAGTTTCATGTTGCTTCATATTATCCAATTTCCTTGACTGTTGGTGACCATTGTCCTTTTCTATTAGTACTGCTAGTATCTGTAGTCTCTACATGGTATTAGGAGTCTGTGTTGCACGTCTATGCGACATTGTTTGGATTCAAGAATTGCTGAGTTGCAAGAGTTGATTGGAGAACGCCATCAGTGCTCATCAGGACAACCGCAATTAATTATTAATATTAGTAAGAATTATGTTATATTATAAATGACTGTTAGCATGATTTCGTCATCTTATAAAAATTTGTCATTGTGCTGCCTGCATGCCAGATGAGCAGTTGGAAGTCATTGATGATCTGCCAACGCTAGGATATTGGCAGATAGATTTGTGGGTGCAGCTTTTAGATGGCATTGGCAGAATTTTATCTCATACTCTATGCCTGAGAGGGTCGAATTCATAGTGAAGAATTCAAATCTGTAAAATGCTCTAATGGACAAAAATATTTGTATATTCTTTTATTTAGTGGGTAAATCCTCTCCCCCCCATGCAGCCATCTATTTTGCGGACGTTATACATGCATTGCTCCGGTAGGAATCTTCAAATTCATGATCAACTCTGCATCCTTGCACTTTGTGACTGGACGATTCTTATCATAATGATTGGAAAAAATGCCAGTGATTCCTCAGAGTTTCCGATCATGTTCGATCATGCGTGACGGACCATCATGCATTCGTACGAGTATGCAGTCAATCGAGGCATTCAGTCAGTCTATCCTCATAAGTGTGAAATGGGGATGCGTATCTTGATAATCAAAATGCGTTATGCCATAATGAATTCCAAATGATGTGCAACATTACAAAATATACACAAATATTATAGAATTTTAGAATTATAGAAGTCATGTCAGTCTTAAAGATTAGTGAAGATAGTTCAGACAGGCAAGGCAGGTAAAGTCAGAATTTCTGGCAAAGCACATAACTTGAAAGATATATAAAACTACAAGAGAAATAAAAAAAAACAGGTGTATCGAGAAATATGGAATTAACCAATCGCTCTCTCGTGGTTGTTCATCAATCGTCATTTGATGCTAAAATAAATATTTTTGATTTGTTTTTGTATTTCGTTGGACATCTTAGCAGGATTTTTTATAGAAATCTAACGCTCTTTAGTAATAAGGATAGAACGGACATGCACAAAAATAACAACACTGCGTTATGAACATGCTTTGACATGACAGCAATACTCAATCGATAGCGCTTCAAGCAGTGAGCAATAGTTACATTAGGTACCGGTAGGCATGCGTTCTCCATGATAAAGAAAAAGCACGCTCTCTCCCAATTTTTACGACCTTTTATTGAATAAATAAAATAGCGATTCATCCGACGCGTTTCTTCTATACACAGACAGTATCAAGGGTTAAATGGTCTCTCTGACCCATCAGAAAAGGCGCACGATATCATGAAAAATAGATTAAATGACAATGGTTTTAGTAAAACTGATAGGTATCGCAAAAATAGAGATAAAAAAATCTAACGTTGAAGAAATTAAAGTGATTTTGAACCTTGATTTTGTTGGCGCTGCATCTTGAGGAAAATCAATATATTATAAAATAAATATGATATTCCAATACGTACCACTCACTTGTAAACCTGGAGAAAAGCTTGCTTCAAATTTCAAAAAATCGGATAAAAATACTTGTTAGTGTAGTATTTGTAAAAATATTGGCCCAAAGTACGACTGCAAAAGTAAATACATGTATGTTATTTATGAATTGGCTTGCAGAATATGTGACGAGTTACATAGGTTAAACGTGTCGTCCATTTTAAGTTCGCTACAGAGAACATGAGCGCAGTTTACAGTATGAAGACCAAAAGAGTGCACCTAGTGAACATTCGATGATAGGCCACAGTGATGACCATTAACAATTTCGACTACAAAATTATTGATCAACAACTAACAGCGATTAGGCCTACTACTAGGGTGGCTGAATCCCGCTATATTGCGACGAACATGCCAAAAATAAACAGACGTCATGAGATGACCAGGTGAGCTGCTTTCATTGACTGATTTATGTATAAAACCCCACTTGTACAGTGACAATTTACAGTAGCCTTTGATACTATATGTGTATAGATGAAACGCGTCGGGTAACTCGCTCTTTTATTTATTCAATAAAAGGTCGTTAAAATTGGGAGAGAGCCTGCTTTTTCTTTATCACCATGACTGACCTCCCGTATCGACAACTACATGCTTTCTCTACCTTGTAAAGCTTTACGGTTATTGTCATTGCTCTTTAAATATAAAGTCAGTATGATAAGATAACTTTCAAGAAATCGCCTTCTGGAAAGAATCTGAAACCATGACAAGTTTCAGTCATTTGATTCTTGTTAAGATCTAGCAACAGTGCCTGAGATCAGTGTCTGACTGAGCAGCTGAAATCACCATCAACACGCTGCTGTTGTCCGCAGTGAGGTTAAGCAAGGCAAAACTGTCGGATTTCCATGTTTTCTAGTTGTTATGAACATGACTTCACGCTGTTAGCAATTCAATGAATTCCCACAATAGCGTCTTTATTTTGGTCCCACGCCTGTTTATAGTGACCAATGTAGTTGAGAAACCTACTTATTATGGTCGATAAATTGAATTGAAGCTTTAAAACCCATTCAGTCATCGAAACCATGAAGATCGAATATATTGAATTATTGAAATTTTACGATTTGTAAATTGAGCGAATTTCATATTTTTCCGTCCAGAAAGCAAAATAACGGATACATGTCTACAATAGCTTTGTTGAAAGCTGAGAATCTCAGCTCTCGAATGATGTCACGATTCTCACGATTGGAAGGCACGAGAATCAATCGAATTTCAACACAATTTAGGAGGTCCGTTTTCTCTATCATCTCTGTAGTTATCAACGCTGATGGAACTTATTGTTGATTGCTATAGTAATGATCTCATGCATACCTCTCGAGTCATTAATTAACATCTATGTGCATCTATAAATATGAGTCAGAGATGTCCCCTTAAAGTCCATTATCCGAATACTTTTCTAAACATCTGCTGCGAAATGTCTAAGATGAACACATCGTGCGAGATTTACATGGCAGGCAGTCATCATATCCATTTCTTTTAAGACGTCGTCAAAGCAGAATTGGTTTCACGCTTATCCATCAGACACGAAGTTGACATATTCCAAGCGTAAATAGTCTTGGAAACACTATCTTAATGGTAATGAAAAAGTTCGCAATGCAATGTTAGTACTTTGGAAGTGCAGACATTCTACCCGACATGTTATATCGTGTGAGGTAAATATAAATCCAACCAACGTGAGATGAACGACATGATACTGATGTCTGGACATAAACTAGCAAATTTTTGTTTATGAAGCTGAATCGTGTTATCTTATGTTAATACCAAGATTTCGAGGGGATTTAGTGAAAAAGATTGAAATGCCGGTACCTATTTAAAGCATTCTGAAAAACATTTTGTCGTCTATCTAGCCTCAATCATGACTTATTTCAACTGAACACGGTCAATGATATGAGGAGGATAATTTAGCATGTTTTAGAGGCAGATGTGTTCTACACAGGGATGTTCATGGAGCGTGTTTCTATTCCCAGGCCCATCTCATCCCACAGGATTTATCAATTTGTCGACCCACAGGCATCCCAAGGGATCGCGGATTTTTAGCAGGCCATAGTGCATCAGTCTCCATATAATTGCATGCATATTCACATCCTAAGTTAAAGCTGTGATTTAAGTGAGGAAAATAGAATTAAGTTCATAATTATAAATATTATCTTATGCGCCTTCGATGACTCTAATCATAAAATGACGTCTTTGCAAAAGGATTCTAAATAATTTTGCACTGAATGTTATAGACATTCAAATTACGTAGCTATGAAAAGAGATTAAGTAAAATTCATGCATACATACTGAAATCGAGACATTGGACGATCGGAAATTTACATAGATAGGATGAAAGAAAAATGGGCTAAAATACCATGGCAGGATCAAGTCACTTACACATTCCTTCATAACACACAACCAGGGCCTGAACAGCTTCAACAAAATGGCCTCAGCGATCTTAACATGGAGCACATTTCTGCAATACGCAGCAACTGAAAAATAGGACTCGATCTTGTGTCCGGAGAATGTATTGCAATCCCAGAGATGCTTACATATTAAGCTTCTTTGGTCTCTTGGGTCTATCGATTTTGTTGCCGCACCCTTGGGATAGTGCTCTATAATGTGGATACCAAGACATCTCGTTGTCCGACCAATATAACCGCATCCGCAGTCGCATTTGAAATTAAAACAGACATTTGATCGGTAAACGATAGGAATTGGATCCTTCAAAGAGCGACAATGGATCTTCATTGTCTGAGGCAGTACAACTATATTTTTACATACTATCTCTTTTTATAGCTATGTATTTTGAATGTATATAACTTTCAGTGCAAGATTATTTAGAATCCTTTTCTGAATGACGTTATGTTATGATTAGAGTAATCGAAAGCGCTAATATTTATAATTGTGAGTTTACTTTTATTTTCCTTGATAAAATTCAGCAGAAGAAAAATCAGAAGAAAAGTCTGTTTTAAGTTTTCAGAGCTGTGAAGATGATAATTTATCATGGAAATGATACGCATGCTTTATTATTATCAAACTTCTGAGAAATGCTGCTTAAGCCTTAATAAGAAATATGATTATTAAGACATTCAACTTAAATATCGAAGACTATCTGAAAGCCTTTCAACTGAAGCGAACCTCACAAGACATGAAATATACTTGAGATGAGTCAGTGAGGATATTTTGAGTGTATAGACCCCTTTAACAGTTCGCGTCCCCGTAGGCTTTCCATTATGCTTCCAAGTCACCTGAAATGTCGCGTGACATTCATTTTCCCGCTTAAATCGATGATTGAACGGATGTCCACTTGGTTACATTTACGATGTCGTCTCTAATGTACAATGATAAGTATATAATAAAGTATTTAACGTACATTAGATAAGTAAAACCCATTGAATAAATATCCTCACTTACGTGCAAATAACCATGCTTTGAAAGGAAAATGATTCGATTAAATGATTCTGTATTGAGACATGCAATGTAAATTTCTCATCTTGATTTAGGGTGAAGCAGACAGATTTCTATTATTTTCTGTTTCGCATGTTCGAATGTCCATAAACCTTGCTTTGCTGAGAAATGAATTCCCAAGGTGCGAACATGTCTCCAATTTGTGAATAGAAATGCTGATGCTATCAAAGAATTAAATCAAATTAATTCTCATTTAAATATGGATCACATGAGCACTCTCAGTGCAAACCTTCATTTTGACTTGCAGCAAGCTTCTTTCCCATTGCAATTTCATGCGAATTGCTTTCGACACGTTATCCCCAGTAAATGCGATATAAAGACAGCAATGAAATACACAACTCCTTCAACAATATTTCATGTAGTTTCCCAAGCTAATCCAAAGAGACCGACTGTAGAAAAGCAATAACACAGGGATATTATCCAGAAAATTGACTTGTCAACCATTGTGGAGATAGAGAACGAACTGAATGTACCAAATCATTGGACGCCATATATGAAACGCGAAGAAGTTGTTGAAAGATATAGATTGTTAAAACCGATAGAACGTGGTGCGTCGCTTGACACAAAATGTAATGATATTGCTCTCCCTTCTGAATTGTTAATTTTTATAACAAGTTTGGTAGTTTTCTATGAAAATCAAAACACGACATTTGTTTATATTTGGTTCTACACGAAAAGAAACCGGATGCAAATGCTACTATCAAGCTTGTCGACAAATTAAGTAATTTCCCGATTTGAAAAGCGGCAACATTTTAATTGTCACATTGAATATTCATGTTGGAAAAGTTACAGTAAAGTGCTGAATTATATGTGTTTCTTGCTTTTTTATTAAGAATTTAATTTAAGCATTACTGGGCTCTTCAAATGATCAAGACGTATACAAGCTGTATAAAATTCTGATATTTTTCTTTCTAGTTTGTTAGCAACAAGAATTTGACAAGTTATATGTTTTATTAAACTATAAATCTACTAAATAAAAATCAAATTAAGCCAGCAATTCAGCTCTTGATTTAAGTGTCACTTTTTAGTTCCTATCTCAAAAAGAGATAAACATTTGTGAATGTAATTGTGACTTTCGTCAAACAACTTAATTAAACCTAAATTCTTTTCTTTGTCTCTCATTAAAATCTTTATCAAATTTAGAGAAAAACTAGTGCTCAGTAATTATCTCATCATCTGTGAGCAATAATCAAATAATCACCATGTTAACGATGTCAGAATTCTCATGTCTGTTGAATATTTCATGTGTCTCGTCGATTTCAATAAAACATCTGTTTTATATCGGTTGATTGTGCTCAAAATGCGTCAAGTTCTTCTTCTCAAATTGAAGTGTTATTCATGGCTACAAAATGCACGATATGGAATAACTATTTTACATCTGTCGTCAAAAATTCTTGCTTTATTGTTCGAAACTCCGTCGATGTAGAGCTTTGATGTAGAGCTGTCTTCGAATTTCATGCTCCGATATTACACTGCGTTCATCCGCTGTGTATTGACTTACCTCTTTCCATATTTTTGTAGCATCGTGAAGTATTTATCAAACGATATGCTCAAAGCTGAAGTGTGTCGAATCATGGACATACCATGATTATGCCAGCACGATGATAGTATATATAGCTTGAATAGTTCCCGCTATGGATATCCGGTTTCCGTAAGGTGGTCTAATTATCATTCGTGGAATTCAAGCTTGGCTTGTAGTGACGGTGCCAGTGAAGGATGAGGACGATTACAGGTAATGGTCGGAAAATTTCGCAAAAATAGTTTTGAAATAGACAGTTATTATAAACATAAACTGCATTGTTGATGACACATTGCTTTTATACGAGCACATGCGACACGCATATGGAATTTGAAGCAGGGTTAGAACGGGCAGTTTGAATTAGAATACATAGAATAAGAAGCCGACCTGATATGTACAAATCAAACGAGAATATGAAGCGCACATGTTGAATTTAGCATGTGTCTGCGTGTACAGCAGTTACTGCGTCTAAATCCCGCCAGTGCCATAGGCAGTTCTCTCGTTATGATAGCTTCAGGACAATCAATTGGCCGCTACTACAATTCCGATTGACTTTAATATGCTTAATACTTTAATTCTTCAGTATCGAACGACAGATAGCATGTCGAGGCCCTGATTTGCAAAGCGAATTATTGCGACGACTGCTACAAAAATAAATGCTCGTGCTTAGCGCTTGCCTTGAGTTAGTCCTCGCGAGCGCAGTTAATGACGTCACACGAGTCATCATGTGAGTCAGCATGAGTTTCCCAATATCTAAGACACTCATACTCCTAAAGCTATGATGCCATTTGATTTATTGCAAGACGTGTACATGTAATAGCACTGGCGGCGGGGTGGGGCATTCGTAAAAGAGCCTAATTTTTTTCACACGCCTTTTTACACTAATGATAAAAATAAACAGCTGATCAGTTTAGAGCTCATATGTATTCACTTGATCGATTTAGAAAATATTGCATTAAAATTTAGATAAACAGTTCAATGCGACGGATCGGCTGACGATGCGAAAATATTTCGAAGTATTTATAAAAGAAAACGTCGCTGAAATCGGGCAATATGAATGTAATTCGACCGGTTTCGAGTGGAAGTCAAAAATTGGAAAAATTCAAATGATCAGTGGAGTCATAGAAAAATGGCATAGAAACGGAAGTCTACATTTTACAAGCAGCCAGGGGATTGTGGATCATAGATAGGGGATTGTTGGAATACATGCTGCATGTTGAGGCCGAAGGACCAGTCGGTCATTAGCTGGCTGATAAATTTAAGCTCTTTTTTCTTTCTCACCATTTCATCGCCGTTTAGCTTTTCAAAACCTTAGCATCACCCTAGTCACCTTAACATCTTCCAGGGAATGCTGATGTTGAATGCAATGATAAGGCACCACTTTATCATCCTTACAGTGTCTGATGTCAAGTTGGTGCTCGTTCATTGTCTTCCTTAGTGATCTTGATGTCTTACCGATGTAGTGGAATCCACAGCCCTGGACTCTGAGAGCGTAAATTACATTAGATGATTCACATCTTGCTCCAATTGCTTTGATTGTGTATGAACTTAATTCTGTGGTATGAACGGTCACTGATGTTCGATGTCATGTTGGTATCAACGGAGAGCATTTCACGTGTTCACGTGTTTCACGTTTGATATAACTCCAGTGCTGTCAGATGGATTCTCAGTCGTATTTGGATTTTTCAGCTGAGAAGAGACCAGGTATTCCTTCATTTTCAAAGGAGGTCTCTATCATAAATGTGTTTTGATCGGTAAATTCTACAGGAAATGTTTACTATTCAAAAATATGGACTTCAATTTCTGAGTATGGAGCCACGAACTGTTAATAAATTAAAAATCAAATGAATATAATTTACGCTCTCAGTTTCCAGGGCTGTGGATTCCACTACATCGGTAAGACATCAAGATCACTGAGGAAGAGAATGAACGAGCACCAATATGACATCAGACACTGTAAGGATGATAAAGTGGTGCCTTATTATCATTGCATTCAACATCAACATTCCCTGGAAGATGTTAAGGTGACAGTTTTGAAAAAGCAAAGCGGCAATGAAATGGTGAGAAAGAAAGAAGAGCTTAAATTTATCAGCCAGCTAATGACCGACTGGTCCTTCGGCCTCACCTCCTTCTCAAACATGCAATGGATTTCAAACGTGCAAAGCAATAGCATGGAATCATTTAATGCTAGTCCCTCGCTACTTAGTTCGAACTTAAAGTGGAACGCAAATTTTTAGGATATTGAAGTACGTTGTTCGAGAAGGTTATACCTCCTAAAAGTTTTGAAACCTATCCTCAATCATGATGGTTTATGACTGTTCACCGAGCCAATATCGAGTGTGTCTTGTTTTATTGTTCTCCTTTGCATAGAATTATGAGCTATGATTGTCGTAGGATAATTGAACGAATATTCAAATTTGTTAAGAAAATAATTTGTTCACCAATTTGTAGTTGTAACAACACTTTGATGTCTTTCGACAAAGGCGTTGTCGGTTGTACAAAAATTTTTATGGAATGTGTCATCAACCTAATCATCCGTTTTATGACATTACAACTCATCATACCAGTACTAGACCGCATTTCTGTAAAATTTTCAGAAACGGAACGCCGAAGAAATTGTTTTACTGTTTTGTCAACGATGATTTACAATAACTTATGTGAGCTTGTATGATGCAATTGTTTTATGTTATTTTTGATTCTCATTTGGAAAATATAAACTTTATTCTCTCTCTTTTACAAAATGAGTCTAGAAAATCGGTGGCCTGATCTCTGGCCAGTCCTTGTGATGCAAACCAATATGCTTGTAGCTCGATATAGAAATCCCTCTAGGATTCCCTATAGGAAAAATACCTTTAGGAAATTTTTCCAGCTCAAATTTGACTTCCTAGAAATATTCAGGAAGGTTCTAAATCCACCCCGGCGACAAAGCTCTTTTGATCTGCAGAATAGAAAACATACTTTGATAAAAATGATTAAGTTAATGATGTAATTTGGACTACCATGATGACATATTATGCTTTCATTGTTTTGTATGAACTCTGTCTGCGGTCATGTTCTCAGGCGCAATTAAGAGATGAGTCACTGCTGCTGCCGTTACCCAACATTCAAGAAAGAACTTTCTTCCAAACGTTCTGTAATCCACACTACAACGGAAATCCGATTATCTGCTATCTATAGCGTTTCATTTACTGCGAGAAGTCAATTTTGTCGGCTCTTCAGATGATCAACAAAGATGTCCAGTGGTGGACAGAACGAAGAAGATTAACCGTACTGATTACGTGACTCATTTCAAACCATTTATCGCAGTTTGAGCCATCTAAACGACATCAAGGAAACAAGGTTCAACCTCAACGCCGAGACAAAGCGGTCAAATGAATCTAACGTAAAACAATGCCTGCGGTTTAGGCGGAGATTCCAACAACATCTTCAGGACAAAATCAATCTCTTGGGTGGCCGTATATGACCAATTCAAAATGCGAGTTTTAAGATGTTAAGATATCGATATCATTGATGCTAAATATATTGAGCAGATGTCGGTAGAAAACTATGAACAGTAGAGTAGCTATCTGGTTAAAACAACTGCGCTGAAACATCATAATGTAGCATTATATCATGGATTTTTAGGGCAGTAATATCAGACATAGAGGCTGCGTTAGCAGCCGAGATAAAGATATCTTTGATTGACTTTTATTGAAGTCTATGATAGTTTGCTCTCTCAATAGATGGTAATTCATGAAAAGCTTGAAAGTCTATGAATGTTTGCAATGTGAATAGATTTGAAATTCAGATTTCTATCTAAAAATGATTTGAAATATCACTTCATCAATTCACTCACTAATGGAATCTCAAGCTGGAGTGACGGACGACGGCTCATGGCTATCTGGTACGGTGAGAATTCTATGTGAAATTGGCGGGCGTATAATGGTGCATTATATACCCTCCAATGCCGGGTAATAATGCATTTCAAACTCATTTCAATCATTTCTATGGCCTCGAAAGTCATCGAGAGTGAAATGCATGTACAATAAGACAATATAATAATAATCCAAACCCCGGAATCATGGATTAATTAATCGAGTCGATCTTGATATTGAATGAATATGGTGCATATTGTTTATTTAAGGCATGAACATGGATGGAAGAAATCATGAAAAGTTGATTGTAATCAGCTAACTATTATGTAGCTAACTATTAATTTATATACAGTATGTATAATGTTAAGTGGAATTTTGCGAAATTCAATGCATCACATAAAGTGACGGAATTCTATTCAGAACTTCTTCTCATGATAACTTAAGTGGTCCCAAAAGATCCATTCTGCTTAAACCTATTTCTCCCTGGGGAGTGGTCTCCTTGTATCCCCTTCCCAAGCAGATTTTTGATATTGCTCCAAAACCACAATTGCTGTGACTCCGGCTTTTTGTGACTTTTCGTTTCTACGCATTTCCGATGAGCAACCCAAATTTCATCAAATTTGGTCCATGGAAGCATAAAAATTTGACATACTATAAAAAAGTTTCTCTTGAAAACAGAGAATTTCTGTCCATTTTTTATAAAATTAAGTACCTTAATAAATTCAAATTCCATTGACAAATTGCGATTGGAGTTATGGCTATTCATTCATCGACGAAAGCATCTGTGGAATTATTATAAGAAAATAGCAACATTATTTAAACACTACTCATAATGGCTTTATAAGTAATACTGTCAGTTACAAGCTACAAATAGTGGATCCAAAATCACAAAATGGACATATTATCATACCTCATAACATCCTTGATGCATTCACTCACTTGGATGCAGTTACTGTGATTTTTCTCCTCGATAAATAACATGCAATTGACGTGCATTTTCAAAAATCTCTGTTTTGAGTTGTATTCAGCGCCGTCAGCTATCTCAATGCTATTACCCACGATCCCAACATTATCTTAAGACGTTTTCATGCAATAAGTGCTCAAAATGCACCGTTTATCATATTCATCTTCCGATATTTTCCAACTGATATCCATAATATCAATGTTTTGAAATTCAAATTATGAATTGCTATATATAGCAACAAGATGACCGCAGTTGACCGAGTAAAAACTGATACCACCTTGGAACGAACATGCGATTGCTTTGTACTGTAACTTGGGAACAACTGAATTGTGGGGGCGTCAAAATCAGAGAGGAGAGTTCCAGGAACCCTCCGGATTTTCGGAGCTCACCACAGCCCGGGCAAAACAGGGTTAAAGAATCCCGGCGATCTTATCCCTTCCTTAGTGTTTCTAGGGCGCTACGTCACCTCATCCATCACATGTCTGTCAGAACCGTTTGAACACATAGCATCGAAAGATAAAGGTTTATGTATTGTAAGCTCTAACTCATCCGCATGATCAAAACATGCTTTAAACTATATTATTACTGCATGCAGTCTGCTTGAAGATAATCATGCTGTAAAAGCAAAAGATAGAAGTAGGCCTGCATGCTATTTATCACATGCCATGCATATCTGACATTCTAATATTAAAGGACTAGAAACGACATGCACTTTGAAAATCACAGAAATCCGAAACACTGTAATAAAAGAGGACTGAACGGATACGGTCATTGACAACAATAGTGCGTCGTGGACATGTGTTCACATGACAATGGTGCCTTCTATTGGTTGACAAAAGTTTGCATCAGTGTGTCAGTGTAGCTTGCACGATTTCGCAATTACATTCACCTTTCATAAAATATTAAATCATCTTTATAAATTAACTTGCAATTCGCCGTCTTGTGGCAGGAATTTACAGATATTGCATGCTTCAATAATTTGATTCTTCTTAAGATCTATCAACATTGCCCTACATCGTTGCCTAAACGGCCAACTGAAATATCCATCAGCAAGTAGCGGATACTAACTTAAACAAAAGTGGCAGTCAGATTTCTATGATTAGAGCTGGACACTAATGGCGCGAAACGATTAAACTCTTTCTTTGAATGTGCAATCGACAATTATACAGCCTTCATTTAGTTTATTTTGATTGTCTCTGTGTGAATTTTACCGCTATGATGTCTGTACAAGTCAATTTGTCATTCCATAAAAATATATCGCTTAAATTCATTACTGAGACATACATCTGAGATGTTTTTATATACTATTATCAGTTGTTCAGTCAAAGCAAGTAATAATGATAAATCAATTGTTTGATCGCCTTTAGGAGTCTCTCTGTATTTCACCATTAGACAAAGCAATGGAATCGAAGCAGCTGATGAAAGCAAGCAACTCTGGCAAAGGTTCAACCTTGCAACAGGAATTATATCAAAAAGTACATATCTATGCAGCCCAAAAATTATTACGAACAGAAGAGAAGACGCAGATGAAACAATTGTATTTGACATTCTGAGAGGAGGACAACTTTGGGAAGATCATTCAGGAAGTCGGCTTAGCTCCAGGGACGCGGAAGGTCTGCCGATAATGGATACAATGAAATTGTGAGCGGAAAATGCGCTTAAGGTTGAAGCGCTGGTCCTCTGAAGATGAGCCGCATCTCGTCACGCTTGACAAACTTCGATTCATGCTCCAGACGATATCTATTCGTTGCAATGAGGTCATGGTCGAAGTGAAATGGCAAATTTTAGAAGGAATTACCGTTTCTTTAAAGTGAATATCAAAGTCTGGAATTTGACATCCTGGAGCAAACATTCTTGTCGCCTTGGCGCCACCCCTTTCCCTCTCATCATTTCTTCTCTTAAAACAGGCATTTCTCTATTTCACAACTTCGTGGTTTCATTTTCACTTTTTTCATTAAAAACATGAGGCGGGGGATGTCACATTCACAAAATGAGTTGCTGTTGAGATGATTCAAAGTATTGCAGGTAATGTCTATAAATCAGGGCTGTGAGCACCGGTATATACCTCCTGTGCACCGGCGTACTGGGTTTATAACCGGTACCGGTTATATGGTAGTAGTAAGCAAGTGACAAACACTCGACCGGCGCCCCCCCCCCTCTGGAACGGCAGAGTGTCGTGGTCGGCCGCCGTGGTGCTTCGGGTCTGAGTCCCCCCCCCCTCTGGAACGACAGAGGTTGTGGTCTGTCGTGGTGTGCCGGCCAGGTGGATTCACGTTCACAACATGTTCGCTGACTCCCCCCCCCCTCGAAAACGACAGAGTGTGAGACTCGGATGTGTTGGTCTCGTATGGGTTGACGTGGCCGACCGCCTAGGTTGACGTGGCCGACCGCCTAGGTTGACGTGGGCGACCGTCTAGGTTGACGTGGGCGACCGTCTAGGTTGTCGTGGATGGTGAAATGGCTGCCAGATTCGGATTCAGCGTAAAATTCTGCATCGGTAGGGTGAGTTTCAAGGCAATTGGCGAGAAAAAATTTTTCTTCAAAATTTTAACAGAGTTAGAATTTGGGACGTTTTGGTGTGTAGCGCCCAAACGAAGCATCGGATGAGAAAACGGAGGCCAGATTCGGAATCTACGTGAAATTTTGGGTTAGGAAGGATGTTTCCAGCGAAATCGGAGAGAAAAAATTTTCACTGACGTCCCCCCCCTCTGGACAGCTTGCTTCGATTTTGGCTTCTAGTGGACGGATTTTGTCGTGCGATAGCTCGTTTGAAAGCTAAGAGTGAGACAAATTCAGTGAAAGAATCGGCTTGTTCCTATCTGTCTTCGTTTAGATGTGAGACGCCATTTAAGATTTTGGGACATTGGCGAAAAACGACAGAGTTAGAATTTGGGACGTTTTGGGCTCTAGCTTCAAAACGAAGCATCGGATTGGAAAACGGATTTCAGATTTGGAATCAGCGTGAAATTCTTTATCTGTATGGTGAGTTTCAAGTCAATCGGAGAGAAAAAATTTTCAACATTTTTCGAAAAAACGACAGAGTTAGAATTTGGGACGTTTTGGTGTGTAGCGCCCAAACGAAGCATCGGATGAGAAAACGGAGGCCAGATTCGGAATCTACGTGAAATTTTGGGTTAGGAAGGATGTTTCCAGCGAAATCGGAGAGAAAAAATTTTCACTGACGTCCCCCCCCCTCTGGACAGCTTGCTTCGATTTTGGCTTCCAGTGGACGGATTTTGTCGTGCGATAGCTCGTTTGAAAGCTAAGAGTGAGACAAATTCAGTGAAAGAATCGGCTTGTTCCTATCTGTCTTCGTTTAGATGTGAGACGCCATTTAAGATTTTGGGACATTGGCGAAAAACGACAGAGTTAGAATTTGGGACGTTTTGGGCTCTAGCTTCAAAACGAAGCATCGGATTGGAAAACGGATTTCAGATTTGGAATCAGCGTGAAATTCTTTATCTGTATGGTGAGTTTCAAGTCAATCGGAGAGAAAAAATTTTCAACATTTTTCGAAAAAACGACAGAGTTAGAATTTGGGACGTTTTGGTGTGTAGCGCCCAAACGAAGCATCGGATGAGAAAACGGAGGCCAGATTCGGAATCTACGTGAAATTTTGGGTTAGGAAGGATGTTTCCAGCGAAATCGGAGAGAAAAAATTTTCACTGACGTCCCCCCCCCTCTGGACAGCTTGCTTCGATTTTGGCTTCCAGTGGACGGATTTTGTCGTGCGATAGCTCGTTTGAAAGCTAAGAGTGAGACAAATTCAGTGAAAGAATCGGCTTGTTCCTATCTGTCTTCGTTTAGATGTGAGACGCCATTTAAGATTTTGGGACATTGGCGAAAAACGACAGAGTTAGAATTTGGGACGTTTTGGGCTCTAGCTTCAAAACGAAGCATCGGATTGGAAAACGGATTTCAGATTTGGAATCAGCGTGAAATTTTTTTTTATCTGTATGGTGAGTTTCAAGTCAATCGGAGAGAAAAAATTTTCAACATTTTTCGAAAAAACGACAGAGTTAGAATTTGGGACGTTTTGGTGTGTAGCGCCCAAACGAAGCATCGGATGAGAAAACGGAGGCCAGATTCGGAATCTACGTGAAATTTTGGGTTAGGAAGGATGTTTCCAGCGAAATCGGAGAGAAAAAATTTTCACTGACCCCCCCCCTCTGGACAGCTTGCTTCGATTTTGGCTTCCAGTGGACGGATTTTGTCGTGCGATAGCTCGTTTGAAAGCTAAGAGTGAGACAAATTCAGTGAAAGAATCGGCTTGTTCCTATCTGTCTTCGTTTAGATGTGAGACGCCATTTAAGATTTTGGGACATTGGCGAAAAACGACAGAGTTAGAATTTGGGACGTTTTGGGCTCTAGCTTCAAAACGAAGCATCGGATTGGAAAACGGATTTCAGATTTGGAATCAGCGTGAAATTCTTTATCTGTATGGTGAGTTTCAAGTCAATCGGAGAGAAAAAATTTTCAACATTTTTCGAAAAAACGACAGAGTTAGAATTTGGGACGTTTTGGTGTGTAGCGCCCAAACGAAGCATCGGATGAGAAAACGGAGGCCAGATTCGGAATCTACGTGAAATTTTGGGTTAGGAAGGATGTTTCCAGCGAAATCGGAGAGAAAAAATTTTCACTGACGTCCCCCCCCCTCTGGACAGCTTGCTTCGATTTTGGCTTCCAGTGGACGGATTTTGTCGTGCGATAGCTCGTTTGAAAGCTAAGAGTGAGACAAATTCAGTGAAAGAATCGGCTTGTTCCTATCTGTCTTCGTTTAGATGTGAGACGCCATTTAAGATTTTGGGACATTGGCGAAAAACGACAGAGTTAGAATTTGGGACGTTTTGGGCTCTAGCTTCAAAACGAAGCATCGGATTGGAAAACGGATTTCAGATTTGGAATCAGCGTGAAATTCTTTATCTGTATGGTGAGTTTCAAGTCAATCGGAGAGAAAAAATTTTCAACATTTTTCGAAAAAACGACAGAGTTAGAATTTGGGACGTTTTGGTGTGTAGCGCCCAAACGAAGCATCGGATGAGAAAACGGAGGCCAGATTCGGAATCTACGTGAAATTTTGGGTTAGGAAGGATGTTTCCAGCGAAATCGGAGAGAAAAAATTTTCACTGACGTCCCCCCCCCTCTGGACAGCTTGCTTCGATTTTGGCTTCCAGTGGACGGATTTTGTCGTGCGATAGCTCGTTTGAAAGCTAAGAGTGAGACAAATTCAGTGAAAGAATCGGCTTGTTCCTATCTGTCTTCGTTTAGATGTGAGACGCCATTTAAGATTTTGGGACATTGGCGAAAAACGACAGAGTTAGAATTTGGGACGTTTTGGGCTCTAGCTTCAAAACGAAGCATCGGATTGGAAAACGGATTTCAGATTTGGAATCAGCGTGAAATTCTTTATCTGTATGGTGAGTTTCAAGTCAATCGGAGAGAAAAAATTTTCAACATTTTTCGAAAAAACGACAGAGTTAGAATTTGGGACGTTTTGGTGTGTAGCGCCCAAACGAAGCATCGGATGAGAAAACGGAGGCCAGATTCGGAATCTACGTGAAATTTTGGGTTAGGAAGGATGTTTCCAGCGAAATCGGAGAGAAAAAATTTTCACTGACGTCCCCCCCCCTCTGGACAGCTTGCTTCGATTTTGGCTTCCAGTGGACGGATTTTGTCGTGCGATAGCTCGTTTGAAAGCTAAGAGTGAGACAAATTCAGTGAAAGAATCGGCTTGTTCCTATCTGTCTTCGTTTAGATGTGAGACGCCATTTAAGATTTTGGGACATTGGCGAAAAACGACAGAGTTAGAATTTGGGACGTTTTGGGCTCTAGCTTCAAAACGAAGCATCGGATTGGAAAACGGATTTCAGATTTGGAATCAGCGTGAAATTCTTTATCTGTATGGTGAGTTTCAAGTCAATCGGAGAGTTTCAAGTCAATCGGCGAGAAAAATGTTCAACATTTTTCGGAAAAACGACAGTTAGAATTTTTGCGATGGCTGCCTACTGTAGAGCCAAAACGAAGCATCGGATGGGAAAACGGAGGCCAGATTCGGATTCAGCGTCAAATTCTACATGGAAATGGTGTATTTCCAGCTCAATCGGAGCACTAGAACCGGAGATAGACGGGATTTTTAGTGTTTGGATGATGGGTATTACGTCATCAGCTGATCGCCACACACTATATAAGCTGGGAACCGACGGAGACTTTTCATTTAGAGGAGAACGATTGTCAGAGGTAGGTCGTCTCTCTGAGCTCCGATGATAGCTTCGGACATTCCAAATCCCGAGTTTCTGTAAGAAACCGACTTAGAAAATTTCATTGCTGATATCAGCTAAGGCGTCAGACTTCGAGGTTCGCCAGGAGATGGCCTTCGTCTCCAGGCCATAAAAGACTCCAAAACTTTAAAGGCTTGTAACTTTGCTTCTACAAGTCCGTTTGACTTGATTCAAAAAAGGTTCGGTCGCTATTGACCTGCCCTAAGTGATGGACTACTTATAAAATTTCATAAGTAGTGCTAAAAAGTTGAAAAATTTAAATTCACTATTTTTGGAGGTTTTCTGGGGTTTTCGACCCTGCTGAAGTCAATGAAAGCATTTTTAATGATGTCTGAGCCAGTCTTCTCATGCTATAAGCGGCTTTTCACTGAAAGCGAGCAAGACACGGAGAGTTTTGCTGTAATATTCCACTGACAGGGTGTTCCTTCGGGACGGCGGACGATGCCGTAGTGATAAGTGTGGCAAGGGAATGTGTCATATTTGAGACCGTAACCGCTGGGGCAACTCATGTTGGGCATTTGACACAGCTCTCAACGTAGCACTTTGAACGCCAATCGGTTGAGTCTTAGCTATCTTGTCATGGGTGGCCTCTAAACATCTCCATTGCAAAACGCTGGTGAATCAAGCTCTCTACGGCTTGCTATCAAGCTGATCAAAGCAATAACTTGGGATGTTTCCTCAAGGTTTTCAAGTATGCTGAGTTCAAATCTGCTATCAGATTTCAAATTTAGCTAAGTCTAAGGCAGCTTTGAGGGGTTAGATCCCAGCTACTGATCACTACCTTTGACTCGGCGTTCCTGTTACCACTTCGGGGCAGTGACAATGATGTCTTCAGCTGTAAAGAGCGGGTATCGGGGAAGATCTCTCACTTCCCTAGTGATCAGTACAAGGCCTTCGGGCTGTCGACGGGATCGAGTGCCACTCACTACACTCAAATCTATCATTCCTCACTAAGTGTAAATTACTGACTATACATTTGTCCTGCTATCAGGTTGTTTTGACTTGGTATCTAGTTGAATAGTCTCTTGCTATCAAGAGATTCACTTCTGCTCATAAAGCACATCATCGCTGTAATACCTCCTTTGCTCGAGCGTTCCTTCGGGACGGCGGGTACTGCCGTAGAGGGATTGTGTTGCACGGGTTGTTCGTCGTTTGTTAGACCGAAACCTCTGAGCCGTTGCTCATGTTGGGCGTTCGACTTCATACTCAACGTGACGTTTTCTCTCGCCAGGTCAGAGTACTTCAGCCATTCGACAAAGGTTAGTCTTTATGATATGGAGTAGAGTGAAATGTAATTCATTAGATGCCCCTTCAATGATTGCTCCCATGATAAACGTTGATGAGACAAATGAAATGATTCTCATCTTCCTTTTTCAGTGATTGAAATCTACTAACACACTACCGTATAATCGTCCACTATGGGACAAGACATGATAGAGCCTCCACGCGCTTTGCCCTGGGCAGTCTTCGGACTGGCGAATACTATCATTAAGTTGAATCTGCTATCAGTCAACTTGAACGTTGCGTCGCGTTAGAGGGGTATATAAACCACTGCCTCTCATTTCATTTCATTTCAATCATGCAGACGCCGAACAGTCAAGTCAGCTCTCCTCGCGGACCGCAGTTAAGGCCGCGAAATTTATTTGAGGAGTTTGTCAGGCTAGAGGAGCAAGACAGAGTTTTTAATAATCTTGCTCGGATTGGCAATCCGATGACAGCAACTGCTGTCAATCCAACGGAATGGCGCTACATTCCACTTTTTAGCCATGTGCCAGCTAGTGTGGAAGTCGACAGTGCTACCAAAGAGAGAGTCAAAGACTCTCTCAGCAGAATTGGTAGGGTGTAAGATGACGTTACTCCCGAGAACGAACCATCGGCTCTCTTAAGGGCCACCATGGGGCAAGACATGATAGAACCTCCTCGCGGTTTGCCCTGGGCAGTCTTCGGACTGGCGAATACTATCATTAAGTTGAATCTGCTATCAGTCAACTTGAACGTTGCAAATGAAGTTCGGTGTAATACTTCCTTTCGACGGGCGTTCCTGTAAAGGGCGGCGGTGAAACCCGTAGCTATGTATACCGCAGGGGACATTCGGCAATGGTCAATCTTGTTAAACCTCTCTGCGTCATGTTTGCAAGTGATTGCCTCTGTCTCAACGTAGTATGCATTCGCGCCAGGGCGACATTTAGCCAACTGTCGAAGGTTGCCTAAAACTTTCCATTGCATACGTTATGAGAACCATGAGTTCTACCTGTCTCTATCAATGAGACGAATTGATGAATGGAATGAAATGGGAGGACACTCACGCGCCACACGCAACATAACACACTTCTCTCTTCCGTAGTCTAACAAGCTCTTTACACATGGATCGCAGTCGATTGCTATCCCTGTATCAGAAGTGTAAGCTATCTTAATTTATTTGACACTATTTCATCTATTATCATCATCGTCCATATGAAATGTTTTAAGATTTACAAGTTAGACTAAGCGTTCTACTATTTGTAAATGAAAGATATAGTTTCAACAGTTTACAGATTGAAAATAAAGTTTCAATAGTGTGTGTGTGTGTATGTTAAGAATAAAGTTTTATCTGTTTGTATGTTAGAAATAGAATGAAGTTTCACCAGTTTACAAGTTAAGAATAAAGTTCTATCTGTTTATATGTTAGAAATAAAATAAAGTTTCAATAGTTTGCAAGTTAAAAATAAAGTTTCAATAGTTTACAAGTTTTAAAATAAAGTTTAAATAGTGTGCAAGATAAAAAATAAAGTTTGAACAGTTTACAAGCTGAAATAAAGTTTTAATAGTGTACACGTTGGAAATAAAGTTTTAATAGTTTATGTGCTTCAAAATAGAGTTATAACAGTTTATATGTTAGAAATAAAATGAAGTTTCATCAGTTTACAAGTTAAGAATAAAGTTCTATCTGTTTGTCTGATAGAAATAAAACAAAGTTTCAACCGTTTACAAGTTAAAAATAAAGTTTCAACAGTTTACAAGTTAAAATTAAAGCTTCAACAATTACAAGTTAAAAATAAAACTTCAAAAGTTTACCAGTTAGAAATAAAGTTTCATCAGTTTACAAGTCAAAATAAAGTTTCAAAAGATTATAAGTTAAAAGAAAAGTTCCAATAGTATGTGCATTAGAAATAACGTTTCAGCTGTTTGTATGTTAGAAATAAGATAAAGTTTCAATTGTGTGTACGTTAGAAATAAAGTTCTTTCTGTTTCTATGATAGAAATAAAACAAAGTTTCAACCGTTAACAAGTTAAAAATAAAGTTTCAAGAGTTTACAAGTTAAAACTAATGTTTCAATAGTGTATGTATGTTAAGAATAAAGTTAGAACAGTTTACAAGCTGAAATAAAGTTTTAATAGTGTACACGTTGGAAATAAAGTTTTAATAGTTTATGTGCTTCAAAATAGAGTTATAACAGTTTATATGTTAGAAATAAAGTTTCAACAGTCTACAAGTTAAAAATAAAATTATAACTGTTTCAAGAGTTTACAAGTTAGAAATTAAGTTTCAATGGTGTATGCGTTAGAAATAAAGTTTTAGCTGTTTGTATATCAAAATAAAGTTTCAAGAGTTTACAAGTTAGAAATAAAATGAAGGTTCACCAGTTTACAAGTTAAGAATGAAGTTCTATCTGTTTGTATGTTAGAAATAAAACAAAGTTTCAACCGTTAACAAGTTAAAAATAAAGTTTTAAGAGTTACAAGTTAAAACTAATGTTTCAATAGTGTGTGTATGTTAAGAGTAAAGTTTTATCTGTTTGTATGTTAGAAATAGAATGAAGTTTCACCAGTTTACAAGCTAAGAATAAAGTTCTATCTGTTTATATGTTAGAAATAAAATAAAGTTTCAATAGTTTGCAAGTTAAAAATAAAGTTTCAATAGTTTACAAGTTTTAAAATAAAGTTTAAATAGTGTGCAAGATAAAAAATAAAGTTTGAACAGTTTACAAGCTGAAATAAAGTTTTAATAGTGTACACGTTGGAAATAAAGTTTTAATAGTTTATGTGCTTCAAAATAGAGTTATAACAGTTTATATGTTAGAAATAAAATGAAGTTTCATCAGTTTACAAGTCAAAATAAAGTTTCAACAGATTATAAGTTAAAAGAAAAGTTCCAATAGTATGTGCATTAGAAATAACGTTTCAGCTGTTTGTATGTTAGAAATAAGATAAAGTTTCAATTGTGTGTACGTTAGAAATAAAGTTCTATCTGTTTCTATGATAGAAATAAAACAAAGTTTCAACCGTTAACAAGTTAAAAATAAAGTTTCAAGAGTTTACAAGTTAAAACTAATGTTTCAATAGTGTATGTATGTTAAGAATAAAGTTAGAACAGTTTACAAGCTGAAATAAAGTTTTAATAGTGTACACGTTGGAAATAAAGTTTTAATAGTTTATGTGCTTCAAAATAGAGTTATAACAGTTTATATGTTAGAAATAAAATGAAGTTTCATCAGTTTACAAGTTAAGAATAAAGTTCTATCTGTTTGTATGTTAGAAATAAAACAAAGTTTCAACCGTTAACAAGTTAAAAATAAAGTTTTAAGAGTTTACAAGTTAAACTAATGTTTCAATAGTGTGTGTATGTTAAGAATAAAGTTTTATCTGTTTGTATGTTAGAAATAGAATGAAGTTTCACCAGTTTACAAGTTACGAATAAAGTTCTATCTCTTTAAGTTTATAAGTTAAGAATAAAGTTCTATCTGTTTATATGTTAGAAATAGAATGAAGTTTCACCAGTTTACAAGTTAAGAATAAAGTTCTATCTGTTTATATGTTAGAAATAAAATAAAGTTTCAACAGTCTACAAGTTAAAAATAAAATTATAACTGTTTCAAGAGTTTACAAGTTAGAAATTAAGTTTCAATGGTGTATGCGTTAGAAATAAAGTTTTAGCTGTTTGTATATCAAAATAAAGTTTCAAGAGTTTACAAGTTAGAAATAAAATGAAGGTTCACCAGTTTACAAGTTAAGAATGAAGTTCTATCTGTTTGTATGTTAGAAATAAAACAAAGTTTCAACCGTTAACAAGTTAAAAATAAAGTTTTAAGAGTTACAAGTTAAAACTAATGTTTCAATAGTGTGTGTATGTTAAGAATAAAGTTTTATCTGTTTGTATGTTAGAAATAGAATGAAGTTTCACCAGTTTACAAGTTAAGAATAAAGTTCTATCTGTTTATATGTTAGAAATAAAATAAAGTTTCAATAGTTTGCAAGTTAAAAATAAAGTTTCAATAGTTTACAAGTTTTAAAATAAAGTTTAAATAGTGTGCAAGATAAAAAATAAAGTTTGAACAGTTTACAAGCTGAAATAAAGTTTTAATAGTGTACACGTTGGAAATAAAGTTTTAATAGTTTATGTGCTTCAAAATAGAGTTATAACAGTTTATATGTTAGAAATAAAATGAAGTTTCATCAGTTTACAAGTTAAGAATAAAGTTCTATCTGTTTGTATGATAGAAATAAAACAAAGTTTCAACCGTTTACAAGTTAAAATAAAGTTTCATCAGTTTACAAGTTAAGAATAAAGTTCTATCTGTTTGTATGATAGAAATAAAACAAAGTTTCAACCGTTTACAAGTTAAAATAAAGTTTCACCAGTGTACAAGTTAGAAATAAAGTTTCAATAGTGTATATGTTAGAAATAAAGTTTTAGCTGTTTGTATATGAAAAACTAAGTTTCAAGAGTTTACAAGTTAAAAAATAAAGTTTCAATGGTGTATACGTTAGAAATAAAGTTTTAGCTGTTTGTATATCAAAATAAAGTTTCAAGAGTTTACAAGTTAGAAATAAAGTTTCAACAGTGTGCACGTTAAGAATAAAGTTTCAATAGTGTGTATGTTAAGAATAAAGTTCTATCTGTTTATATGTTAGAAATAAAAATGAAGGTTCATCAGTTTACAAGTTAAGAATAAAGTTTTATCTGTTTGTATGTTAGAAATAAAATAAAGTTTCGACCGTTAACAAGTTAAAAATAAAGTTTCAGATTAAAATAAAGTTTCAATAGTGTGTATGATGGAAATAAAGTTTAAGCGCTTTGTGCGTCAGAAATAAAGTTTCAACCGTTTACAAGTTAAAAATAAAGTTTCAACAGTGTGTACGTTAAGAATAAAGTTCTATCTGTTTATATGTTAGAAATAAAAATAAAGGTTCACCAGTTTACAGGTTAAGAATAAAGTTTTATCTGCTTGTATGTCAGAAATGAAATAAAGTTTCACCAGTTTAAAAGTTAAGAATAAAGTTTCAATAGTGTGTATGTTAGAAATAAAGTTTCAATAGTGTGTATGTTAAGAATAAAGTTCTATCTGTTTATATGTTAGAAATAAAAATGAAGGTTCAACAGTTTGCAAGTTAAGAATAAAGTTTTATCTGCTTGCATGTCAGAAATGAAATAAAGTTTCACCAGTTTGAAAGTTAAGAATAAATTTTCACCAGTTTAAAAGTTAAGAATAAAGTTTCAATAGTGTGTATGTTAAGAATAAAGTTCTATCTGTTTATATGTTAGAAATAAAATGAAGTTTCAATAGTGTGTATGTTAAGAATAAAGTTCTATCTGTTTATATGTTAGAAATAAAATGAAGGTTCACCAGTTTACAAGTTAAGAATAAATTTTATCTGCTTGTATGTTAGAAATAAAATAAAGTTTCACCGATTTACAAGTTAAAAAATAAAGTTTCAATAGTTAACACGTTAAAAATAAAGTTTCAATAGTGTGTATGTTAAGAATAAAGTTCTATCTGTTTGTATATTAGAAAGAAAATGAAGGTTCATCAGTTTACAAGTTAATAATAAAGTTTTATCTGTTTGTATGTTAGAAATAAAACATAGTTTCAACCGTTGACAAGTTAAAAATAAAGTTTCAATAGTTTGCGAAGTTTGCGAAACGCGTTTGTCAAGTTCATTTGATTCTATCATGTCAGGACTACACACATTTGATTTACAAAACATGTTTTGAATACTCATACGATGAAGTTCTTACTTTCATTTATTTCTAACGTACACACTGTTGAAACTTTATTTTTCAATTTGTAAACTGTGAAACTTTATTTTGTTTCTAACATATAAACAGCTAAAACTTTATTTCTAACGTACACACTGTTGAAACTTTATCTTTAACTTGTAAACGGCTGAAACTTTATTTCTAACGCGATTCTATCATGTCAGGACTACACACATTTGATTTACAAAACATGCTTTGAATACTCATACGATGAAGTTCTTACTTTCATTTATTTCTAACGTACACACTGTTGAAACTTTATTTTTCAACTTGTAAACTGTTGAAACTTTATTTCTAACGTACACACTGTTGAAACTTTATTTTTAACTTGTCAACGGCTGAAACTTTATTTCTAACGCACAAAGCGCTTAAACTTTATTTCCATCATACACACTATTGAAACTTTATTTTAATCTGTAAACTGTTGAAACTTTATTTCTAACGTACACACTATTGAAACTTTATTTTTAATTTGTAAACTGGTGAAACTTCATTTTATTTCTAACATACAAGCTGATAAAACTTTATTCTAAACTTGTAAACTGGCGAAGCTTCATTTTATTTCTAACATACAAACAGATAAAACTTTATTCTTAACATACGCACTATTGAAACATTAGTTTTAACTCGCAAACTATTGAAACTTTATTTTTAACTTGTCAACGGTTGAAACTATGTTTTATTTCTAACATACAAACAGATAAAACTTTATTATTAACTTGTAAACTGATGAACCTTCATTTTCTTTCTAATATACAAACAGATAGAACTTTATTCTTAACATACACACTATTGAAACTTTATTTTTAACGTGTTAACTATTGAAACTTTATTTTTTAACTTGTAAATCGGTGAAACTTTATTTTATTTCTAACATACAAGCAGATAAAATTTATTCTTAACTTGTAAACTGGTGAACCTTCATTTTATTTCTAACATATAAACAGATAGAACTTTATTCTTAACATACACACTATTGAAACTTCATTTTATTTCTAACATATAAACAGATAGAACTTTATTCTTAACATACACACTATTGAAACTTTATTCTTAACTTTTAAACTGGTGAAACTTTATTCTTAACTTTTAAACTGGTGAAACTTTATTTCATTTCTGACATGCAAGCAGATAAAACTTTATTCTTAACTTGCAAACTGTTGAACCTTCATTTTTATTTCTAACATATAAACAGATAGAACTTTATTCTTAACATACACACTATTGAAACTTTATTTCTAACATACACACTATTGAAACTTTATTCTTAACTTTTAAACTGGTGAAACTTTATTTCATTTCTGACATACAAGCAGATAAAACTTTATTCTTAACCTGTAAACTGGTGAACCTTTATTTTTATTTCTAACATATAAACAGATAGAACTTTATTCTTAACGTACACACTGTTGAAACTTTATTTTTAACTTGTAAACGGTTGAAACTTTATTTCTGACGCACAAAGCGCTTAAACTTTATTTCCATCATACACACTATTGAAACTTTATTTTAATCTGAAACTTTATTTTTAACTTGTTAACGGTCGAAACTTTATTTTATTTCTAACATACAAACAGATAAAACTTTATTCTTAACTTGTAAACTGATGAACCTTCATTTTTATTTCTAACATATAAACAGATAGAACTTTATTCTTAACATACACACTATTGAAACTTTATTCTTAACGTGCACACTGTTGAAACTTTATTTCTAACTTGTAAACTCTTGAAACTTTATTTTGATATACAAACAGCTAAAACTTTATTTCTAACGTATACACCATTGAAACTTTATTTTTTAACTTGTAAACTCTTGAAACTTAGTTTTTCATATACAAACAGCTAAAACTTTATTTCTAACATATACACTATTGAAACTTTATTTCTAACTTGTACACTGGTGAAACTTTATTTTAACTTGTAAACGGTTGAAACTTTGTTTTATTTCTATCATACAAACAGATAGAACTTTATTCTTAACTTGTAAACTGATGAAACTTTATATTAACTTGTAAACGGTTGAAACTTTGTTTTATTTCTATCATACAAACAGATAGAACTTTATTCTTAACTTGTAAACTGATGAAACTTCATTTTATTTCTAACATATAAACTGTTATAACTCTATTTTGAAGCACATAAACTATTAAAACTTTATTTCCAACGTGTACACTATTAAAACTTTATTTCAGCTTGTAAACTGTTCAAACTTTATTTTTTATCTTGCACACTATTTAAACTTTATTTTAAAACTTGTAAACTATTGAAACTTTATTTTTAACTTGCAAACTATTGAAACTTTATTTTATTTCTAACATATAAACAGATAGAACTTTATTCTTAACTTGTAAACTGGTGAAACTTCATTCTATTTCTAACATACAAACAGATAAAACTTTATTCTTAACATACACACACTATTGAAACATTAGTTTTAACTTGTAACTCTTAAAACTTTATTTTTAACTTGTTAACGGTTGAAACTTTGTTTTATTTCTAACATACAAACAGATAGAACTTCATTCTTAACTTGTAAACTGGTGAACCTTCATTTTATTTCTAACTTGTAAACTCTTGAAACTTTATTTTGATATACAAACAGCTAAAACTTTATTTCTAACGCATACACCATTGAAACTTAATTTCTAACTTGTAAACTCTTGAAACAGTTATAATTTTATTTTTAACTTGTAGACTGTTGAAACTTTATTTTATTTCTAACATATAAACAGATAGAACTTTATTCTTAACTTGTAAACTGGTGAAACTTCATTCTATTTCTAACATATAAACAGATAGAACTTTATTCTTAACTTATAAACTTAAAGAGATAGAACTTTATTCGTAACTTGTAAACTGGTGAAACTTCATTCTATTTCTAACATACAAACAGATAAAACTTTATTCTTAACATACACACACTATTGAAACATTAGTTTAACTTGTAAACTCTTAAAACTTTATTTTTAACTTGTTAACGGTTGAAACTTTGTTTTATTTCTAACATACAAACAGATAGAACTTTATTCTTAACTTGTAAACTGATGAAACTTCATTTTATTTCTAACATATAAACTGTTATAACTCTATTTTGAAGCACATAAACTATTAAAACTTTATTTCCAACGTGTACACTATTAAAACTTTATTTCAGCTTGTAAACTGTTCTAACTTTATTCTTAACATACATACACTATTGAAACATTAGTTTTAACTTGTAAACTCTTGAAACTTTATTTTTAACTTGTTAACGGTTGAAACTTTGTTTTATTTCTATCATAGAAACAGATAGAACTTTATTTCTAACGTACACACAATTGAAACTTTATCTTATTTCTAACATACAAACAGCTGAAACGTTATTTCTAATGCACATACTATTGGAACTTTTCTTTTAACTTATAATCTGTTGAAACTTTATTTTGACTTGTAAACTGATGAAACTTTATTTCTAACTGGTAAACTTTTGAAGTTTTATTTTTAACTTGTAATTGTTGAAGCTTTAATTTTAACTTGTAAACTGTTGAAACTTTATTTTAACTTGTAAACGGTTGAAACTTTGTTTTATTTCTATCAGACAAACAGATAGAACTTTATTCTTAACTTGTAAACTGATGAAACTTCATTTTATTTCTAACATATAAACTGTTATAA
Source organism: Prostheceraeus crozeri (assembly GCA_907163375.1). Classification (NCBI taxonomy): domain Eukaryota; kingdom Metazoa; phylum Platyhelminthes; order Polycladida; family Euryleptidae; genus Prostheceraeus; species Prostheceraeus crozeri. The sequence continues at coordinate 75,468 of CAJQUW010008706.1, forward strand.
CTCTATTTTGAAGCACATAAACTATTAAAACTTTATTTCCAACGTGTACACTATTAAAACTTTATTTCAGCTTGTAAACTGTTCAAACTTTATTTTTTATCTTGCACACTATTTAAACTTTATTTTAAAACTTGTAAACTATTGAAACTTTATTTTTAACTTGCAAACTATTGAAACTTTATTTTATTTCTAACATATAAACAGATAGAACTTTATTCTTAACTTGTAAACTGGTGAAACTTCATTCTATTTCTAACATACAAACAGATAAAACTTTACTCTTAACATACACACACTATTGAAACATTAGTTTTAACTTGTAACTCTTAAAACTTTATTTTTAACTTGTTAACGGTTGAAACTTTGTTTTATTTCTAACATACAAACAGATAGAACTTCATTCTTAACTTGTAAACTGGTGAACCTTCATTTTATTTCTAACTTGTAAACTCTTGAAACTTTATTTTGATATACAAACAGCTAAAACTTTATTTCTAACGCATACACCATTGAAACTTAATTTCTAACTTGTAAACTCTTGAAACAGTTATAATTTTATTTTTAACTTGTAGACTGTTGAAACTTTATTTCTAACATATAAACTGTTATAACTCTATTTTGAAGCACATAAACTATTAAAACTTTATTTCCAACGTGTACACTATTAAAACTTTATTTCAGCTTGTAAACTGTTCTAACTTTATTCTTAACATACATACACTATTGAAACATTAGTTTTAACTTGTAAACTCTTGAAACTTTATTTTTAACTTGTTAACGGTTGAAACTTTGTTTTATTTCTATCATAGAAACAGATAGAACTTTATTTCTAACGTACACACAATTGAAACTTTATCTTATTTCTAACATACAAACAGCTGAAACGTTATTTCTAATGCACATACTATTGGAACTTTTCTTTTAACTTATAATCTGTTGAAACTTTATTTTGACTTGTAAACTGATGAAACTTTATTTCTAACTGGTAAACTTTTGAAGTTTTATTTTTAACTTGTAATTGTTGAAGCTTTAATTTTAACTTGTAAACTGTTGAAACTTTATTTTTAACTTGTAAACGGTTGAAACTTTGTTTTATTTCTATCAGACAAACAGATAGAACTTTATTCTTAACTTGTAAACTGATGAAACTTCATTTTATTTCTAACATATAAACTGTTATAACTCTATTTTGAAGCACATAAACTATTAAAACTTTATTTCCAACGTGTACACTATTAAAACTTTATTTCAGCTTGTAAACTGTTCAAACTTTATTTTTTATCTTGCACACTATTTAAACTTTATTTTAAAACTTGTAAACTATTGAAACTTTATTTTTAACTTGCAAACTATTGAAACTTTATTTTATTTCTAACATATAAACAGATAGAACTTTATTCTTAACTTGTAAACTGGTGAAACTTCATTCTATTTCTAACATACAAACAGATAAAACTTTATTCTTAACATACACACACACACACTATTGAAACTTTATTTTCAATCTGTAAACTGTTGAAACTATATCTTTCATTTACAAATAGTAGAACGCTTAGTCTAACTTGTAAATCTTAAAACATTTCATATGGACGATGATGATAATAGATGAAATAGTGTCAAATAAATTAAGATAGCTTACACTTCTGATACAGGGATAGCAATCGACTGCGATCCATGTGTAAAGAGCTTGTTAGACTACGGAAGAGAGAAGTGTGTTATGTTGCGTGTGGCGCGTGAGTGTCCTCCCATTTCATTCCATTCATCAATTCGTCTCATTGATAGAGACAGGTAGAACTCATGGTTCTCATAACGTATGCAATGGAAAGTTTTAGGCAACCTTCGACAGTTGGCTAAATGTCGCCCTGGCGCGAATGCATACTACGTTGAGACAGAGGCAATCACTTGCAAACATGACGCAGAGAGGTTTAACAAGATTGACCATTGCCGAATGTCCCCTGCGGTATACATAGCTACGGGTTTCACCGCCGCCCTTTACAGGAACGCCCGTCGAAAGGAAGTATTACACCGAACTTCATTTGCAACGTTCAAGTTGACTGATAGCAGATTCAACTTAATGATAGTATTCGCCAGTCCGAAGACTGCCCAGGGCAAACCGCGAGGAGGTTCTATCATGTCTTGCCCCATGGTGGCCCTTAAGAGAGCCGATGGTTCGTTCTCGGGAGTAACGTCATCTTACACCCTACCAATTCTGCTGAGAGAGTCTTTGACTCTCTCTTTGGTAGCACTGTCGACTTCCACACTAGCTGGCACATGGCTAAAAAGTGGAATGTAGCGCCATTCCGTTGGATTGACAGCAGTTGCTGTCATCGGATTGCCAATCCGAGCAAGATTATTAAAAACTCTGTCTTGCTCCTCTAGCCTGACAAACTCCTCAAATAAATTTCGCGGCCTTAACTGCGGTCCGCGAGGAGAGCTGACTTGACTGTTCGGCGTCTGCATGATTGAAATGAAATGAAATGAGAGGCAGTGGTTTATATACCCCTCTAACGCGACGCAACGTTCAAGTTGACTGATAGCAGATTCAACTTAATGATAGTATTCGCCAGTCCGAAGACTGCCCAGGGCAAAGCGCGTGGAGGCTCTATCATGTCTTGTCCCATAGTGGACGATTATACGGTAGTGTGTTAGTAGATTTCAATCACTGAAAAAGGAAGATGAGAATCATTTCATTTGTCTCATCAACGTTTATCATGGGAGCAATCATTGAAGGGGCATCTAATGAATTACATTTCACTCTACTCCATATCATAAAGACTAACCTTTGTCGAATGGCTGAAGTACTCTGACCTGGCGAGAGAAAACGTCACGTTGAGTATGAAGTCGAACGCCCAACATGAGCAACGGCTCAGAGGTTTCGGTCTAACAAACGACGAACAACCCGTGCAACACAATCCCTCTACGGCAGTACCCGCCGTCCCGAAGGAACGCTCGAGCAAAGGAGGTATTACAGCGATGATGTGCTTTATGAGCAGAAGTGAATCTCTTGATAGCAAGAGACTATTCAACTAGATACCAAGTCAAAACAACCTGATAGCAGGACAAATGTATAGTCAGTAATTTACACTTAGTGAGGAATGATAGATTTGAGTGTAGTGAGTGGCACTCGATCCCGTCGACAGCCCGAAGGCCTTGTACTGATCACTAGGGAAGTGAGAGATCTTCCCCGATACCCGCTCTTTACAGCTGAAGACATCATTGTCACTGCCCCGAAGTGGTAACAGGAACGCCGAGTCAAAGGTAGTGATCAGTAGCTGGGATCTAACCCCTCAAAGCTGCCTTAGACTTAGCTAAATTTGAAATCTGATAGCAGATTTGAACTCAGCATACTTGAAAACCTTGAGGAAACATCCCAAGTTATTGCTTTGATCAGCTTGATAGCAAGCCGTAGAGAGCTTGATTCACCAGCGTTTTGCAATGGAGATGTTTAGAGGCCACCCATGACAAGATAGCTAAGACTCAACCGATTGGCGTTCAAAGTGCTACGTTGAGAGCTGTGTCAAATGCCCAACATGAGTTGCCCCAGCGGTTACGGTCTCAAATATGACACATTCCCTTGCCACACTTATCACTACGGCATCGTCCGCCGTCCCGAAGGAACACCCTGTCAGTGGAATATTACAGCAAAACTCTCCGTGTCTTGCTCGCTTTCAGTGAAAAGCCGCTTATAGCATGAGAAGACTGGCTCAGACATCATTAAAAATGCTTTCATTGACTTCAGCAGGGTCGAAAACCCCAGAAAACCTCCAAAAATAGTGAATTTAAATTTTTCAACTTTTTAGCACTACTTATGAAATTTTATAAGTAGTCCATCACTTAGGGCAGGTCAATAGCGACCGAACCTTTTTTGAATCAAGTCAAACGGACTTGTAGAAGCAAAGTTACAAGCCTTTAAAGTTTTGGAGTCTTTTATGGCCTGGAGACGAAGGCCATCTCCTGGCGAACCTCGAAGTCTGACGCCTTAGCTGATATCAGCAATGAAATTTTCTAAGTCGGTTTCTTACAGAAACTCGGGATTTGGAATGTCCGAAGCTATCATCGGAGCTCAGAGAGACGACCTACCTCTGACAATCGTTCTCCTCTAAATGAAAAGTCTCCGTCGGTTCCCAGCTTATATAGTGTGTGGCGATCAGCTGATGACGTAATACCCATCATCCAAACACTAAAAATCCCGTCTATCTCCGGTTCTAGTGCTCCGATTGAGCTGGAAATACACCATTTCCATGTAGAATTTGACGCTGAATCCGAATCTGGCCTCCGTTTTCCCATCCGATGCTTCGTTTTGGCTCTACAGTAGGCAGCCATCGCAAAAATTCTAACTGTCGTTTTTCCGAAAAATGTTGAACATTTTTCTCGCCGATTGACTTGAAACTCTCCGATTGACTTGAAACTCACCATACAGATAAAGAATTTCACGCTGATTCCAAATCTGAAATCCGTTTTCCAATCCGATGCTTCGTTTTGAAGCTAGAGCCCAAAACGTCCCAAATTCTAACTCTGTCGTTTTTCGCCAATGTCCCAAAATCTTAAATGGCGTCTCACATCTAAACGAAGACAGATAGGAACAAGCCGATTCTTTCACTGAATTTGTCTCACTCTTAGCTTTCAAACGAGCTATCGCACGACAAAATCCGTCCACTGGAAGCCAAAATCGAAGCAAGCTGTCCAGAGGGGGGGGACGTCAGTGAAAATTTTTTCTCTCCGATTTCGCTGGAAACATCCTTCCTAACCCAAAATTTCACGTAGATTCCGAATCTGGCCTCCGTTTTCTCATCCGATGCTTCGTTTGGGCGCTACACACCAAAACGTCCCAAATTCTAACTCTGTCGTTTTTTCGAAAAATGTTGAAAATTTTTTCTCTCCGATTGACTTGAAACTCACCATACAGATAAAGAATTTCACGCTGATTCCAAATCTGAAATCCGTTTTCCAATCCGATGCTTCGTTTTGAAGCTAGAGCCCAAAACGTCCCAAATTCTAACTCTGTCGTTTTTCGCCAATGTCCCAAAATCTTAAATGGCGTCTCACATCTAAACGAAGACAGATAGGAACAAGCCGATTCTTTCACTGAATTTGTCTCACTCTTAGCTTTCAAACGAGCTATCGCACGACAAAATCCGTCCACTGGAAGCCAAAATCGAAGCAAGCTGTCCAGAGGGGGGGGGACGTCAGTGAAAATTTTTTCTCTCCGATTTCGCTGGAAACATCCTTCCTAACCCAAAATTTCACGTAGATTCCGAATCTGGCCTCCGTTTTCTCATCCGATGCTTCGTTTGGGCGCTACACACCAAAACGTCCCAAATTCTAACTCTGTCGTTTTTTCGAAAAATGTTGAAAATTTTTTCTCTCCGATTGACTTGAAACTCACCATACAGATAAAGAATTTCACGCTGATTCCAAATCTGAAATCCGTTTTCCAATCCGATGCTTCGTTTTGAAGCTAGAGCCCAAAACGTCCCAAATTCTAACTCTGTCGTTTTTTCGCCAATGTCCCAAAATCTTAAATGGCGTCTCACATCTAAACGAAGACAGATAGGAACAAGCCGATTCTTTCACTGAATTTGTCTCACTCTTAGCTTTCAAACGAGCTATCGCACGACAAAATCCGTCCACTGGAAGCCAAAATCGAAGCAAGCTGTCCAGAGGGGGGGGGACGTCAGTGAAAATTTTTTCTCTCCGATTTCGCTGGAAACATCCTTCCTAACCCAAAATTTCACGTAGATTCCGAATCTGGCCTCCGTTTTCTCATCCGATGCTTCGTTTGGGCGCTACACACCAAAACGTCCCAAATTCTAACTCTGTCGTTTTTTCGAAAAATGTTGAAAATTTTTTCTCTCCGATTGACTTGAAACTCACCATACAGATAAAGAATTTCACGCTGATTCCAAATCTGAAATCCGTTTTCCAATCCGATGCTTCGTTTTGAAGCTAGAGCCCAAAACGTCCCAAATTCTAACTCTGTCGTTTTTCGCCAATGTCCCAAAATCTTAAATGGCGTCTCACATCTAAACGAAGACAGATAGGAACAAGCCGATTCTTTCACTGAATTTGTCTCACTCTTAGCTTTCAAACGAGCTATCGCACGACAAAATCCGTCCACTGGAAGCCAAAATCGAAGCAAGCTGTCCAGAGGGGGGGGGTCAGTGAAAATTTTTTCTCTCCGATTTCGCTGGAAACATCCTTCCTAACCCAAAATTTCACGTAGATTCCGAATCTGGCCTCCGTTTTCTCATCCGATGCTTCGTTTGGGCGCTACACACCAAAACGTCCCAAATTCTAACTCTGTCGTTTTTTCGAAAAATGTTGAAAATTTTTTCTCTCCGATTGACTTGAAACTCACCATACAGATAAAGAATTTCACGCTGATTCCAAATCTGAAATCCGTTTTCCAATCCGATGCTTCGTTTTGAAGCTAGAGCCCAAAACGTCCCAAATTCTAACTCTGTCGTTTTTCGCCAATGTCCCAAAATCTTAAATGGCGTCTCACATCTAAACGAAGACAGATAGGAACAAGCCGATTCTTTCACTGAATTTGTCTCACTCTTAGCTTTCAAACGAGCTATCGCACGACAAAATCCGTCCACTGGAAGCCAAAATCGAAGCAAGCTGTCCAGAGGGGGGGGGACGTCAGTGAAAATTTTTTCTCTCCGATTTCGCTGGAAACATCCTTCCTAACCCAAAATTTCACGTAGATTCCGAATCTGGCCTCCGTTTTCTCATCCGATGCTTCGTTTGGGCGCTACACACCAAAACGTCCCAAATTCTAACTCTGTCGTTTTTTCGAAAAATGTTGAAAATTTTTTCTCTCCGATTGACTTGAAACTCACCATACAGATAAAGAATTTCACGCTGATTCCAAATCTGAAATCCGTTTTCCAATCCGATGCTTCGTTTTGAAGCTAGAGCCCAAAACGTCCCAAATTCTAACTCTGTCGTTTTTCGCCAATGTCCCAAAATCTTAAATGGCGTCTCACATCTAAACGAAGACAGATAGGAACAAGCCGATTCTTTCACTGAATTTGTCTCACTCTTAGCTTTCAAACGAGCTATCGCACGACAAAATCCGTCCACTGGAAGCCAAAATCGAAGCAAGCTGTCCAGAGGGGGGGGGTCAGTGAAAATTTTTTCTCTCCGATTTCGCTGGAAACATCCTTCCTAACCCAAAATTTCACGTAGATTCCGAATCTGGCCTCCGTTTTCTCATCCGATGCTTCGTTTGGGCGCTACACACCAAAACGTCCCAAATTCTAACTCTGTCGTTTTTTCGAAAAATGTTGAAAATTTTTTCTCTCCGATTGACTTGAAACTCACCATACAGATAAAGAATTTCACGCTGATTCCAAATCTGAAATCCGTTTTCCAATCCGATGCTTCGTTTTGAAGCTAGAGCCCAAAACGTCCCAAATTCTAACTCTGTCGTTTTTCGCCAATGTCCCAAAATCTTAAATGGCGTCTCACATCTAAACGAAGACAGATAGGAACAAGCCGATTCTTTCACTGAATTTGTCTCACTCTTAGCTTTCAAACGAGCTATCGCACGACAAAATCCGTCCACTAGAAGCCAAAATCGAAGCAAGCTGTCCAGAGGGGGGGGGGACGTCAGTGAAAATTTTTTCTCTCCGATTTCGCTGGAAACATCCTTCCTAACCCAAAATTTCACGTAGATTCCGAATCTGGCCTCCGTTTTCTCATCCGATGCTTCGTTTGGGCGCTACACACCAAAACGTCCCAAATTCTAACTCTGTTAAAATTTTGAAGAAAAATTTTTTCTCGCCAATTGCCTTGAAACTCACCCTACCGATGCAGAATTTTACGCTGAATCCGAATCTGGCAGCCGTTTCACCATCCACGACAACCTAGACGGTCGCCCACGTCAACCTAGACGGTCGCCCACGTCAACCTAGGCGGTCGGCCACGTCAAAAGTAAGTAAGTAAGTAAGTAAGGCGTTTATTATAAGAAATTGAAAATCATACAATTGATTTATAGTACATATAGAAAAGCGAAATAGATACAGAATGATGATTTCACGCAAAAGACACATAAGACACTTATTTCAAACTATTTACAAGTGAGCACGCGCACGGAATAAAAGTGCGTTGTCGTCGTTCAGTTCTGCATTGAGGTAAACATAAATATCCACTGTATATCAGTCTCTCAGGTATCAGATGATGAAGGGGATGATTTACATTTTGCTCACATTTTCTGAAATAATTAATAGTAGCTCTCTTGAACACAAGCTCAATACTTTCAAAATCAGTACATTTACAACGAGATCCGCATATTAAAGAATGTGCTCTGTTTTGTAGACTTTCAAACATCAACATGTGCTTAGCAAATAGTCTTCCATAAATTGGACATCCATAGGTGAACAATTATACAATCAAGGACTTATATATAATTTTTAAATCATGAACACTAAGTGTTTTTTTAAGCACTCTTAAGATGTACAAGCGCTGAGATGCACGCTTCAAAACTGACAAAATCTGCTCGTCCCAAACAAGTTTCGCATTAAGCACAAAGCCCAAAAGATGTACAGATGTTCCATCAGTATATGTAGACGCTAGATTGACATTACCACGAGAACAATCGTGATCTGCAGATCTTTTTATGCATAGTTTCGAGCATTTTGAAAAATTCATGGAAAACCCCATATCAGAAAGTACAGCCTCAAAAGCGGGTACGTTCGAAACAAAATTAGGTATTATTGGCTCAATTACATTGACGTCATCAGCGTACATTACAAATGTTGAGTTCATACATTTTGTTGAAAGGTAACCCATAAAAGCCGCAAACAGATAGGGCCCTAACACTGATCCCTGTGGGATACCCGAAATGACGTTAAACACAGGGCCTGATACATTGCATAAAGTGACAAATTGTTTACGGCCAGTCAGATAGGATTTCAACCACGATAGGAAACCGTGGTCGAAATCAGCACAGTTCAAATGATTCAACAACCGATTATGACTCAAAGTATCAAACGCTTTTGTTATATCAAGTGAGTATAAATGCACAGCAGAAACCTCAGGAGAATCAAGAGACAAGGTCAAGTTGTCGACAACACTGATTAGAGCACTGGTAGTGGATCCAAGAGGGCGAAAAGCATGTTGTTGTGGTCCATATAATGAAATGAGATCTCTCCTTACACGATCCAGTATTAGCTGCTCAAACACTTTTGAGATAACCGAAAGAACAGATATGGGTCTGAAGTCACTTATCGTTGGTCTAGCTTTCTTCGGTATTGGAGAAATTTTACTAGTTTTAAACGCAGATGGAAACGTTTTTTCAGCAATAGAACGATTGAATATTATGGCCAGAGGTTTGCAAAGCCATTCAGCACCTTCTCTCAAAATACGAGGAGGGATATTGTCGGGGCCGGATGATTTCTTGTTGCTTAATTTTGCAAGCTTAAGGAAAACTTCGTCTGCTGATATTACCCAATTAAAGTCTGCGTCGATGATTGGGTGTAGGGGAACATCATTGGGATTAAAGTTTGAATAAAATTCGCCAGATAGTGCCACAACGGTTTGTTCAATGCCATTATTCATATGAATCAAGTTGTCAATGCCACTTGTGCTGGACTTGTTACGGACCTCGTTTACCACATTCCATATGTGCTTGTTGGATTCACAGCTTTTATTAGCCCACATCTTCTTAGCCTTTATTATTTCAAGTTTCACCTTTTCTTTGTAGTGATGGAAAAGATCCCACTTTCTGGCTCTATATGCCTCCCACCTTCTGTTGATGAGCGATTTCAATAAAGGGGTAACCCAAGGTTTATCACGATTTGACATCACGACGTTTTCACGAGGGATAAAGTCCATAGCCGTATGCAGCAGCTGGTAGAAACGCATACACATGTCTTCGACGTTTACTTCCGAATTTAAAAGATAGTCAAAATCAACGGTGGACAAAAAATTGTTAAACATAGCAATATTTGATGAACGATAGTCCCACACTAAGACAGACCGTTCGAAAACATTTATATCAAGCGGTGTTTTAGGGCTCAAGATTACACAGTTGTGATCGGAGTTACTGATTGGCGGACCGATACGCGCTGAATCTTCATAAAGTACATCTAAATCGGGAGTTACCCAGATGTGGTCAAGAATAGAGAACAGTCTCGTTGAGGATACAACCTTATTAGTGAAGCTAAAATCAATAGAGAAAAAGTCAGTAGAGAAATCGTTAAAGTCGCCGCTGACAACAAACGATTGGTCAGGGTTGTTTTCTAACAAGCGGTCTAACTCACCTATCAAAAACAATGAGATTAGACGATGACTTTCGACTGACAGTCCAGGAGGAATATATAATACAAAACATATGATGCTACGCCTTATCAAAGAAATAATCAAACATTCAATACACGAAGGTTTGTCGATACATGGGGCAATTACATAAGGCACGAACTCAGTTCGCACCCAAGCACAAACACCTCCTCCTTTTTTACATACTCGATCATCACGTAAAAAACTATAACCATCAATAGAAAATAGTGAGTCGTCAATGGCAGAATGAAGCCATGATTCAGTCACAAAGATCAAATCAGGATGGATTTTGGAAATGGTCAGACAAAACTCATCAAATTTATTAAAGATGGACCGTACATTTGAAAGAAAAAGTTTCGGGGCGCATGCATTCGTTTCCACATTTTTATAACGAGAATGTTCGCATCTTGAAGTTGACGGAAGATGATGGCTTAAAACATTTCGCGAAAACCCATAGTATTTCGAATAACCACTTTCCCTCTAGAAATAATGACATCTTCACCGTTCATTTTCCTTTCGCGAACCTCTTTCCTTAGTCTGAATTGAACCTCACGTTCAAGACGTGTCAGATCAGCTCTGACATAAAGTCTGGAGTACAGGGGAGATTCGCGAAGCAGTTTTGATTCACGGAGCACTTCTATTCTCTGTTTCGGGTCCGTCAAAACAACCCTGAGTAACCGCTTATTGTCATTTCGAGGTCGCCCAATACGGGAAACCCTTTCAATACTTATTTCAGATTTACCAATAGTTCGAAAAACATCCTTACACTTTTGCAGGTCTTCCAGTGCACGTTCCGCAACAGATCCACTAGTAGGTTCAAGCAAACCTGAAATCATTATGTTGTTTTTTCTTATATCTCTTTCTCTTAACTCATCACAAATCATCGATAGATCTTTACCAGTATCGCAATTTTTAACTTCATTGTACTTAGTTATCAGTTCGATGTTCTCGGATTCTAGCTTGCACACACGGGATGCAAGTGAAGATACGGTTGCCTTTAAAGATTCAATCTCTTGTTTAAGTGAAGCAATGATATCGTTTTTGAAAGTCTCGAACATCGATTTCAATACATCGATTGTGACTTCCGATTGTGAATTCCCTCTTGTCGTTCTCTTAGTTGGTGGGGTTTGTAGAGGCATGTTATAACAAGACAGTGATAATGATAAGATTCGTTGCGATTCCACACACAACCGAACGCAGTGATATAGCGACACAGATCACGTGATGAAAAATCGATATTCTGGATTTCTACGCGCAGGGGGACCTCTAGCAGACGCGTTAATAACAGCTGATTTAGAATCAACAGCTGACAATACCAGCCGGTCAGCAATCAATATGAAAAGTCGCCGAAGAGAACAATGACACACTGATAGCGATGACGTAAGATAGACACACAATGTACTGGAGATGAGAGGCAGGGAGCAGAATTCAATGCGACTTGACAATAGAATCCAACAAAATCCCAAATTAACGGCAAAAACGGCAGTAATGAGGATAACCAACGCAAGAAAAAGAAAGACACAACCTAGGCGGTCGGCCACGTCAACCCATACGAGACCAACACATCCGAGTCTCACACTCTGTCGTTTTCGAGGGGGGGGGAGTCAGCGAACATGTTGTGAACGTGAATCCACCTGGCCGGCACACCACGACAGACCACAACCTCTGTCGTTCCAGAGGGGGGGGACTCAGACCCGAAGCACCACGGCGGCCGACCACGACACTCTGCCGTTCCAGAGGGGGGGGCGCCGGTCGAGTGTTTGTCACTTGCTTACTACTTATGGTGCACCGAAAATTTTGAAAGTTACACTTATGGAAGTATCCTTTTTGAATAGCTTCGCGATTGTCTTGTTATAATTAATCAATACTTCAGCATCTTGAAGTTATGGTCTCTATCTTCTTTCACTGTAAATGTTCATGCTTTCTAAAATTTATGCAACTTTTATAGAGTACAGGTTGGAAAATTCTAATAGTCCTAGAGAATTTGAAACAGACTTATATGAGCCTCTTTTCATTCTATGCTGACAATACTTGCAAGTACCTCACATCATGCTTAAGCTATACCTAGTTATAGCTTCCAGAAAATATTCCGGAAAATTTTCAAAAAAATTTTCCAGTGGAAAATTTTGAATTTTTTTTGATAATTGACGTTTTTGCCTTATTAAATCATTGTTTTGCAGGCTTATATAGTCGTTTGAAAAGACTATGTAATATTCAAAGACCGAAAACTTCTCTATCATCCCTGCATGTTAACTTTTGAAACCAACTGCATCCTTTCCATATCTATTTGAGATCTTTTCAAATGAATTTCACACATTAGATGGATTTCAGATTTCTCTAATTGAATTTCAGATATCTGTCAGAAACTCAACTTTGAAAAAATCTTAATTTCAATTGGAGAATCTTAAATTCATCTGGAAATGTCTGAAATTCACAAAAAGCACAAAAATTCGAAATTTTCCATTTTTCACGATCGTTTTAATCGATGTGATGATGAAATCAACAGTTTTGGACCATTTCTATTGGTGTGTCTGTCTCGACTGTGCGGTAGTAAGCGCACAAATTATAGGCCTATATCACAAAAGATCAAAATTTTCCAATATTTTCCACGGAAAATTTTCATCACATGGAGACAGAAAATGTATAGATGTTCAATAAGAGATGGTAAGAAATTGAAATGACTAAATTACTACGTCAGTGGCAGACGAAGCTACGGGTCTTTAATTGATTCTTGTATGTATGCAACAAAGGAAGAGTTAATTTTTGACTCTTTTTTCCAAATACTTGACCACATCAGGAAATGTAGAAAGATTCGAGGCCAAATTACAATGCAAGAAGGTCAATATTTCGGCTTTAATCGGCTTCAAGTAATCTCTCTGTGATGTGATAATGTTGCCGGATGCAGAAAAGATCCTTCCGACGGATCGGTGGTCGCTGGAATGCTAAGATCCTAGCAAGAGGAGCAACAACCGGGTACGCAGCACTAACTGTGAGATTCAATTTTACATTCATTCAATCAACTTCCTATTCATTCAGTTTTCTGCTATTCATTCATTCAATCAATGAGTTTTGTATTCTTCATTCAATCATTTTTTTATTAATTTATTCTATGAAACTAAATTTTTTTCATTACTATTTTATTTATTCAATTCATCTATGCTCACTCATTCTTGTATATTAAGTCACTGTTTCTCGTTTCGGTCATGCCTTGGCTAATTAATTTATTGACTTCTTCTTTATCCTTGTATTCATTCTATTATCTGACGTCTGATATACTGAATGCATTAATTTTCTAAAAAAATCATCTTCCTCCTTCATTTCGTCCCTTATGATTGAAAGATGTCAATTGTGGAATAGTAGTTCATCTTATATTTCATCATTCGATAATTATATCAGAAACCATTAATCATTAGTTGTTTTTTTATATATGCATATCTTGCAATTTGTTATGATTGATCGAGGCAATCATAAGTAGATGTCCTTAAATCTTGCAAGGACACTTAGATGACATTGTTATACACTTATAAATCATCATCATAAATTGGTCAATGGATCGGAGAAATAATAGTTGAACATCACAGAAATTTCAAACCTGCCGCCAGACAGAAATTTTGATTGCCACTGTCTAACCAACAGAAACCGAATGCTTGGTTTGATTGCAACTGCGCAACTGTCTACTGCAATTTGGTGCAGTAATTTGTTTAGATTCGTCTCTACATCGATAGAATGCCAGAAAAATCTATTTGATGAACTTTTTTTTAATCACATGAGTCTATTATAAAAATGAGATTACATGATCTGTTTAGTTGAAAATTGACGGTTTTGATCGGTTAAGATTTATTACATTGCGGTCTTTTCTTTAAAAGTATGCATCAAAATGATGGCTGTTTCGAAAAATTTTAAGCAAAAATTGATGTTCAGGATGAAATAAGTTGATCCTTATGAACTGAACATGCATTTATAGATTTTAAATAAGCGAGTATACCGCATACATTGCCAGGAACAAAGGGACAGGAAAATTGAAAAAAATTCTTAGTTTGGTATCCCTTAGTTTCTGATGATGCTGGTTTCTTAAAAATTTGTCAATATAGGTGTTCAATTCATGTGCATAGTTCGACTACTTCAACCCTGCACACTACTACGCATAGTAACCATTATTTAATTATTTGGCTCTATTTTATTGCATGAAAACTAATATCAGTCACTTGTCTTCCTGATTTCATTCAATGCCCAGTAAAGGCATATTTTCTAAGTATGGTTCTTTCATCAGCAGATGCAACTATATAGGTTAATAGTGTTGTAATGACCCTTACACTATTTTTTTTTGTTATTTCAACTCAATTAGTTATTTTTATCAATATATTAAAATTACAATTTAGTTATTATTATTTGATATACGAGTATTTTACTCAATAAGAACCTTAAACTTGTCGGAAACAACTTTAATCCATCAGATAAAAAGAAGTCAAAATATGAATAATAATGAAACACAGGGCATACAATGGTACTTTATTGGTAATGTCTTATCGTAATTCTCATTTGTGCTTTAGTACCAACGAAACTTCTTTACTAATTAGTGAAAGATTATTTTGAAAGCAAGAAGGATGTATTCAAATTAAGTCAATACAAACGAGCAGTTGCTTCTTTAATGGAAACATCATGTGAAATTAAAAATTATACGTAATATATTCTCCCGTACAAATTGCGAGACAATGATGGCATATATGACATCTGCTGATGTGCAATGGTAAGAGTTGTACAGCATCAGACAGCTCAGTTGAGCAGCGGTAGATCAATAACCGGGATGCCAGGCGCGAATCTTCCACATAGATATTTTATCCATTAATTATTGAATTTTACAATTTCACAGCATTGACATTGAACAACTTTTAACATGATTTATTTTAAGTTCACTCATACCATGTAAAGCATTCAGTATAAATCCTCAAGTTAGCGTCCTTAATGTCACATCCTCATTCCACTTATGTAGGCAACACTTCTTGATCAGCTATCTCTAGATCATTCGAAGATTTCGTTTACAATTTCTATAAGACAAGCGCAACGCACGACTTTGACAAAAAGTTCAGTGAGGTTAATGAAGTAAGTGATGAGATGTGATGAACAAGCATGAACAATTAGTTAACATGCAAAAACACAATTAACATCAGGATTATGAGTTGAAAGTGATTATCATCGACATGCGCATGAAGCTTCAAAAAACCAGTGCTTTGAATCAACTTGCACGAATGTACGTTTAATCCTTTAAACAGAATGAACATCTGACAAAGTCATACGTCAGTTATTTCATGGCATAAATTATTAAAACGTTTGGGAAAGCCAAGCAAAGTTTCTAAATTATTATTATTAAACAATTCAATATATTTCGACTATAAAATCCATAGTCATTTTCAAGATAATTGTTCAGAAACTTAATGTTTATTTAACTTCTATTGAAAATGACTAAGGATTTTAAAGACGAAATATATTGAATTGTTGCTTTCCTATTGAACTTAGCTTTCTTGAACTTTTTAATCAATTACGACCAACATCCAAAGTATATTGGCATATTCACGGCATAAACTGCAAATGATTTTACATATACATTTGTAAATATCTGATGAGATTCTACTGATGTGATAGTCAGTTTGCATGATGAAGTTTGTGAAAAGTATAGAACTAAGTTCGGAAAACCGACTAAGCTTAGGGTATATGAAAAGGCTATCAGTGATAGAATTTGCGTACTGTATTATGCTTCGACACACTGCCTGGGATCAATGCAAGTTTGACAAACCACTTTGAAAATCAGATTACATGATTTACTGCCTATGCAACAGAACTTTTTCTAAGAATTGATGTACACACAACTACCTTTACCCTTTACCATCAATCAGACTTAATAAATCAATGGCACGGTGCTGTAGAAGAAGGCAAGACCATCTTTGATCCACTTAAGACCACTTAAAACAGAATACTATACATGAGTACATCTAAAGCTATTCCTTCTATCTTGGTAACGATAGTCATTGAAATTACTCGCACCAACACCACTGAGGAGCTTCCACTGCATGACTGGCATCGATGACGTATTCTACTAGATCCACTGAAGAGTGATCTGTCCAATGTCGCGCACACAGAATGAAATATTTTGTTTATCGAAGCGCGCGCAGATGAATCTAATTCTGTGGTCGCGCATTAACCTTTTATAGTTGATTATTCATCGCATTGGAGAATATTACTCATGTCTGTCCACACTGACCGTCGAAGTTGAAAACCGTCTCCTAAATCGACTCATTTGCTGTCGTCCATATAGAATTAGCAAATGATGGCAAAGGTAGCATTCCATCGGTTCCCAGAATGGTGCGGCCACATATCAAGGTCTTCAGGACTTTTTTCAGCAATGAACAGTTATAAGTAGGAAAAGAAGATATGAGAAGACCTCTTACTTAAATGGGCCGGCTTGTCAGCAAACGATTTAATATTTAGAAAACAGCTCAGCAGACGGATCAGTGATCTGATTCAGCCAAATATTGTATAAAATTATTGAAACGTCTAGTAGAACCACGGTGTTCTACTAGACCACGGAAGTCTGACAGGAAGGCCCGTGCGGTTTGTACAGTTCCGGATTCGCTTCGTGTATCATTAAAACAATTGCGATTGTACATTCAAGTAAATTTTGTTTTTATTAAAGCTGCAAACTGGTGCTGTCTTATGATAGAGTAATTAGAGGACTATGTATTTAATAGATGCACTCCGAGATGCATGCGTGGGAAATTACTTGAATACAAATTCATGAAGGTTATGACGAATATTTATTCTACAATTCGATTCATTACTCTTGAACCTAATTGAAATTTTTGGTGCATCCCTACTAACAGCCTACCAACATCCCTACTAACAGCAAAGTAGAGTGGGAAAAAAACGAGGAAACTCTCAGAATAATCACTCATAGCTCAAGGGAAGCAGATGTAAAAATTTTCTTACCACCCACTCACAGATGACGAACTCGCAATATGTATTCGTCTTATAAATATCATCGTGCTTGTATCATTGACGAATTATGCTACACTGTTCTTCCAATTATTTACTGATTACAAGTTAATTTCACCTTGGTAATTTTTGCAATTTTGCAGTATTACTTTCCTCTTTTTTATATTGTCGATGTCTTTCTTTTCTTGTTTCCAATTTTTCTGCATATGCATTTTAGCTATAACTTATTCACTTCGTGTCAGTATGTCCAGTGACTGTCCACTGCTTGATCGATATCCTAGCAGCATTCATGTTTCAATCAGTTTGATCTTTTGTGTGTGTCACACCGACTGAAAGCAGAAGAAACATGTTTGTGACAATAAATTGTGTGTATCAATAAATTGTGTGAGTCAATTGAAACTTCTGGCGCTGTTTTTCATTTATAAAAACTGCTAGTTTCAAACCTTCGAAAATGCTACATTTTAACATTATTATGGCCACAGAAGTGAAAATTTTCCAAAAAATCAAATTCAAAATTTTAAAATGCTATCTACAGATTGAAGATCTGTGACTATAAATCAGCACAGACCCACCATTGATTTTCTCATGTCCGATATGTGTTGCACACCTTTTCTGAATTAGTTGTTAATTCCGCCGTTTAGTTTAGGAGATCTTAAGGTGGCGAATCCACCCGTCGACCCCAAAGTGGCACGTGCTAAGGAGCATTTCATGTCGCTTAGTGGCCACCTAAATTTTGTCTCACTTTAATGAAGTTTTGTCAATTACAGGAACAAATTTGGCAGATAAATAAAGTAAAGGTTGAAATAAAATTTTCTTTGTTATTCAGCGGCTCTGTGGAGCAGTGGTGTGTTCACTGGTGGTCACTAATATTTCGCAACCTCACCAGAAAGTTCAATCACCTATCGAATCCGGAAAGGTATGCTTTCGATCAGGCGATGGATCATCACTATATCTAGACTCTCCTTCTCTTGCCTTAAGAAAACTTCAAGTCGAGAAAGACCATCTCCAGGAAGAATTAATCGACTCACATCGCGCTTCAGCAAATGTGCCTTTGCAAAACTTTAACATATCTATCTGAATTTATGCTATCCCTTTGGATATGGAGTTCATTTCGGCCACTAATCCATATCGCAGCATAAAAAAGCAATCGTTTACCTCCTTGATTCCGGGCAATTTCAAATGATCAGGAATTGCATCACCTGACTTCATCCAAACTCTCAAACGACCATTGCGACCTCGGAGACATACAGACGCTTAATCAATTCAAACAACTCGATTCCTTTGAGAAGGCCAGTGGCAATGGTATATCGTCCGCTTCAGCCTCGCGCACTTGTGCCTGGCGATTTGTCAATTCGATCCCTGATGGTCTCTAACAGTTTGTGAAGTGCTCACTTTTCAGGCGACGTCTCACCGTTATGGCAAAAACCGTCGGCTTTTGATGTGAACTTCTCAAATGGCAGAGACGTAAACTTTGACAATATACAGAAACGTTAAATTATGTAATGAATTTGGGACACCATAACTTCTCTAAAAGTACACCGATTTTGACGAACAGTGCATCACAAGAATGCTCAGAGAAAACCCTTTCACCTTGTGTTTGATTCATCATCATGCTCACAAATTTTCAATTGAAATTTTGAGATTTCTAAAAGAGACGATTTTCACATTATGACCTCTGTCCACCTAAAACGGACACGAATATATAATAGCTCATTGAAAAGTTGAGAACACAAGTTCTCGAATGGTGTATGGCAGATCAATGTAAAGTGAGATTGAAGTTTGATGTAATTTAGGTGGTTCGATTTTTATGATCAGAGCTATTATAATAGGTAACAATTATTCTTTTGCTGGCAACTTTTGTGGGCCAGGCAATCGCAGTGCACTCACACTGCCACAATTCCCAAGGCAGCATTACAAATTAGAAGTGAGAATTTCGTTGACGATGAATCCAATATCCTTCAAATATCCATCAATGCGCTGATAACCTAGCTGATAATAATCCAATCTCAATTCACATCATTTCTGTTACTTTAGCGCGCAGTAGGTCGTGATATTGATCAAATTATTGTCATTTCTCCACATTTGGCATCAAATTAACGTGAAGTATTGACTCTCTGAGGTCGCAGTATCTTAAACAAATTTCTATTGTCTTTCGCAGTCACCTGTGGTTTACGCTACGTCAATTCGATGAAATGAAGGAGTTGTTGTAAAATGATAAGAGGAATACTCCGAGAAAGAATGTCAAGGATCGGATGAATTATGAATTTTCTTATCTCTTCATCCTTTCTTCTTGTAACCTGATGTTGATTTAAGAAAGGTAGAACGTAAATATCAGACCATTATTTCAGTTGAAATGAAGGGATGAATAAAGCATTTCTGGATACCAAATAAGTAGTACAAGAATGGCAGAAGTCTCAGAAGGATTAAATACGCCGCGGATGGAATTGTCTATTATTCATTCACATCCATATCACTTATTCGTTGGTTCAAATTCAAGCATTTGCTTCTCGTCTCTGAAATTAATCACATTGACTTTTACAATGCCGAGGAAGTTTTCTTCACAGCACATGAACATTGCATTGTCGATATCATAGAAAGCAAGTCAGGGGCGCCGGTATAGAAAAAGTGACTTCCTCTGGGAAGTTTCAAATAAAATACACCTACAACCCATTGAGAATAAAGCTATGTTGTTAAATTAGTAAATGACGTTTACCAAGCACCAAAAATTCATTATTGAAATGCGTGAGGTTACAAGTTCCAAAACTCATCCAAAACTAACCATTAAAGAAAAAGTATTCAAGAATATGTAACTCGTCAAAATCTAGACCAGCTGTTAAGAAGTCTCAATCATAGACACAAAAATCACTTAGAGTGAGCACCATTAACAGGGAAGATACAATTTCTGAGAGACCGGCAAAACTGGAAAAGCGCTTTCACGAGGACAGTGACACTCATCACGCTATGTCAATAATATCCTGAAAGTGAATACAGTACGTCTATTATCAAAGGATACAAATTTGAAACAGCAATTTTGGATCAAATTAACCGATGAAATGGGCGCAAAGTAGTTGCTAACGAATGTGTGTGATCACTATATTATCCTCTCAAAAATGTGGCCATGATAAAATTTCAATTTATTATTTGTCACTTCATTTTTGCTGATCGGGTGAGAATGATTTTGTGGAATTGATAATGTGCGCATACCGGCAAATAATCCTGTTGTCTTTATCATGAAATAGTCCTGTACGCAATCTATAAACATTGAAGACAGCGAGTAATTGAGCAGCATTATTTGTATATCTTGTAGACTATCAACTAAATAAATGAAAGCCCTTTTTTCTAAATAATACTGTAAGCCTTCTTCAAATAATCAATAAATAACAAAATACAAAAATACAAAAGCAAAAGTCGTGAAAACGAAGCGAAACCGAAAATTAGATATCTAGTACAAATACAAAGCTGCTCTATAATCAACTCCCGATGCTCTGTCATGAACTCCTATTAATAAGGACTTTTGATGAATTTTCGTTTTCTGCTCTCTGTCGGCATTGGTTTGTGATCTTGCTGAATGTCGTCGGTTAAGTGCTCTTGGTACATTTGCTTTTGCTTCGATAGAAGCATTCACGAAGGGGATCTGGCTGATTTCAACAACTTGAATATCATATTCCATCCCTGGTCCGATGCTTTGTAATAATCTCCTGTTAGACTATGGATGGTGTCGTCGCAGTGGTGCACAATTCTCCTTGCGTGCGAGAACTTCAGTGAAGACTCAATAGTTTTCAATTGCATTTGACAGCTTCCCTGAATTAGCAATTTCAATAATGATATTTACTGTCTAAACTATCATACGCTCAAATAGAAGATTTGCCGCTTCCTCAAGCAATCACACGCGCGCTAGATACAGGTTTTCCCGAGCTGAAACCCGAGGTTGAAACAGGTCTAGTCCACGTACACAAGGGTTCGATCGGATTCCTCCATGTACCACCTAGCGAACTCCTTTCTTAGCAGCTTCACACGATCGGAATTTCGTGCACTTGGGCAGTCCTGTAATAAAGAAGAGAGAAAATGTTGATGTAATGTGCATTGAATGATATTTTTCGTGATATTTTTTACTACATACCTGTAACTTTTTGGTGGATATCAAACGGCCATCTAGTGCTCTGGCAATGGAGGACTCTGAGATCAGTATGGGTGCATCTCCTGCTGCCAGCGCCTCCTTCATTGCCTTCAAGGTCAGGTCCGGCTTCTCTTCAATCATTTGCACACAGCGATCAATAACGGCGTCTGTCACTTTTATGCTTCTCTCCCTTCTTCTTCCTCTCACATCCTCCACGCATCCTTCTTCCTCATATCTTAGGATGATTGATCTCGCAGTGCTCTCTTTTATGTTGAGTGTTTCAGCGGCAGCCTTCCAATCAGCTCCATTTTCGTGAGCTTCAACAAGTCGCTGCTTTAAATCAATGCTGATCTTCGAGTAACGCCCACGAGGTACACCTGGCCTCGGTCCACGAGAGCGGGACAAACTCTGAGAAGCACTCGTGGTGTCATCACTCCATGTGTCGTCTGTGCTGCTCATGATTGGTATAATGTCAGTTGTCAGGCTACAACGTAGGCTAGTCACACAGGATTCAGATACAGTGTAATAGCTTCACAAACTTATATAGTTCTATGATTTATGCAAATAATAGGCTGAAATTGGTTCATTCTTTGATCTCAATCGTTTCCATGAACATGTTTCACGCTATCAATGTCACATTATCAAAAAGTGATTTATTGAAAATTGAAAAAGAATTTATTGATAATTGAAATTGATTTATTAACAATTGAACCTGCTTTGCTTTTCACGAACATGTGAGCGCTATCACGAAGTTTTGTGGCGTATCTTGAACTTGTTTGATCTAACATAAAAATCTGTGACGCTTCTTTGAAGTAGCTTGACGTTGATTGAAGCTGCATGCTGTATCTTGAAGTTGGATGATGTAGAAATGAATTTGTCTGGGAAAACCTGTATGTACGCAGGGAGTGTTGCGAGGGTGGTAGTTGGAACGCGTACACTCATACCACATCCCACTTTCCTTGACTTCTGCCACCTTTGTCGCAACAAGCAAATACATTGCATGCAAGAAAGAATGGATTCTTAAATTCATAGAGATAGAGAACAGAAGGCGCGCGCGAATTTCCATATCTTGCCTTCAATGAATGTTAGAGAAGTTCACACATTGCACTTGGTGACGTTGGACTTGTCGCAAGCATAGTACAGAATGTATGCATTTGTGCAATCAAAGATCGAAAATATGTTGGAATTAAGATAGCGTCAAAGTAGGAATTGCACCATTTGAAAGCATTAATAAGAAGTTGGATTTTCGACTAAAAATATTTCATCGCAACGCCGTAGGCTACATGTCGCTTTACAAGTCGCATAACAGCTTGATATTAGGTCGATGAAAACTGGCAATTAAAAGACCTATTACAGAACATGCATGATGCAGCCATATTCGCAATTGGACGCGAGGGAGTTATCACAATGTCATTGTGTTTTGTTATATATAAAGATGCTCCGTAGGTTGTGTATAAAATAGCGCCTTAACAGTGCTCTAGAATCCCGGAGGCTATCGGTTTGTGATCAGATGTACATGGTTGCATCTCAAAGATCAGTGAAGATGCGATGCTCCTTTGATGTTGAATGTCGATGGTATTGCAAGTCATTCAGTCAATCAATTAACTTCACTATTAATATAAATCAACTGTAATTAATTTTTGAAAGTCCATGATTTCTTGAATAAAGCTCCTCCGAAAAGACACAAAATATTGATAATGCTAATTGATGAAAATGTCATTTCAAATGACACGCTTAATACGGAATGATAAAAATAAATCTCGACATCCCCTTTATAAGCAGACGACATTTAATAATGTTCATATCTGCTGTTCCTCTCTACGTGATTACATTTCTTTACGATACATTTTCTAGTCTATACGTGTGATTAAATATGAGATGCAGCTGTCATGAATCATTATCCCTGAAATTAATGTGACCACAAAATGATAGCTTAAGTTGCTTTCGTCGTACAGAAAATATTTTAATATTTGTATTTGAAATCAAATACATAGTCCAAAATGGAGGGCATAGACATGAAATGACATAGATGGAAATGCGTGTACTGCTAACATGATTTGCTGTGAGATCACATAATTTATGAAAGAGAAGAAAAGGGAGAGTTACCGCATATCTAGTCTCGTGAAAAGCATTTGAATGACATTCTTAAATTTGGAAATAGAGTTGACGTTTATGTCCTCATCAGACAACATGTTCTAATACTTAGCGATTGATACAGTGTAGAAGTTATGTTGATAATTGTGTTGGCCGAATTCTGGATATGTACCGAGATGATTCCCACGAATTATGACGCAGTTATAAAATGAAAAAAGTCATCAGCATTAATGTCAACCAGACCATGAACAATCTTGTACATGAATATTAGCTGAAAGCGTATTTGGCGAGCTTTCGAGGATAGGAGATTTAGTTCTTTGAGTCTTTCCCGGTATTCAAGAATCCTTAATTTTGGAAATTGTCTAGACATTCACCATAGCACACTCTCATGCAGATCGATGTATTTTGATTTATTCGGCTGCCACAGTTTACTACCGTATTCTAGAACAGGACGGACATGAACCTTATATTAATTGACCAATGTTTTCACTTCTTGGTGACGGAAACTTCTTGTAATGAGACCAAGTTTTTCTGCGGGCTTTGTTCACAATTATAACTGCGTGCTCATCGAAAGATAGCTGATTTGCAATGATGATACCAGGATCTTTATATTTATCGACTACTGAAACTGTTAACCCAGATACCACCAAGGAGGCATTAATATTTGATCTTCCGAAATGCATTGCACGACATTTATCCACATTCAATTTCATGCCATTTTCCTGATTCCAATTTTCGAGATTCCATACACGTATGTCACGTTGTAGAAGACGAGCAGGATTTGATTAATCAACGTTTGTGGCTGACCAGGTATGTAAAATCTTTATGTCATCTGCATACTTGACTATTTTACTGAAATTTCGTTTAATTCGAATGAAATCAGTTTTGACCACAGAGTAGGGATATATACATTAGGTAGAGTGTCGACTCAAAAAGTATCTGTATACAGTGAAAATTTTTATATGAAGAGATTCAGTTTTTTGCGGAGATTGCGTTCCCGTGGTCCAAAAAATTATTTGAGCACTTTTGAAAAAAGTCAAAATTTGCAAATTTATATACTACCGAGATGACTCTCCTATATAAGTAGTATGAAACAAGTTGGATATCAAAAGGAATGAATATTTGATAATAGGCATCCTAACTAAGCGGAAATCAAGCTAATTTGCAAGGGAGTTTCATGAATTGTATTATAATGGAAGTCTTCATGAAAAGTCGCGATTTTATTCGTGCTCTCTTGGCTGAAATTTCAAGTTTTTAATTAAATTTTCACCGTCATGATTTTGTGATTCACTAAATTCATGCTTCATTTCTTGAATCTGAATAGTGATGTGGACCCATTTACATCTTTCAAAGTTAATTGAAATCATTGTCTTTGATAATGTGATTTTGATGTGCCAGTGGCAGGTTTCCTGTGCTATGATCACGCTTAAGAAAATATTCTTGAGGTTGAGCATGAAAGTAATAAGAACCCATCGAATTGATAATTTAGCAAACATTAACTCTCCAACGCTGTCATGACTCTGAGAATCTGTAAAATACCATCATTCCTTCTGTATTAAAATCATGATCACTCAATTCCGTTGTAATTTGGTGACAATACCACCTGCATCTCCCTTGAGTTCATTTAATAAAATCGAAAGTGTATACACATTGGGGATTCTATAAATGCGGAGTTACCACTCTACCTAATATACCTACTCTATGGTTTTGACTTTGTTCTGTGAATGAAAGGTGTACATGTATAAGAGAAATCGTCAGGGGCATGCAGGGATTGAATGACAAAATAATGCATAGTTGTCGATACATAAATTCATGATCGGCAAAAGCAAGATGTAGAACGTCTAAGCAAATGGAAAAAAGGATCCATATCTTATAAAGTTGGGCTAACTCATAGACGAATTGAAAACTTTTCACAAAAATGGATTAAGAAATCGACTGTATGGAGTGGAGGTCTCTACATTATGGCTTCAGGATGATTACAATGAAATATCAGGCGAGGAATGAGATCGTGTATATTAGCTGAGAATATTTTTCGAGACACTTGTTGTGACAGTTCCCTTTACAAATTATGAAGTAACATAAACAAGAAAGTTTGGATAATTGTGAGCTGTTCTTCTCCTTGATATCGACATTAACAGGAGAATTGAACTCTCTAGCTTTAAGATTTTTCAGATCAGAATAAGATGTTGCTTTTAGACCAGTGTTTTAGGCGACGAGGTCCACAGATCCTTTGATTGGCATACTTGCTATCAATGACGGATATAAGAATTTAAGCCGTTTGGTAATAAAGCAATGAGATGGTGAAGCAAGCCATGGGCATATCTTTGACGAATAAACATGCATTTTACTTTTTCTTTATATAACCATGGGAGGTTCGCTAAAAGTAGATGTTTTCTTCAATTCACGTGTCTTAAATGCGTTCAATGGTCATCACCGGCGGAATGATAGATCGCTAAAACATCATCTTCGTAGTTGATCCTCATCACACCATCGGAACTAAAGAACAAGCATGTGAGCTGCAAAAGTTGAGTCGCAGAAGAATGTGGAGCCCCAGATGACAGGCTTTAAAATGAGTTGAAAAACTCGAACATTTTCGTACAATTGATTTATTATTTTATTCGTTATTATTGCTTATCATTGCTAATGTGAAGAGAGCTGAAAATACGTCCAAACATAAAAAAGAAATTTCATCCCCTAAATTTGTCATTTTCCGAGAAGTAAGCGCCCCTTTACACAAGTACATAGGAAATGTTTGTTTCACCAAAGAAAGCTGCTATAACGATGACTGCTTCTAGTGCATTTGATTATAGACAATTTATCGAAATTTTCAATTTCCTATATGCGAGGGCAATGCATTCTGAATAAATTATTTATGTTAAATGCGGACTTCCTTTACGTGAGTTGAATTAGGTGCATATACTTTGTGTAGTTTCTTGGGATTTAATGATTTAACTTCAAAACTAGGCAGTTCGTGAACTAATCGTTTTCAAATAAAATTCTGAAAGTATCTTTAGAAAAAAATTTAGAGAAAAGACACATGGAAAGGTTAAGCGCTCAGTATGTAGTGCATGTTAATTCGAATCAGCAATTCATCCTGAGATATCAGTGCAATTATGTCAATGATTTAAAGTTTCCCTTGAGCAGCATTTTCTTAAGATGAGAGTAAGTCAATCAAATATAAAAGGCCTTTGAGCTGCAGGATATTGAAGTAAAATATATTATCACACAAACTGTTATTGTGGAATGAAACTGCGCTTCCATTCTATCACTATGTGAATGCGTCAGCGGTCGTCACATGATCGGCAGTTGATTGATAGCTGCTCACATGCCAGTCGTCATCATTTGATCCAATTGCACCTGATCGAAATGTTGACGTCGCAAATTTTAGTCCGGCAGCCAGAGCGAGTTTCTGCAGGGAACGAGGCCGAAAGTGAGACTTTCACAGAATAATGTACACCCTATGCCTACTACAAATCGGCACGTCTGCCGAGTTCTAGTGAGTTCCTCTTCTTGTCAGACAGGATCAAAGAAAAACACATGAAAATCCAATGGGACGCAGATTGCAGTTTTTGGCTAAAATGAAATTTTGTATATTTTCTCTGATTAAACGAAAAGTACTTAACCCAGAGTTGTAATTTTTGGCATGGAATGTCTTCAGGTCATTTCCTTTCATCTTCATGCACCCCTGTCTATATAGCTAAACCCATTTAGATTTGGCGAGCCTCTTCATGTCGGCAAACACAAGCATTTTGAGCAGCTTTATCCACATTGAACCACATTCTCACATACATTGCCGATCAGAAGCATGATAAAAGCACATGCGTATCATAGAAAATGACCTGAAGACATTCCATGTCAAAAATTATGACTCTGGGCTTAGTACTTTTCGTTTAATCAGAGAAAACATAGAAAATTTCATTTTAGCCAAAAACTGCAATCTGCGTCCCATTGGATTTACATGTATTTTCCTTTGATCTTGTCTGACAAGAAGAGGAACTCACTAGAACTCGGCAGACGTGCCGATTCGTAGTAGGCATAGGGTGTACATCATTCTGTGAAAGTCTCACTTTCGGCCTCGTTCCCTGCAGAAACTCGCTCTGGCTGCCGGACTATTTGTACAAGAATAAACTTTGCTTCAGTATCCGGCAGCAATGACTCGTTATATTTGATTGACTACGGCCTCAGTCACACGGCAAGGCAAGCACAAGCATCTCGAGCAAACGCACGACCGAAAGCTATTATTCGCTCTGTTTTACTTTGCTGGCTGTGTGGCAGTCTACTGCTGCAATGGTGACTTTATATTTGCTGCAAAACGCTTTGCTCGGAAACGCTTGGAAAAACTCGCAGTGTGACTGATGCCCTACTCTTATCAATGTAATTCATTTGTAGAAAATGTTGTCTCATGAGAACTTTTAGATAAATATATTCAGAGGTATTCAAAAAATTATTGCTGGCATTGAACATATTCGTATGCGAATGTGTTCGATCCAGAAGCGAATTGCTTTCATTTTTATCAGAGTCATCTTGACCAATAATGAGCTAACTAAAGTCTGTCCAATGGAAAGTCATAATGAATAAGTATCATAATGGAAGTTCAAGCCTGCCCGAGCGATTTACAATGTAGGAAGTCAGCATGTTCTTGCTATTATCAATTCACTTTAATTGTGAATTTTGATAATAAATTCATTGCAATTAATTACAGAAATTTCACATTTTAAACAAACGAATTCTTTTGGAACATATTTCTGTTTTGTAAAATATTGACTACAGAAAATGAATATTCTGTGCAAAATGAAGGCCAAAATATGCTTTATAAATGCAAAAATTGCAATAGCCGAGGCCTTTCTTTCATACTTGCAAAGGCAGTAGATGAACAGTGGATTACACATTTGGTAGCAGACTGCACGTATATGGAATGAATAAGTCTCATAAGCAAGCGAGTGAGAGTGACGTCAACATCGTTGTGCAAGATGAAAATAGTCATATGATTGCACAATACTGTTTTTTAACATCATGAATTAAGGAATACATTTCATACACAAAGTAAGATGTAATTACATTAGAAAGTGGTAGATTTAAGTGAAGAAAGAAAAATGGGAAGTGAAAGTGAAAAATGAATGAAATCAACACAGAATAAAATTGTTTAAGTGCATTACTTTGCTAGAAGTGCAAACTGATGATTCAAAATGATGACACATTCTGAAACTTACTAAGGGCTGCTTCACACTTGCGATTTTTGCAGCGCGATTGCTGTTAAAATTTGGAATTGGCCTTTCACATTGGAATTCGGTTTCTGCGATTGTCAATCATCGTACAAACCATTTCAATTTCTCGATTTCATGATACATAGAAAGTGGATGTGTCTTAGCCATTGGAGAATTATTTGAACCAAAATTACTCTGAAGGCAGGCTTCAGTTAAATTTGCTCTTGTTTTCATCGAAATCGGTAGGAAGTTTGCTGTCAGAATATCTAAAATTTGTTACATAGTTAGCTATTATATTCAAATTCAGTATAAGATATTCATATTTCAGCAATTTTGTCTCGTCGTCTGCTCTGTGTAGTAGACATGCAAGCTCATTTGATAGACAGAAATCTCAGCAACCTATTCAATCAGTTCATCGACATAAGTGGTCGATTGCGTCATCTATTCATAGCACAAGTCAACAAAGCGACCAATTTCATAACATAAATAAAAAAGTAACAACTTTCACAATCTATTGTCAATATCCGCTGCTTTTGCCAGTGGTCCAGTCTAGTCAATCAATAAGGCATCGTGCATGAGCTGAATCCTCTGGAAGTCTTGCATACTATGAAAATATTTCTCTCCATGGTGAAAGCCACGCGAGTCATCAACTTCTTCATATTCTGGGAATCAGTTTGGTGTGTGAAACACCAAAATCCGAGCACTGACGGCTGAGAACGAAGTCAAAATGTAAATTGGTGACATGGACTGAAAGGCACTGTTGTTTGACGCATGCGAAGGTCAATAACAACACTTTCGAACTTCAAATGTATTATTTGTGATAGAATCGGTTCTACTGAACGAAATTTAGCAATTCGGAATGCGTTTTAATCAACGTAGCAAACTGCACTCAGAAATGTTCTCAGATTGACTCTATGTTCTAGATCGTTAGTCGATCAAAACTCAAAATCGCCTAAAAATTCTTGCGACAATTTATCCGATTTTAAAACGTGCGACATGTGTGATGCGTGAGTTGTTGTTAGCGATTGACAACTTGTGGACATACGCTTGCTGGAAACCTCGTGTTTGTTTTCCTTTCAGTGTGACTGAGGCCAAACAATGTTTCTGTGCGGTGACCTTAAAATAATAGGTGACCGGTCTAATTCCATGAAAATGAACAAAGAGTGATAAATTATGTTTAAAGCAAATTTATAAAAATCGCCATAGGTCTCTATTATAATATGCTCCCTTTGAATGCAAAGATCTGGTCAACCATCGTCTATCGGAAATATTTTTAACTGCGTTATTGCTGGAAGGGAGTCAGCTTCACTCCAAAATAAGAATGCATTGATATTTTCTATATAGGAGCATTTTCTGTATATAAGCATCTTGTTATCTACATGACCACAAAAGAACTAAGGGAAGAATTAAACAAACATTAGAAAGAAGGTGAAGCGAGGGACAGGAGCGAACACAGATCAATGGCGGTCACTGATCAGTTTTCCATGATCATAACATATTCATGAAATCTGTGACATCGTTTGATACTTCACATTCTACATTTTTAATCATGTGAATTTACTTAGACAGCCGTCATGTGGTCTTAGAGTTACACGGCTTATAACACATATGGCGTGGACAAGACTCAAAACGTAAAATGTGAATGGCTTCAAAAGCAAACGCAACCGAGGTGCTACACAAATGCAGGACGGAGACGTTTAGTGGAATAACTCTATGATCAGATCATTGTATACCATGTATATAAGACTGATATCTTTGATAATGCCCAGAAATTCATTAACGGCCCGGAAAACCATAGAAATATTTCGCAACATGGCATACAATGATTATGACATCTACATTTTTCGGGCTGTCAATGGCAAATTGTCGGGCCGCTAACGCGGCCCTCTAATTTGCCATTGACGCCCTCAAAACATAGCTGTCATCATATCACTATCATACACCTGTTTCTTCAATCTTCATCTTGCCTGTGCTTCATCTTGCCTGTGCGTCATCTTGTTATGGCACAGGCAGGAATTCGGGTAGAGCGAGGAGAGCACTTGTTGAGATACTTTTACCACCGCAGTACGTGCTCTACAATTCTATTGGCTATCGGCTTTTTCTTCCAAGATAAGTGCATCATCACTCACATTTGAAGCGACAGATTACGTTGGAAGGTTCAGAGAGCGAATCCCTGTGTTAAGCCAGTCTTGTTTAAAAATAATTGCATGCCTGACTGACATTTAATTCATAGCACTTGGCTTTGCCACGTGTTGCATGAACATTGATATGGTGAGAATGGAAGTTATCTTCTCTGGGCATGAACGGCTCTCTCGATTTTCCCTGATGGGAGATCGTAACGCATTTTCCAAAGAGTTCAAGACAGGGTTGGCTTTTTGCCGGCTAAAACTGGTTTTTGCCACTAAGTGGTAAAAACCCGGTAAAAATCGGCAAAAACTGGTAAAAATCGGCTAAAACTAAAATTCCGAAAAATCAGTCTATATCTTCACGAAATGATCGACAGTAAGTCGTGGTTTGAGTATTACTATGCATGCGTGTTTACAGATTAGTACTCTTATCTTGTAAAGCATGACATTTATTCTCTGATAGAACCATGTGGCATGTTTTTATTACGAAGAGCATGCGATGTTGTCTTTGTTCACGATTGCTCTGCCATTTTCTTGTGCCTTTAGAACATATGTAGACTTCAGCACCATTTTGGCCCTTTAGTTCATGTATGAGAAGTTGTTAGACACTTCCGAAATTATCATCAAATGAATGCTCTTTTAGGTCAAAGAATGTGATTTCGCTAAATCCAAATAAATGAAAGTAAATGTGTGAATAAAACTGGTTTATACATACGAGTATAGAACTAAATTAAGCAAGCTCGTTTCTTCATGTGGAAGAGCTTCAGTAATCCCACTATCATTCTTCTGGGTTGAGTGTTCAGCAAGAATGAAGAGTGTATTTTGATAGTAGCTTGGGTTTCATCAGATCTAGATGTGTACCGAGGTCTCATGAATATAGCGGGAACACTCCATCAAAGGCCTCTGCACCGGAAAATCTCAGCTCCCAAATCAAGCACTTAGAATACCTTTCTGAGGAATATACGGTACTAAATGCACTAATGCTTGCGACTGGAGCAGAAAATCATGATTTGGAAGAACAAATAATGATTAAATTACATTGTTCGCAGCAGCAATCTTGATGAATTGAGTAATAGCGCATGTCTGAATAGCTTCAGTTACAATCTCTACAAAGGAACATTTCC
The DNA here is from genome assembly GCA_907163375.1 of Prostheceraeus crozeri. NCBI lineage: Eukaryota > Metazoa > Platyhelminthes > Polycladida > Euryleptidae > Prostheceraeus > Prostheceraeus crozeri. The sequence goes on from CAJQUW010008706.1 coordinate 107,407, forward strand.
AATAAGCTGCAAAATTGATCGTTGTTAATGGAATCTGAGAGGGACAAACAATTGTGACATTCACGTGCACGCTTTAAAGAATGCACAGGAGCTTTATAACAATATTTTTTAATAAGAATTCATATTCTTACACGTATACTTAGAACATATTCTTGATTAAAATGTGATATTGATGAGGTGTAAATTGTGAAATATAGGCCTAAATGTTTATCGAATGATAAAAAGCAAAATGAACATATTATGACTGACGTTTATTAATAAAGTAAGGAGTGAAATGATCCCTTTGCATGTACCCAAAAAAATTAGTAGTAATGCTGGAAAAATAGTTTTTGCCAGTTTTAGACGAAAAAAAAGGTTACAAAAGCTGGTGGTTTTTACTAGGTTTTTACCGGGTTTTACCAAGTGCTGGTTTTTACCGGCCAACCTTGGTTCAAGACATAACAAAGTATCCGCCGGACTCTGTCGATAAAACGTCTATACCGTTTTTTACCGATAGAAGGCGCTGGACACCGAAAGCTCTTTCTGTTTTACTTGTAACTTAATCTGTAGTCGACCAATAAACGTTTTATCGATAGAGCCCGGATACTTTGTTCTGTCTTGAACTCTTTGGAAAAGGCTAACCTCTCTCGTCGCTTGGTCAACTACGTCAATCGGAACTAACTTTAAAACTTCCCAACAGTTTCACATATGGGATTTTGCGTTCAATAGATTTCCCTTGTCAGACCATGTGTTTTCGAGTATTTTGTTCTTGTTGATAAGTATGTTTTTGTTATTTGCGGTCATTTTGAACACTTTTTGATATTAAAAGTTAGTTTTTATTTTTGATCTAATATAACATGGTGATAATTTTGCTATGGGTGATGCCTTATAGGAGCGCCGCACATTTGTTTCTATATTTGCCATAGATATCAAAAAATGCTGCTACACATAGAAAAACAAAGAGCGGGGGACCGCAGCAAAATATTTGGTTCATTCATACAATCTTTTGACAGCGCATGCCTTTATGAAACTATAACAGTGCCAAATGCACTACTGTATAATTTAATTCTACACTTCATGATGAATTACTGTGATCGTCTCTTTATAGTCTCATCTGTCCTTGAAATTGATAGCCAATTTAGAAATACCAGGATTGCTTCAAGAAAAGAGATTTATCTATATCACAAGCACAGCGTGTGCATACTACAGTCATTCAATTCTAAGTCTGAAAGAAAGAGTCAAACGGGTATGGTGCAACGCAACTACCCACGAACATTGTGCATCCTTAGTCAGGAGGATGTCCAGCCGAATGCGCGAGGTCTTTCGAAACAAGGACTATCCGATAATATATTGAGCGACAATTTTTGACCGACGGATCTCTTGTTTCTTCATAACACTAAAAGATTTTTCAGAAAACAAGTTTCGCTTCATACAATAGTCATTCTTCCATATGAACACTACTTTGAATCACAAGTTGGTATTGCATCCAAAAAAACTAAATTTTCTCTATAAATCAGCTGTAATCCTGGCATTATAAAAATGCTTCTTTCATGTAGCTCTAAGTTTAATTATGAATGATGCAGCAAAATAAAAAAATTGTGTTAGTACAAAAGTTGGTGCAATATACTCTAAATTGCTCGCGATGTAAAGAAAAGCCATTAACATCAAAAAACATCATTTTTCTTGACTTGGTGCTAAACTTTCTGCGGTACTTGTACTTCATTATTGCTGCGCATTTTCAAGAATTGAAATCACTGAACAAAGTCACAAAATTTCAGCTCTGGGTATCCTGTTTTCTCAAATATTCGTCATCCCCCGTCATTTTGCGGTAAAAGAAGGAACAAATGAACGTCAGAGACAGTATACTTGACTGTGAGTGGTGGAAAGTGTCAAGAGTTTTGATTTGATGCAAGCAATTTCGATCAGTGTGCATTCACCATCAGACAGATTGACCACAAATTTAAATTCTCAGTGATATTATTTGACAACCAGATGCAAAAACATATAAGATTGCGATAGGTAGTGTTGGGCAACATTTCAACAATAGCAATTAATAGAAAAAATTGATTTGAATGAATTTTATGCAGATTTATCACTTGATTGTGGCTGAAAAGTCTAGGCTATAGTTCAAGCGGTTGCGGCCCCTTCAGAAGTCACATTCACTTAGCATATCCTGCAAAGATTAATTGTAAGGAAACAATTTGATACACCGCTCTCACACGATGATCGAATGATGACAGGCAAAACTGTCGAACCACATCGAACTAATTACAGAAAACTTTAATTGTTGGGTCTTGACAGCCGGTGTCAGAGGCAACAATAATTTTACAGCATTTTAATCGCTTCATGTGTATATTTTCTTTAATTTTGGTCTACATCAACGCCTCATTAATGTCAGCATTCTCTTTTCAAGCGCAATGATAACAAAAAATGCCTCATGATAATCAAAGTTTGAAGATAAAGCTTAGATAAGATAAGGTCACTGCTAATTGCTTTGGAATAAAACATACCTTCATTCCGGCTCATGCTGGGCTGAAACAGCATGCAGAATTCAAAGTTCAAAGGCGCTATGATCATGAAAGACCTCAGTGAACACAATTTTGATGTCAAGAATATGGCAGAAGATGAAATAATCATGCTGATGTTGATGATCAGGATAACTAAATGTAAATGTTCCCTCACTATTTGATGTCGCACTAGGAACCCGTAAAAGTCATCTAGAATCTCTTGCATGTCCTAACTTTATCCTAGAATCAATTCCCATGTTCGACATTGCTGTCATCGTACATACATAAAAACCTTAATGTGCAACTGTTTAGAGAGACGTATTTATTACCATTCGCAGACATCCAATAAGAATGCATGTGAGCTGTGAAGTAATCAAGTGCTTCATGCATGATAAAATCTGGTCATTCAGATATATTGAGGGGGAAATGATGGCTGCCTTTTATAATGTATAGCTGTGAAAGTGAATAAGATAAATAACTTTTAGTGGAAAGTTGAAAGGCGATATACATCTGAAGGATCTCATGCAACACAACCAATTTCCCGGCCAAGTAACTGCTGTTAGAGGCAGATCTGTAAATGGGCGTGAAAATTCAGGCCCGGCCTAGGCCCGCTGTATCGGAAATGTTCAACCCTGGGCCAGTCCTGCCCATAATTAATGATTCTGTCATATATAGAACAAAGGGCCTCTATAATGCTGTCAGCACAAATCATGATAATGTCTGTTTAGCGGCATATATTGCTGTTGTATATGCAGCATACCAGAAATAAAATGTAAGTTCCGTGTTTCCACTGCCATTAGGTCCATGTCGAAATTCCGCGTAGCTATGACCCTGTTTACTGTGATGGATCGAATGTAAACACATCAGATGACTGTAAGGGGATGAAATTATAGATCAAGGCCAAACCATAATTCATAACAAGATCATAAGGCAACAATAGGTAAGCATGCACACAGCCATCGCTACATAGCGGGAGGGAGTGTAGTGGTGTGCTGCATCTGTGTGAGTTTTTTAGTTAATTATTTTGAACATGTCCGGCAAGTTCATGTTTTCAAACACTCCAAAACAGGAACTGTTTCTTACATCGCGTGAGGCTTATCGACTTTTGCATCTGAAATTCTATCCGAAATATTATCAGTTGGATAAATGGAAGATCATGCACTACATGAAAATTAAGAAATTATCTCTTAATCGTTTCACAATGCTGAACTGAAACCTTTCTGATTCTCCTATCTGAGTTTATGCCTCTAGTATGAATTGTTATCCAACATCTTTTAGGCTCTCTGGCGCTCTACCATTCGCTGATTTACTTAGTAAAAGCAATAATAGGTTTTGAGAGTCGTCATTGTTATCTTGAATAATTCATTGCTGATATCCTATTTAAAGATAAGGTGAACATGAAATTCCTTTTCTGATTTGACTTCTGATCTGTTAAACATGTAAATACATGTAGGAGCTTTTTCGTCATATCAGTTTGGATATTGTTGACTACAGCGTCTTCATAATATCAGTTGATAATAACACTGATCTATGAGGAATTACGACGTTTGAGGATAAAATCAAACAGTTATTCAAAACCTTTTATGTGAACTAATCACTACAGGACGGGAGCTACTGACACTTTCTTCCTAAATTCGCACACCTAAATCGGCTTAATAGCATGATTTTGTAGATCTTGAAACTCTGAATACAAAAATCAAATTCTTAGGTGTCACAGCCAGTCGCTTTCGGTTAAAGGTAAGGGTACAGGTTTCCCATTGGAATCCAATGGTAAGATTCAAGAAATATTTATGGATTGTGAAACACTTGGCAATTTTCCTACATTTTCTTTTGTAGAAAAGAAACTATTTATCACAATGTCATGAAATTTGAAACATGATTGAGTTCAACATCAACATTATCAACATCGATCTAAAAGTTGAAGTGAGTCACATGATTCAGTAATTGATGTCTGAGAGCCTCTACAAAATGAGCAAAATATTATGTTTTGAATTAATTTTGGCAATTTTGCTCATTTTGTAGAGGCTCTCAGACATCAATTACTGAATCATGTGACTCACTTCAACTTTTAGATCGATGTTGATAATGTTGATGTTGAACTCAATCATGTTTCAAATTTCATGACATTGTGATAAATAGTTTCTTTTCTACAAAAGAAAATGTAGGAAAATTGCCAAGTGTTTCACAATCCATAAATATTTCTTGAATCTTACCATTGGATTCCAATGGGAAACCTGTACCCTTACCTTTAACCGAAAGCGACTGGCTGTGACACCTAAGAATTTGATTTTTGTATTCAGAGTTTCAAGATCTACAAAATCATGCTATTAAGCCGATTTAGGTGTGCGAATTTAGGAAGAAAGTGTCAGTAGCTCCCGGACTACAAGTGTGCAAAATTGCGCTTGCCACATAATTTGTGGATTATCAAGATGTTCGTGCGATGATTTCATTCTCTCAATTATTGGCGATTGATTATTGTTTTTTATCTGATTCATTCACTCTATCTGCTACACTCTCACGAAACCTGAAACCTTCTCCGTTCCAACAGACACTGCAGTGTACCACTGTGCCAAATCTGTTGAGGCAAAATAGTTTCCTTTAAGCAATGATCCGGCTTGCTGATTGCAGCTTCAGAGAGCGATTTTCAACAGCTTCCGCGTTATTATCGTTGCTTCTTTTAATTCCTATTTCACTAAGTTATAATTATTATCACACACAAGGTGCTAGGTTGCTCGAATATTTCATCTGTGAAGCTCCGATCACGAGCAGTGGTCGTCACGTAGAGCAATATTTCGGTCAACTGATGGGTTTCAAATTGCTTTAGGCATCTGCCATTTTAACATACCTTGGGTTTCGCTGTATCTTTTACTTTTTGCGCGATAAACGCCTCAATATAGACATGAAAAGTTCAAATTCACAACGTTTCCGAAGTCTTGGTCAGGAACAAATGATCCAAATCAGTTGTTGCAAGCATTAAAAAGTATTTCGGACCGCATGACCGCATACCCTTGAGGCTGCTTTCAACGAAACACGTCGGGTACCTTGTTTTATTTAATTTTTCAATAAAGCGCGTAATCAATCGGGAATGATTGTCTATTTCAACAAAAAAATGATTGAAGAACTCGGAAACTAAATTGAACCAACCATTTGGATTTAAATGGGCTAAATCACGTTAATCCAAAGAATGACAAAGGTCAATTGTATAAACAGCATCCGTGATCAAAATAGCTGGACAAGCCATTGCACACATTATTATCTCAAGATGTAAAATTAGAATAAAACACGAATTGAAGCAGTTGAAAATACTGAAAATCATTTCAACTTGCGAAACATAAAGTGATTTCACAAGTGCATATTTTCTTCATTCAAAAAAAATATCGTCATCTCAAAAAGTATTCAGGTTTTTGACATTATATTAGTTTATGCACGCAATATCATTTTCCTGTATACATGAGTCCGCACCCTGATCTACATACGTAAATAACTTTCTACTTTTCCCCAAAAGCAATGTCGTGACTAAGCCATGATCATTCAGTACTCATCATCCATGAGATGTTACATGGGGACTTAAGAGGCAATAATTTCATCTCTCCTATTATATTCTCTTTACGACGAGCAGGTCTTCACAAAACTTGGAGATAACTAAAAGTTGCATTTTGACAGAAAAGTTGCAAATTCTGTAGATATATTTTACAATTATTTATGACACATAAAGCTACCTTGTATCCAGCATTCAGCAAAAAGCAATGAAAGATTCTGTAACTGTGTCGTCTTCATCGGATGATGTCGGAGTCAGCATTGCTTTGCTGTGCAGACTACTTTGATCGTTCATACGCTATTGTTTCTGAAATATACTGCTAGTCACTTACTTTAACTACAATAATGAGTGGGTGTGTAGCAATGAGCAAAGTCATCATGTTGGCCTTGCTTCAATAACTATGCTGAATGGCGAATATGAAGCTCAATGTCATTACGTAATCCGTCGGATCGGAGAATCACAGTGTGAATAGGGCAATAGATGCGGATACACACCTAGGGCAAGCAATATTGACACATTTTGCCTGATAAAGATTATCAGAAGCAAAATGTATTGGAAATGTGTCGATTATTTATAATATGAGATCTTCTGACATCTCATCTTGGACAGATGTTCATCTAACTAGCGGTAACTGGTATTAATGCCACTTTAAATTCGTATGCCCTATAATTTATATTGTGAGTCCCGATCTCAATATTCCAGGATTCGCCATCAACTATCCAACATTGACACAGATCGGTGCATGCATAATTGACCATCTACATGTGCATGCGGCAAGTATCCATTCTATACATGCTGACTTTAAAGCCAAAAACAGATACTTATATGGGTCCAAATAGGTGTTCCAATCCCGGAATCTCTGAATTTGGACATAATCCTGGGATTGAAGGGTCATAATCACATGATTGAGATTTTAATAGGATAGCACATCATACCAATATTCCGTTAAAGTAAAGTAAACTGACGAAGCTAAGACTACCGCAAATCCACACACAACAGAAGTAGCACACTTCACATATCAGTGTGATCGTCGTCTTCGTTGCGTTTTCAATAGCCCACTGATGAGCCTTTTTACTAAATGCCGAGAACTTGATTCGAGATGTTTTGTCAAAGCGAATTATGTATGAATGCATGACATATTTGAGAGGATGAACATTTGCGAAATACAGAAGACCGGGAGAACTTGAGGAGGCAAATTGCTCACTAGACTAGTATTTGTTTTCATTAATTATCTCTGATGAAAACTCAATTACTGAATCGATCAAATCTCGGGAATTGTTGGTCAGGAAGAATTCCTCACAGGTGATCACAGTAAAGGTGCACATGAACTTTTCCTCAATCCCGCAATCCCGAGATGGGATTCTTCGAGACTTTAGAATCTCAATCTGCTAGTACAAAGTGTGGAGGAATTAGTCATAAATTCTGATTGATTTGTAGCTATGTGATTGTGTGCATAGATTTTGTCAATCTTAATCCCGGTGTTGACTTACAATCCCGAATCCCGGAATCAGAAAAATCCGGGACCAGACAGACTATAATCCGGACCTTCAGTATGCAATCTCCAAATCTATGGAAATTGCATATTGAAGCTACAAATGTCATGAATTTGCAACTGCTCCCTATTATTTTCAACGCTTTGCCATTGTCTATTTTTACTGAAAGCAATATTACATGTAATCCGGCAGCCAGAGCGAGTTTCTGCAGGGAACGAGGCCGAAAGTGAGACTTTCACAGAATGATGTGCACCCTATGCCTACTACGAATCGGCACGTCTGCCGAGTTCTAGTGAGTTCCTCTTCTTGTCAGACAAGATCAAAGAAAAACACATGAAAATCCAATGGGACGCAGATTGTAGTTTTTGGTTAAAATGAAATTTTCCATGTTTTCTCTAATAGAACGAAAAGTACTAAGCCCAGAGTCATAATTTTTGCCATGGAATGTCTTCATGTCATTTCCTTTCATTTTCATGCACCCCTTTCTATATATAGCTGAACGCATTTAGATTTGGCGAGCCTCTTAATGTTGGCAATCACAAACATTTTGAGAAACTTTGTCCACATTCAACCACATTCGCACATGCATTGCCGATTAGTTGCATGACAAAAGCACATGTACATCATAGGAAATGACCTGAAGACATTCCATGGCAAAAATTATAACTCTGGGCTTATTACTTTTCGTTTAATCAGAGAAAACATACAAAATTTCATTTTAGCCAAAAACTGCAATCTGCGTCCCATTGGATTTACATGTGTTTTTCTTTGATCTTGTCTGACAAGAAGAGGAACTCACTAGAACTCGGCAGACGTGCCGATTCGTAGTAGGCATAGGGTGCACATCATTCTGTGAAAGTCTCACTTTCGGCCTCGTTCCCTGCAGAAACTCGCTCTGGCTGCCGGACTATGCTGCAAGTCGTGTCAATCCCTGATCCCGGGACTGAGATATTCAGGGATTTTGGAATCCTTGTTTCAAACGCATTGTAAGCGATCATGAAACATAAAGGTCCTGCTCACCCTGTAAACATAATCTTCATGCGCAATTCAACCGCTATTCCATCTTCACACATTGAGGTGATCAGGAGATTACGAGGGCTCAATGCAACTATTTCAAAAGAGAATAAAAAATATCCTATCTCATATACAGACGTGATGGACATACAGCTCGACACATGTTCACACGGTGCGCTTCTACACCTGCTCCACTTCAAGCGCAATGAGAGGCAGTCGGAAGTTCACAAAAAGCCAGAGGGTTAAAAGGCCAACACTACAGGCAGTGATCATTCACTTCATTTCTTCACGCAACAACCACCTGCTCACAGACAACAAAACCTCACATCTTCACCACTGAGAAGTGCGCACACCACATTCCACTCCACAAGCGGATACCCGATGTCCACCCACAAAATCAACTGCTCAAACAAGCGCACACTCACCACGGTAACACACTGACAAAACAATAAAGTAATCAACGCAATCCATCCCCCCTCCTTCAAAGACCAAAAAGCACAAACTGGAACAAACGCTCAACAGATACCACGCAGAACACTCACAAGCTCCTCAACAACAAATCATCCGTCTTAAAAACGAATACTCAATATAAACCCTTATTCTCACTCTTCTCCTATGGCTGTGCTTCCGCTACAAATCACATCCATGCAATACAAATCAGACATACCCACAACTCACACCAGTGCTGCCTCCGTCAGGTATGCGGAGCTCATCCACCGCTGGGAGTGTGTGAATGATCCACCCGACACGTGATGCGTCCCTGGACCCACTCGCAATTGGAGTGAAGTGATGGGTCGACGCCATCATCAACACCAAGCGTAACCTCAATGGCTGACAACGAAGCCTGTACTCAAATTGCTTTAGCATTAGCACACTTTCTGTAGTCATAGGCTAGCAATTTCTGTCTAATCGGTGTTTTTACAAGGCCTTTTTGTACAGGTGAAAATGATACGATTACTTAGCAGATCTACACAATCCAACAACCTTGCCAGTAGTGAAAGTTCTCTCAATCAGAACAGTTCGATGAATACTAAATGAACTTGTGATTCCATTTAGTGCGCGGCACCTCTAAGTGAAATTTTATACAAGTCGATTAGTTAATGACTGATCCAATGATAACATTGTGTAACATCGTTATTATAATCTGTCAATCTTGTCTAAATTCAGAAAATGGTCATTCATTAACTTATCCTCCAGCCATCAGCCGTAGGCATTGAAACATTCAAATCTCGAGGTCATTTTAAAGCAATCAAGTGTGTTGAACGTGGAAATCGTCGTCTTATGCATAATAGAAACCCGTAAAAAGAATAGAATGGAGATTCAATTCTGCAATAAAACGATTGATTTCTACGTTAATGAGTCATTTGGGTCTTTACGGTGAATGATTTTGGTCATCCAAGACAATAGAGATGTCTAGTAATAATGAAAAACACATGCTTGACACTTCTACAGTGGATTATACTTACTTCAGTCCCGGGTCCATCATAATTTGCTTGTAACCTCGTCCCACGCATGGTGAGCCCGTTGTTAGATCACATCTCTAATCAACTTGACATAATTCGTCGATTGGACCTACCAGACTGATCCTGGCCATGAAGATCGGCTTGCAGGCGCAACTGTCATGATAAGAGGATTTGCGGTCGCGTCAGTCATGATATCGGCGTACATCGTCTCCCCCGCGAGGATATCATTTTCAAATGTCATGTTTCTGATACATCATATAGTCATGAATGATCCATGAAGTGCCCATGAGCATGAAGATGAAAGCGAAGCGATGATAGTACTGCAAACTATTTTATCAATTTGATAATTGGCCAATAACTCTATGGCTCTGACCAATTTGCGTCTTGTGAGTGAATTATTTATTTTTTATGAAATTTCTGAAAAAATTGGTTACCTTGCACTATTTTTAAAAATTCATCATCATCATCAACATTTTATTAGCCATGGCAAATACATGCCGTTGGAAAGATGTACAACTACAAGACTGCTTGGATACACCAGCACAGCGCGAATGCACGTGTTAAATAATGTTGAAAATAGTACTGATAGGAAGTACTTATCAACATACAAAGACTACACGGTTCGCACATCACAGCAACAAATAATCTAGTTGATCATAAGAGCATATTGGCGAAGTCGTTCGTCCGGCTCTCGTTTTGAGAACAGACCGGAATGGTTTGACATGCATTGAATAGACTTTTTAAGTTGACATAATACCACATCACCTGATGCATAAAATTCACATAAAGTATGAATCTAGTTGATGGACAGGCTGCTGCTCCAAATAACAGAAGCAAAGATAAACTAAAGACAATAAAATTGCCACAGTGAAGACAAATTCAGGACGATGATTCAGTGCACACAAATCAAGCTTAAAATAGTCAGCTTAATAATATAGGCCTCTTATTTACACAAGCCATAGAGTAAGTACATTAGGTAGAGTAGCAACTCAGCATCAATTAAATCCCCCATGTGTAAGCAATTTCGATTTTATGAAATGGACTCGAGTTGGGTGGGACCCAGTACCGCATGTGAGATAAACAAATTTCTGCAGTTTTGAAGAAATTACCACAGTATTGACTAATCATAACAGCAATACAAAAGTAGTACCGTAACAGTATTTTAAAGATCCTGTGTGTCATGACAGCCTTGCAGGAAATATTTGTCAAATTAGCAATTTGATGGGCTTATTTCAATGCTCAGCCACATTAATAAGAGCATTTTCTGCAGCGTGATCACATCACAAACTACCTGTCACTGAAAGAGCAAAATATCATAATCAAAGAAAATTATCATGATTAACTTTAAATGATGGAAATGGGTCCACATTGAATTGAGATTCAAGAAATGAAGCATAAATTTAGTGAGTCATAAAATCATGTTGATGAAAATTGAACAAAAAACTTAAATCTCAGCCAAGAAGCACAATAAGATCTAACTTTTCCATGAAGACTTGCATTATAATACGGTTCATGAAATTTTCTTGATAATCAGCTTATCCACTTAATTAAGATGCCTGTTTTGCAAATGGTCAGTTATTTTGATATTTAATAGCTTCATACTACTCATATAGAGAGAGGTTCCTTATCGCTAATATATAAACATAGGAATAATTTGCAAAAATCAGCTTCTTAAAAAGCGATGAAATATTTTTTAGACAGCAGGAACGTAATCTCCGCAAAACAATTGAATCTTTTGATATAAAAATTTTCACTGTACGAGTATGCTGACATTTGACTGACATTTTTTTTGAGTCGACACTCTACCTACACTGTACTATGTATACTTACTATAAGCTGAAAGCAGTGTACAACTGTGAAACGATGCACTGCAAACAATACCAGTGTATTCGCCTCACGCGAACCGGCGAAAAGCTTCGCGAACATGTCACATTGACTAGCTTATTTGTGTCATTTGTCACATTATTCTATGACAAGAAGGCCTATTAATATTTCTGCCATCAGATTTGAGCATTTTTGCAAGTGATCTGCTGATGACCTCAACCATTGGCACGCTAAGAAGCACAGAATTCGAAATAGGTTTACATGTAATAAGCAGACCAAAGTGTAGCCATACCTACGTCGTTTGTACTAAAATTTAAAGGCGCATTCTTCTGAAAGAGAGCTAAAACATCTCAAAGTAAACTGCAATTGTTTGTGAATAATTAGACATTTTTGTACAAGAAATTGATCTAACAGAATCCCTTCGATCCTTTGTTGGAACTAAGTTGGGGCATGGACCATCAACGAAAATTAGACTTACTCCTATGAATGCATGATTCTTACCCAATGATACAGCCCGTTGACAAGTGTATCTAAGTGTAAATAGGCGCGATTTCTTTGCCACTGCATAGCATGAAGCAAAACTTCCTTTCTAGAGGTTTTATTGCAATCAAACTCTATGGTATTTTCCGAATCACGTGAAATTCACCACACTACGCCATATTTCGTGTGTGAACTCTCTAATAATGGTATCCAATCATCTTCATACTACAAATTGCTATTTAAAATTACGAATTTTTACCGATTGCTTTTTACGATGTGAGAAAATACTAAGGAGCACATAGGAGATTTATGAGATTGTAAATTTCTCAACATATCTTTGAAATAACTAGCTTCAAATGTGGTTAACAGGACGACGTGCAGATTTCCAAATAATTTAAATGATTAGGAAAGAGCAGCCTATAAAGTTGACTGCTCACAGGTACCATTGTTTTTCAAAATTTTTATATAACATTTGAATTTCCAATGCTCTATTCGACATCAATGACATTATAGATAATCATGACATGATTCATAAACTCATATTTGTAAAATACTGCGACCATATTGAAAACCCAGTTCCTATATCTTACTTTCTAGTAAATCAATCACGACGATTTTTGATGAAGAGTGTTACGTGAAAACTAAAAGTCTAAAAAGAGTCTAAAAAGTCTAAATAGATCGGTTGAGTTTTGTGGTGACAACAGGAAAAGAATCACCTCATTTCGCCCCCTCTAGGTATGGATAGGGTCAAAGGTGCGGCTGATTGGGAGTGATTGAAGTCAGTCGCAATTTGTCGCATTATTTTGCACTGTAATCGACTGCGAGCTTCAATTAGTACATGTACACATCCATAGGGAGCTTTACTTCGGTAAATGCCAACTTATAGAAATTAAATCCAGTTTTTTACAAAAAAATCCGATTAAGCACGGCATCTCTCTCCGTTTCATCGAGACATCGAAGAGATAAACAAAACGCACTCGGAAATGATGAATACTGCTTTGACTTCTTCATAGAAATGTTGAAGATCGGTCCATTCCTGCAGGGATTGACCTACAGCCACGATATATAAGATAAAGCTAATTAATTTGATGGTAAAAGTTCATAAGATTGTGCTCAAGAGCTCACAGGAGGATGTCAGTTCATGAGCTCTTTATAATAGAAAAATGATTAATTGTAGTCAATGCTTCGCAAAAGTTCATTGTGTATTCTTGACTTTTGTTATGCGTCTTATGATAAAATGATAGTATAAAGCATGATGTTTTGCTGCACTTTGCCGTTACTGATGTTCTGCTATAGATCTATTACCGAGTTTAAAGCACATGGTCGTCATGTTTGCATTACTTTTGGCTAACGGTAATCGAAGCCTATATTTGTCGTAAATTTTAAAGCAACTAGTCTTAATTGCATAATGTGTGATGAATATTTTAAAATATCCACGGCATTGGGATTTTGGATACAAGATAGATAGTTCATTGTGGAACCCACAATCATCGTTACAAGTGTACACTTCCTCGATCATCATCATTTAGCAGCTTGTCATTTTTGCACATTATCACTGCTCCGGACTTCTCCAATTTTGTTGCTATTTTATCAACAATATTCAGAGATTCTCCCCTAAAGCACATTACATGGAAAGATCGGCCAAATGCAAATCTGTATAAATAAGTGACAATCCCAGAAATGGTATTTGAAAGCTTCGATAATACCATGCCAGAGGGAAGACGCTTAAAGTCAATCTTCTAGAAAAAATCAGAGATTGTGATGTATCCAGCATTTACTCTGAAAACATGATATTTGATTCTTTTTTGACAAATCTAGCCATCATATCAACGTTTCAGCACATAATCAAATTCTTCATTCCATCGGCTGTTGAACAACAATTGTGCAATTCCTCAAACTGCATAATTAAACTTCTGAAATATGTTAGTTGTGCACGCAATCGCAATGTAACTTTTGAAAGAAGTATCGCGGTAAAATGTGTTCTCAATAATGGCAGAAAAATATACTCTCGACTTAATAAGATTTGATGTTGTAAACTGTAAAAATTACACGACTCAGAAATCGATAGGTAGTAAAAGCAAGTAAGTGTATATTGATCAGAAATGAAAATCATAAAATTCACTTTACGTCACAGTAGAAAAATCAACATGAGTTTGCAATGTAAAGTCATTATCGATCAGGGAAGCGTCAGTAGACGAACAAAAAAGTGTTGAATCTATCATAAGTAAGTTACACGAAGTTGATACTGTAAATTGATCAACTTTCTCGTAACGAATGGGAGGAAGGATTTATTATGCTTTTCGGTGCGGCAACAAAAACTGTAGTCAATTTGCCACCGTATGCAAGACGAGTTGAACAGTAACCAGACAGAACATGTGACGGATCCAAAAGAATTTTCTTGAGTAGCTTCATACCAGCGTTCATTCTCCTTGACCACAAGCAATCCATTTTGTTGAATCCGCACTTTCTATCATCTCCGAAAATGACCCTGTGAGCGCGATTATCGATTTTCTGGAGCTGCTTTGTCAGACCGCAGTTGAGTTCCATAAAGACGGGACAGCAGTATTCAACAATTGATCTTATGGATGATGCACATTCTTCGTGAAGCTTTCTTGATTCAACGTGAGGTTTCAGGACTCGAAGAATATGTAGGCGTTTACATTCCTTGCGATTAACATCATCAGCATGGCTGTCCCAAGTCAGCTTGTCGTTTAAGGTGACACTCCGAACCGGAGTTCTTAGATACAAAATCAACTGTGACTTGCTCGTATTGAATATCTACATATTGCCTACACACTATGCGGCGAAATGATCTAATTCGTCCTGGATTCTGGATCTGATTGCAATTGGGTCATCAGATTGCAGTGGAATTATCAGGGTGATGTCGTTTACGTATTGCACTAAAAAAGTCGCCAACAAGTATGCAGAAAAGGACTATCTCAAGGCCGGAGCCTTGAGGAACGCCATTGCTGACACTGTAGTTGTCAGAAATCTGTCCATGGAAATTAACAAAGTAGGTTCTGTTGGAGATGCAACTCTTGATCCAGTGAAATAAACTGCATGGGAGCCCATTTGAGATCAGTTTTATCAGTATTAATCATATGTGCTTTCATAGGCTTCGCATGTGCTTTCACAGCGTTCGAATAATTCGAATGGCTGTCAATATCATAAACATTCCTGAGTACTTATTTTAATGTATAGCCTAGAATGATACAACAGTATCATAAATCTATGGAGGTTGACTCAATTAGTTTCCCTGGAATAGTGCTTGCCTGCCATACATACTTCGATTCACAAGTGAGTGTCGATAGAAATATTGCGATTATTTTATTCAATATAAACTATTTCTAATGTACTAGCGAATTATAGATAACAAAATACACAACGCCAAATATTTTTGATGAGATTGGCAGCTAACTTTTATTTGGGACTGCCATCGACTAGTGTGGCTTGTGAAAGAGCCTTTCGACTTCTGGGTCAATCGTGGAGCCAAAGCTGAATACCGAAAACGTTGCATTTTCTAAATAAAGACTTGTACTGTAGAATCTTTTCTTGTACTCAACGTTTTCTGTAATGTGCGCACGTTTGTGAACATTTTTGATTTTCAAATTTTGAAATATATTGTAGTTTTAATCGAATTTTATTATTCTGATTTTGATGATCTAAAATATTCAATTAACAAAAGCTTAGTTCAGTTTTGCTTTAATACATAATGAATATTTTATCCATCCTTCTGTCAGATTATATCTGATGGGGCAAACAATTAGGGTTGTAAAATATGTAATGCACGATAGACCATACATAGAATTTCGAATAATTGATTTTTTCCAATCAAATATTCGAATAGTAAATTCCTTGAATACCTGACATTCTTTAATTCATCAGGAAGCAGAATTTGATTGAAAGAATATTCATCGCGTTGGTAGGCAAGAAACGTGATGTATGCAATAAATGTGTCCACATTAAACCCTTTCTTTTCCACTAAGCTGTACATATGCCTTAAAAATGAACATTATGTTGAGTGGTCAGTTGTCTCTGCTAGTGGACTATAAATGTCAAACGGTGCACCCAAGTATAGGTAATTGTCAAAATTCTATCCTAAAATATCGATTCCTGTGCGTTACAACCATGTCGCACAATAGACCGACATGCATCAACCGAGATTCCATATTTTTAGCTTTATCTAGCTGCATCCGTGCTCAGCTATTCCAGACATACGTCCTTACCGAACTCTTTAAAATATTTCCCTCAAGAAATGTTTGAAGTTGGAAATGATTAAGATAGTCTGCCTCTGATGAAAATTTGCTGCAAAATACAAAACTGTTTAGTCGCACAATCGCTGTGAACAAACATGGTCGCAAGATTGCAAACAACCTTTCTTTGGAGCTGATTTCTGTCAGTGTTGGCAACTTGTAACAAAAACCAACTTTGACAAGGATATACGAAATGATTGACAACACCAGATGAACCTATGTTGAGTCTTGAAGAAGTTGAAGTGACCACTAATACGAAGATTATATTGTCATTATTGTTATGAAGTTATTATTGCCATCCTTAGAAACCGCAAGGACTTCTCACAGTTACTATTATCTCAATTTAATCTTGAGAAAGAAAATCCGTATCCAAATCAGTCTAAGTATCAATGATTGATTAAACTTCATAGTATAAAGTCAATACAATAAATCTCTTCATTCAACAAGAAAGGAGTTGCGAGAGGATTAGTTCATTGTACAGCACAGGAGCTTTGCGTGAATGTTAGAATCCTTCAAGAAGATCTAAGTATTGGCTCCTCTGGTTTTTACAGGTAAACAATCGCTATCATCTCACAGCGGTCAATGTTGCATGTAATCCTCTTAGACGGTTCAAATCGCTTTTCTGTCGCCAATGTATGCTACTTGCGACCTTTTTGACACTGACCGAAGAAACCTTTGCTTCTTAATTGAATTTGCTTTACCAACATTTGAAATTTGACTTTTCTAGTAGCATTTGTAATGTTAGTTGAAACATCTAACATTCCCCATTACGCAGACAAGCGTTCGCGTCGGCAAGAATAAACAACAGTCTGTCTTCAAGGTCGGGAAAGAACAGCTGTCAGTGGCTGTTGATGTTCGCAGATCCTTCATCGGGAGCAGTTCCCGTCTACACAGTGACGATTTTTAGTATTGGTTTGACTTGAATTAATAATGATTTGGAAACATAATATAACGATGTTTTCGTCGAATGGTAGGATATCAGTTCGATTCATTATCTTACAGAATCTGTGTTCACAATTCTATTGAAAGACAAAACAAGTAATTGTTTGATATTCAGAACAATCTCGTTGTCATAATAGCAAGTCCACGTTTGAGCAAATGCGTACATAAATATCCGAGCGAGCGAAATATTCACTTGTAAACACCGTCATTCACACCAGCTGATTCAGATAAAACTTCTCAGTTTCTTACTGCATGCAATTAACGATATCTAAATTCCAGCGTTTTCACTCACTTCACTCTGAGTGCCGATTACATGCAGAACCTCGCCGACCTTGAGTTAACTGAATATGAGCTCCAATGCTTCATTGAATTTTCGGACAATACATCGCCAACTCCGATTTGCTGAATACCACTCCTAGCCCTTCAGATAATCTGTGGTACCAGCATTGACGACAACAACCTCCGCGGAAAACAGCCATCTGAGCACCACTTTCAATTTTCTCACAATCCTGCGAGTCCTACATTACCGATTACCACATCGCCGACCCCGTGTTCGCCAAATATCTTATGACTAATCCCGTCATCAGTAAATAGCAAATGGAACGACATTATGAGTTCGATGAGTAACTTCCTATAATCAATTCAAGTTTCACAAAATGCGACTTCATCAGCGCTTTTTCATGATGGCGACATCATGTACTATCTAAAAATGGATAAAAGAAAGATTAAATAATTTGCATTTCGAAGTATATTGTGACCAATTTTTGAAGATTTTCATCTCAAGATTTCGAATTTCAAACTCTGATTTCCCTTCACTTTTCGACTAAGCTTGAAGATGTTAATTTGAATGTCATCACGTGCAGCTTCTGACTCCTCAGAAACAGCATCATTCTCACTATTGTCATCATTGATTAGCACACGACGATTGACAGCGAGATTTATCGAAAGCTCAGTAATATGACTTTTGCTTTACACACTATGATTCTGTGCATGGTGCATTGATTCTCAATACATGTTGGATAATGAAGCAAATAGTCTTCTGAAATGTCGCAGAAAAAACTTCTAACGGCTCAGCATCAATGACATAGATATTGGTGCCTTGAAAATTGCCTAACACCAGAAAATTTTATTCCAAATCATCCGCTTGTATGTATTCATCTTGTTCAGTGGTATCGCGATCAAACATTTGTTGTTCCTAGCTCTGCAGTCGTGAATGATCTCTCGAACATCACAAATTGTATTTACCTGCAAGGTTTCAAGAAATTTACAACTTCCAATTGTTTCGTAAATGCGCACTTCGCTTTTACTGTGACCTCGGGTAGATTTTGCTAAGAGATTATGATTATTCTGTACCATAAATGAAGATTGAATCCTCATTATTCTCAGCTGAAACATGGCCGCCGACCTCAAGTCTAATATAAGAGCTGATACATTAGGTATTCTTATCAACAGCTGAGTTTCATAAAAGATTAATCCGACACAGATGGATGGAACAAATCGACTACAATTGGCTCGCTGTATATTGTTAACAGTTAGATGTTCATCCACTAATTTCTATACGAGTATTATGAAGCAGCTGCTGAAGGAATTTCCGCTGATAAAGTTACTATGAAATCTGCTTATTATAGTAAACAAACATTAACAATGATTATTACGGCATTATGAAAAATCGGAAGACCAAGTTGTGATTGGCATTGTCCACAAGACGAGATGTCACATCATCATCATCATCATATGTTGAAGTCAGAAACTGATTCATAGTTTAGCTGTAGTCTTTTCATACCCTAGCAGTAAGCGTGGCAGTTTTGTTCTGCCGATTTACAGAATTCTTAAATTATTTTGCCATGGATCTTTATATACCATGGTGGCCAAAATATTAGGCCAACCGGTGATTTCACTTCAAAAATTATGATATTTTCCATGTCTCATGATGTCGACGTTTCTGTGCATTTGCTCTTATTGTCTTACCACCCCATGTGTCAGAAAGTCACGTTAGGTCATAGGAAGTTGATAATGACTACTTCCATGACATTGATTTCAAAATTCAAATTCAAATTCGATATAAACAGCAGTAACCTTCAAGTCAGGTTAACTTTTGTGTTATGGGTCTCAAGACTGATATCAACGACTTCTACCGAGGGCAGGTAACTGCATTTGCTGAGTTGAGATACATTTGATCAATGGTTTCGGAGGGAACAGACTTCACAATTCAAGAAGGAAAACGTACATCAGAAAGAGAGAGAGAGACGCCAGATTCATCAAAACTCTTGTTGCAAAAAGTCCTACCAAAGCTTAAGACGCTTATTGCTGACTTAAGTTTGCCTACAATAGTCGAAAAGTCACTGCTGCTCAGTGCTAACGGAAAAGCGAAGGTTATTTCTTATGTAGCTCTGATGATATGCTGAACATCGGCGCTACGAAACGTCATCTTGATGCTCGCATCCCGACAGAGGTCTATATATGCATGAACACAGTCCAAACAAAATGAAAGTCAAGGTACAGGATGCCCTTCATTCTTGAATCAATATATTCATAGAAGAATATGCGAAATGCCTGTCCAATGAACGGTGTGGATTTCAATCCCTCTACTTCGGCTTGTCTGATTGTAGCAATTGTTAATTTGATTCAATTTCCATGTTTTTAGCCATCCTCATATAAAAGACAAATTTTGCTTTATTCTAACGATTTGTCCACTGAAGATGGTGCGTGAAACACAATTTTTTTGTTTTTGATCGCCATGAAATAACACTGGGTTCATTATGTGTCAATGTTACGGGTTGACCGTATTAGGCCTTAGCCTTTGATCACCGATTTATCACACTGTGAATAAATAAGGAATGTATTATTATCATTCTTTTTCAGCATTTCGAGCACTGAAACCATTAGAAGATAAAATTCATCCAGTTTCTGGGATAGAAATGAATAACAACCACAGACACTTCATTCTAATACGAAGTACTGAGTTAGCGTATTACAGCATGCTAAACATAGGGTGGTCGAATACAAAGAAGTTTTAATGCGTAAATCTTGCAGGTAGGATAAAATGATCAGCCATTGCCATCAGCAAGGAACCACCACGCATTCATCCATCCACCACTGACCTATCCGTGTGAGTAACATCTACCTTCCCAGTATTCTTCTTTTTCTCAGTCACTCTACTCTTATAGTTTCCTCATCTTCACTCTCCTCGTGTGCATCCTGTTTACAGAAAATATAAAATTGGTGCTCTGCAATCATTATCATTATGTTTGCAGAAAGGATGCAATTAACAACAATGAAATTAAATAAACGATAGATCAAATTGCCATGCAAAAGATGTGCGGCTGGTAGGATTCGAACCTGCAACCAAGGTTAACTAGACCAGTACTCTAACCAACTGAGCTATGAGCCACTTACGCGTCTCTGTCAATTGACAGGATCAAACCCTCACCACCACACATCAGTTGTCAAGGCAATAATAATGAATGAATAAATAACAGGTCACAATTGTGACCGCCGACATTAAGGCAGGTAGCGGGGATCGATTGTTCACCAAAGCATCTTAAACCATCTCAACCAAAAGAACCAAAAGCATCTTTAACCATCTTAAAACCAAAGAAAGATCCGTTGTCCCTAAATTAAGACAAAATGATTTCTGATGTTATCAACACCTTGCAAAATTCTTCATGCCAATCTCAAATCGCATACCCATCGACAAGAATTGAAATTCTCATGTATTTTCACATGTAGTGCTGTAAATCCGATATAATTGAAAATAGTAAATGTAAAGACATAGATCATCGATTTCAAATCTAACAAACATCAGTTTTACGCACAAAATTTTCTAATTTTTGGTGAACGTGCCGGTTGATAATATGCTGTTTTTCTTGTTGTAAGACTAACTTTCGACTTTAATATCGACAGGAAGCTCTGCCACCTAACTCTGTGCATTCCATAGCATTATTAGGGACATCTAATCTTACCGCTATTCTTGAAATTCTATGCTTCAAGCTCAAAAAGTATCTGCGTATGCTCCAAAGATGAAATGACATAGTTTACAGACAAGGAAATTATTCTCAAAGAGCAAGATTCATTAATTGCAAAGTAAACAAGTCATTTTAAATTGCATCTTGGCATAGAGGCGTGGATTTCACTGCATTTTCATCAGTTGTACATGTAAGCATTTTTCAAATACATCAGAGAAATGAGGAACTTTATGGAAACCACTATACAATTTTTAAACAAGGCTTTAGATCGACTTCAAAATTTGTCAACAAATGTTTCGAAATTATGTATTACAACTTTTATCTGTAGATGTCATCAGAACTAACCAAAATCAATAGAAATTTTGATGGTTTCATAAATTTCTAAAACAGAATAACACTTTGTAGCATAAGTTTGTCCACAAAAGTTGCAGTCAATAGCATATCATTGAAACGTACATTGATGCAAATATGGTGTCGATCTAATACTTGGTCTAAGAAAACTGTCGCTTTAACGGGAAATCATCATTCCTTAGAATCATAGTTTGAAAAGAAACGTTGACTCTCAGCGTGCACAATTTCATGAAATCAAAGCCTAATCGCCGAGGGGATAGACAATGACTTCTATGTCACACATCCATGGATAGCAACCAAGCTTCGCCGCTTTCGTTGTCTTTGAAGAATTCTCTCATTCTTTGGTTTTTCAGTCCAGCGAAAGTTTGGCTCTTGATCTCACCAACTGAATTATAGAAACAAAACACGTTAAGATGCTTCCTTTCATTGAAAAGTCACGTAATTATAAATGGACAAAATCTGAAATGAATGCATCTCTCTGACATGATAGGAGTCAGGAAAAGGCCTATACCAACAGTGAAAGTATCAACATGTCAGTTTTTGTGGTTATGTCTATACTTGTGCATCGGTCACACATGCGGTACCATTAGCGCATTAGTGCGCTCTGAAAAACGCAGAATTGAACTAATCCCTGGATTAATCGAGAACATGAAATACCCCAATTCTTGTAGAAGGGAATAATATAAATTTATTGGCTAGCTTTTTTATCAAATGCAGCACAATATCTGCTGGGAATGATAGAGGTGATCAAAAATGCTGCTTCATTCGACTGAATCAAATTGTGATTCTACAAGCTCAGGTAGGCATATAATTAACAGTTCCAAAAAATGCACGCGTGCCGCGCTAGACTTGGTCGGTGTGCCGCACAAGCATTTCGATGATATGGTCCCATTCCTGGCTGGCAAGCTATTCCTTTTGGTTTTTCCGGGAGCTATACATATCGCGCTATTCATTCGATCTACAGATTGTTTCATAAAAAATGGATCACCCTTAAACATCGCCTTAACTTCAACTTTGTCTAACTCCGCCAAACTTGAACGAAGTTCTCTGAAATTTGGAAGATATGTCAGTTGTGCTTACTAATATCATTGTTGGAAATTTCAAGCATGAATATTGAGTTGTTTTCCTGTTATAGATAAAAAAGTAGTAGATAATTTGATCTTCATTTAGCAATGTTACACAAAACCATACCTCACTCTTATAAAATTACATTTGTTTCCTTTGTTATGTAATATGTTGTTTTACAAGTCAAAAGCTATCAAGCAAAACAAAAATAAAGAAAATCGGTCAATCAGAGCCGGTATAGCACCATTATTCATCAACAATAATGTAACTGCTACATGTGATTAACTGGACTTCATGTTCCATAGCTTCCTGACTTCGTTGCGGTGGTGTTGGCAGCACTCCTGATCGCTTTCAACTAGAAATCTATCTCTTACCGGTTGAAAACAATACAAAGCACAAATGAACAATAACGAGATCGCATTCACAAAAGGCAAAGTGTCAGCCTTGCTAGAACTAGGTTTTCTTTGCGAGCTACAAGCAAGCGACTAAATGTCCCTTACACAAATGTGCATCGATGGCATAATGATGATTTTCGACTCTGTCGTAAAGAGGGCTCTGGCCGTCCACGCAAAACATCCAAACGTAGAGACCGCCTAATTTTGAGATATGTTTAAGTTGATCCAAGTCTCTCGTTAACTGAGATGGCTGCACTAGACTCGTCTATTTCTAAGTCCACTATTCGTAGAAGACTTATTGAGTCGAATTTCAAGAGCTGTAAGAGGCCCTCTCAGATCGAATTATCAGATCAGCATACAAAAAGACGTCTCAGATGGGCAATGAGTCATTGTCACTGGCGAAGTCAATGGGATCGGGTTGTCTGGTCTGATGAGGCATCAGTCCGTCTGAAGGATAGTGATGGTCGATTGAGATTATGGATAAAATCTGATCAGGAAATTCCGAGACATTTACATCGTCCCCGGGTACAAGGTGGTGCGACTCTACTGATTTGGGCTGGCATTTGGACCAATGGCCGCTCTGAACTTCACATACAGTAAGGAACCATGAATTCTGAACGCTATGTGAATGTTTTACGAATGAACATTGGCCAAATGACAGATCAACTTGGTGATCCATCGACTTGGTTATACTATGGATGATAATGCTTCGTGTCACAGGAGTAGTAGAGTCAACTTATGCAAGTCTCAATTAGGGCTTAGGACATTATCTTGGCCAGCTCGTTCTCCTGATCTGAATCCCATAGAAAATGTATGGAGTATTCTAAAACGTAACGTTCGTCGTTCATTGCTACCTACAGATGGCGTATCACAACTTACGTCACTGTTAAAAAGAGAGTGGAGAAAGTTAGATCAGCCAAAAATCAACGATATCATCGAATCAATGCCTAGACGAATTGGTAATGTCATTGACAATAAGGGTAGGGCCACAAAATATTAGCTTCTTAAGAACCGTTACCGTATCATAGCCTATCAGATTATATAAGGACATTTAAATATATTAGGGACATGAAATAACATGAAAAATGCTTTCTGTGTTTTATTTAGTCAAATTTTAGGATGATCCACTTTTTATGAAACGGACTATAGTTACAGTCAGAGGCATTGTATTTTTAACATTGTCAGTTTATCAAATTTATTAGCTTATTTCGTCCGTTCCCAATATACCGCACTTCCACATCATATATAAGTTTCCATCAATAGAATAATTGTCGATAATATTTGGCTAATACCAGTACAATGATACAGCTTGCTAGTGGGAATAGTGCAGAGTGCTTAGTTAAATTCCCGCATTGGACAGGAATGAGAGACATCCAAAATCAAGTTTCAATTCTCTGTATAGCCCTTTTTCAGCGATGAGCTACGATAAGAGTCAACAGATGATTTCGATTATGCGCATGAGAGAGCTCTTCTTAAAGTGGTTAATTGCAATTTCAAATCATTTAATTGAAATCTTCAGACGATTTTCAGGGGGAATAGCGAAAAGGCAGGAGGCGTGCACATCCAAATGCTAATGGTAATTACTATATTATAGAATATAGTAATAGACGTTCCAAATATACGATCTATTCCAGCAGCCAGAGCGAGTTTCTGTAGGCAACGAAGTCAAAAGTGAGACTTTCACATAATTATGTATATTCTACGGCTACTACGAATCTGCGCGTCTGCCGAGTTCTGTCTGGTTCCTCTTCTTGTCAGACATCATCAGAGAAAAAGGCACGCAAATCCAATAGGACGCAAATGACAGATTTTGAAAAAAATGAAATTTTCTACGTTATCTCTGATTAAGTGAAAAGTACCAAGCCCATTGTCATACTTTTTGACATAGAATGTCCTCAGGTCATTTCCTATCATGTTCACACAACCGTATTTATGAAGCTCAACACATTCAGATTTGGCAAGTCTCCTAATATCGGCAACTATAAGTATTTTGTGCAATTTAATCAACATTCAACCACATTCTCGCATACATCGCATATCAGAAGCATGGTAATATCACATGTGCATTATAGGAAATGACATGGGTCTAGACTTAGCAATTCTAACTTAATAAGCGAAAGATAGAAAAATTCATCTTAACCAAAACTTGCAATCTGCATCCCATTGGATCAACATTATGTAATTATTTGATCCTGTCTGATAAAAAGAGGAGCCAGGTAAAAGTCGGCAGACGCGCAGATTCGCAGTAGGCATGGGGTGTACATCATTCTGTGAAAGTTTTCTGTCTTGCTCCCTGTAAAAACACATCTGGCTGCCGGAATAACAGTAGTTTCTCATATATCAACACACAGACGTAGTTTTGGACTCCTAATTGTCAATTTTAAAAGAAATAAATACTTTCATGCATTTTTCATATTTATCTCCTTGACTTAGAAAATTCTGTAATTACTTTTTTAACTTTGATCATTTATGAAAAAGTCATCACTGTCGAAAACCTAAGTGAAATAAAAGCGTGTGTAACAGCAGGAAGGCTTATTTCCTACAAAAGCAAAATCACAAATATTTCTTGTATCCAACGAGAATTTTCAATTTGACTCTTTATCAATTGCCGACCACAAAATGAATAAAGGACCGCAAGGTGCATATTCACTTCGTATATCGTTATCTAAAGCCCATCGCTCCCATCGAATTCGCTATTTAAAGCCCAGTCGATCTGCTGATACAAATGTCGTGTACGTTCCTTTATTGAATGCTGTGCGCGTCGGAGACGCCAGTCATTGCGATTTCTGAAGAAAGTAATTCAAAACGAGCACATACTGCACGATTATCTGCCAAGAATGTCAACATTCTTTTTTCATTGCAAGTACATGCATGTGAAATAG
The DNA here is from genome assembly GCA_907163375.1 of Prostheceraeus crozeri. Classification (NCBI taxonomy): domain Eukaryota; kingdom Metazoa; phylum Platyhelminthes; order Polycladida; family Euryleptidae; genus Prostheceraeus; species Prostheceraeus crozeri. The sequence continues at coordinate 133,558 of CAJQUW010008706.1, forward strand.
TACGGCAATTCATAAATGTACTTAAGCTTTCTTTTGCACTTTTTTTATGATAAATACTGTTTTTTCCTATGCTTCACTACTGATACTGAACGATTTTCATTCAGACGAATAATGAATTATAAATTATTAATTGTTAATTATTATACGACTACAAATACGCTGTATTCGTAAGGAGATATAGGCAAGAAATAATGCTAGTGTTGTTAACAGTAGTGGGGAATTGCACCAACAGACTAAGGAAACATAATGATACCGAACATTAAAAATAGTAGATTATCAGAATATATCCTGGTGCTCACCCTGACTAACAGCAAGCTAATAGAATAAATTAAAATGAAAAAAATGAAATTTGATAATCAAATAACTGAATTAGGAGAAAAGGGCTAGAAAAATAGTCGTCTGATGAAATGGAATCGCATGCGAAAAAAAGAATATGCTGTTCCATTAGTCTGATTATCATCAAATGAGAATGGGATGCTGCAGCCATATTAACATATGCTTGAACTCCGTCATCAGAACATTGAAATTCTCACATACTAGTGAAGCCAAGTTCTGCTGCCATTATATTCTCATGTTGGATGAACTTATCAAAGGTATGAAATTCAAACAATCTCTCACCGTTTTGCTTTAACTCTCGACGTCCATCAGAAAATTCCAATTACAATGACCTGACGTGTCTGTCTGGGGACACATTTCGCGTCAGCATCAGCTAGAACTCCATGCACTCGCATCATTAATATTTTATGAAGGCGTGACAGGAAAAATAGTCGATCCCTCGAAGTTTCAATCTATTTCTTGTCAGCCGATATATTACCTGTTCAGTGAACGAAGTCTGCAATATTAGCCGGATATTGATAGGATCACGTTTCACCTGCCGACCGTGCATGTGACTGTCCTAAATATCAAATGTCCGAGAGAAATTTTCGACACTTTTTATACACAGATATATGCCATAATAAAAGAGGAAAGTAAACTGATGTGTTCTCCGGAGGTCTCTGACGCGTATTAACACGCTAACATTGTTCATCATGAGATATGTTGCACAACGAAGGTGAATTGGCAAGATGGGTCTTTGAGAAGGACAAATAGCACTTGGTAGCCTATGAGAGGATATTTTTATTTCCCATGAGATTATTTCTCTTCTTCCAAGATATGCACTCAGGGATGCGGAGTCCTATCATTTTGATAGGACTCCAACTCCGGGTGGCCAGTATATATAGCCTAGTTTAAAAAAAGGCTAGCAACCGACATCATAATTCATTATAGGTGTACCTGAACCTATCTTTAGTGATCATTGCTGCATTAATTATCAATCAATTTCGATGACAGTTTATCAAATGTCGCTTTAAATTGAATACATGCGACTCGCCTCCTCCCATTTTGTTGATGTGTGCCTCACACGGTTTTTCTCCAGTCTCTACCACGCAGGAAAATCCCCATCCTTCAAAAAATATGAGTACACTTTCGACTTTATTATGCGCTTTGGATGAGCCATCACACAAGATAAACGTTTGGGTAAGAGGCAATGTCTCAAACAAACTAGTATTTCATTTTTGTCTCTGATGTGACCTTTGGTACGTAGATATGATCGAGGCCAGGAAGGCTTGTCTTCTCTATTAAATCACCGAGTGAAAAGACAATTCTTTTTTCACTATCACGGTTCATTCCCTCAACTATTACAAGCCTTGCATGCAGCAATGTTTCTGTACTTTTGTTTGACGGAGAAAATTGACATCAAGACAGTGACAGCCATAATGTACGAGGATAAAAAGTTTGTTTGTATTATATTTCGGGTCTACCTATGGGCCGGAGTCCGGAGTCCTATCATTTGATAGGACTCCGGCTACGCATCCCCGTGCACAATCATTGCTGATCAATGTTAAAAAATGCATGCTGATCCGAGCTTTTACGAGCCGGTTCGCATTCTCAAGGATCGGAAGGACTTCAAAAGTAACATCCTGTTGAATTTTGACAATGTGAGTCAAGCATTGAAAGCTCGGATGCAGATATCCCTTTTACAAAAATGGTTGTGCAAATATATTTGAGAAGCGATATGACACATTGGAAATGAGAAAATTGCCGCTTCCAATATGCTCCTCCACTTCAAAAGAAGTTGTTATCAGCAACAGCACTAAATTGAAAAATCCATTTCCATTTTCATCATGTTAAGAAACTTAAGAAGAGCATAAACATTATTTATGTAATAGACTCTGTCTCGGGAGCAAAAATAGATAGTCTATGCACTCATAGAGGGGCAAGAAATCAGAGACTGCGATTGCCACGAGGACTTCCACGATTTTCTTGCACATCCCGGCTCATGAATAGTTTCTCCTGTAAGTCTATGTCAGATGTCCTATAACTATTGCGACGGATATTTGTCATTATCTTCCGGAAAGGCAAGATAAGTAATGCTGCCCAGCAACATTATTATAGTCACATTCTGTCTTCATAGGTTTAGAAGATCCACGTTTTCTTTACATTTTCTTATTTTTGTATCAAAGATGGAAAGATCTTTTTTCTAATTATAATAAAGAACTTTTTCATTTCAGTGGAAATATCATAGTCTGCCCAAAATTCCGAAGTGGGAGGAGACGCGTTGATGATTCTAAAATTATTATTACACCTCGACCTCCTCGCTCGATGGTTGATAGTATGAAATCTCTCTATCATAGGGTAATGTTAGTCTCAACGTTTCCTTAGTAATCAGTTCAGTTTCACCAATCATCCGTGAAAATTTCTAGTTGGTTTATCGATATTATGAAGGATCACTAACGATAAAGCAATGAAATCGTCTCTAAAAGATGAAGAAAGTCAAGGACAAAAAATCGAAAATGCGCATTATTATCCGAGTTTCGAGAATCAGTCGAATACTCCACAACGCTTTCCACTTACCGCATTCACATGCTTACATGATAGACCTGACTTACTGTACATGAATAGTTTACAGTCTGCATGATGATGCAGCAAATGACTTTTTCAAACCTTATTTTTTCATGCAATGTAAAGTCAGCGCAACATGTTTGACTGAATATATGATAGGAAAGTAAATCTCAAAGTAATAGAGCTACAAAATTCTATTCTTCAGACTTCTACTGTGATGCGTGTTTCATGTACCACAGAAACTCTTCATTAAATTGTAAACAGAATGAAGTTAACATAGAAATCAGGGTTGGAACTGGTCGGCCGGGCCGGTTTTAGTAACGCCGGCTGCCGATCCGGGCGGTTAATTTAATGAGACCCATGTCGACCGTTGACGACATTCAGTCGAGAATAAATAACTTAGTCGATCATTGCAACATAAAGATCATACAAATGTTATAACATTTGAGAGCATCTACATGAATAATGTTTTGTGACACAAATATGGCAAATTGTTCTTTAACCCTCATCAGCCCACCAGACTGCATGTGTAGTTTCGTGATCTTCATTCAAAATATAAATCTGGAAGTTCAAGTTTCAATAAAAAATTCATGTCCAATTGACTCACGCTACTATCATCTGCATGAGTACCATTTGACAGGCTTCTACATTCCATTTGTTGTGCACCGATGTGGTGCTTCGATTTACCTTACAACTATAGTGAATTGAGGAATGCGTGCCAAAACAAAAAACCCCTTATCACCCCTTATTAGTTATCACAGATCCAATCGGAACCTGTAAATATACATGGATAGATATTTCACTTAGCATTTTCTGTCCACCAATATACTACTCTAAGCTCTGATAGCAACAGGAGCTCTTCCTGCTAGCGGCAAGATGTCTCATGCGAGTTTCAAGTTATCCAATAACGAGAAGTAAGTGACACCAAAGATATATAAGACAATGAGTACGAATAATAATTCTGATATCAAACGTCCCGAAATGAATAAAGACTTCACTCCCATGTCCTCTTTTCTCAACAAAATCTTGAATGCCCCCTCGATCTGACCAGTTGTGATTCTTGATTATGATGCATACAAAGAACTGACGGATCTAATGAACAGCAGAAAAAATTAAGACTTCAGTTGCATGCGCAATACCAGAACTCGATGCAATCCTGTGGAACTGGTTTGTAATCTTTTTTATCATTGGCTGCTCACTCTCATAATGGAAATTGGGTTGCTTCATCAAGACAGTTGCAGAGCTGTTGATAGAAGTTGTCCACAAAATACTAATTAAATTTATGCGCAATCTTAAGTAGCTGTTCACCAATGCCGTTTGAAATAAGTTGTTTCACAAAGACAAAGCATCCATCATCTTCTTGGTGCGAAACATTGAGTTGAGATACAGATGTAACTCGCATTACGCAGTGGAAGTTCCATGCACTAATCACTCCCAATCAAAACGTTGCATAGCACAATTCTGTTGCTCATTTGCTAGCCATGTTATTTATTGTCTTCGATTGTATGAATGCTGCATGATGCAACTATTGTTAACAAATTGGTCTACAAAGTTAATATAACTTCATTTTCAATCAGACTTTGTTTTAACTTATATTGTTTCAGATTATGGCATTTTTCTCGTACATTGTAATCAAAACTTACAGTTAATTTTGCAATTTTAGATGAATTTCGTATAATGGAGTAATCGCTATACCAGTACGCCTACGTCACAAAACTAGGTAGTGGCATGTACCGATGTCCAATTGAACATTATATGATAAGAATCTAAGCTGATGTATCAATGATATCAATGTATGTGCTTTAATACCTTTAAGCAATGAAGAACCAATGAAAATATACAAAACTATATATGTAGTCTGGTGGGCGGACTAAGGTGGATTTGTCGGGCTGAAGATGGTTGAACAGTTAAAAATGATCACCGGCAACTTATACATGTGGTTCAAACCCTACTTTATCTCATATAAGGTTTCCAGAATCCTATATTCTAGCCTGTATGAATTTTGGAAGCATTGTGCATTCCTCAGTCTATCAATTATAAAATTATTCCTGATCTTGAATAATTTCACTAAATATGATAGTGTCCAACGATCTAAGTCTTAACCAACCGGTACAGAGACGTCAGCCAACGTCCCATCCTAGTCGGTATTGAATACACCGGCCGCCGACCCGCCACCGGCTGCCAAAAACCCGGCCGGTTCCAACCGTGGTAGAGATAAATCATTATTTGATAACTCAAATAGGAAGTGACTCTATTTCAAGTCCGGCATCACATCAACTATGCCTCATAGGAGGACAACCCACCCAAAAACCTGTAGCAGAAATGCGACATAAGGCAGGCAGTCCTGAACCACCGCCAGTCCAGCGCAGCACTTTATATTTCGACTGCCACTGCTTGTACCCACCTTTTTCTGTAAATGATGTCTTTGAATGAAATGAAAATTTGAAAATTACAAATCAAATTTCTCTTAGCTTATGCTGACTTTAGTGGACAGACACTTTGGGATGGAAATTTTAACGGTTGACTTCGTTTGTGGGAAAACTTTGTGTCTACAAAGACAGTTTTTTGTTCTTCCCAAAGCAGAGTTCACGTTTACAACATAAAATGGATTCTCACAGGATGGACTGATCTATCTTTCCCCGTGTCCATTTTTGCGATTTCCCACGAGTCGCCATTCTTCATCCTTTATGTCAAAATCTATTGTTTAATAAATGATTCTATTGGCGACAATGTGTGACAAGAGAATTTCATTTCAGTTTTGTGGTCCTTTCCTCTTCTACATGAGTGAAAATCTGTGAGATTATCGCTGTGATGAATGCCTAGAATAATGAATTAATACACGAGAATGCTCACTTTACCGAATCTTATCTCAGATGATATATGGTACATAAGGCGGATAAAGGCAGAATAGTTTCAGGCTTAGCGTTTTAAATTTTGAAAAAGCCAATTATCTGTGGAATTGCAGCGATTGAAATTTTCGATCATAAAGGTCTTAGATTGAAATAATATTCTAGAATCAAACCAATACGATGTCTACATATTTTGTATAGAACTTTATATGCCTAGAAAAAAACAAGGAAAATTTCCTCTAATTATTAAATTTTCATTAGTCCCATGTCATTTGCATTCACGGTAATAGCCGCATTTCATGCTCTACAAATACTGTTCTTAATATTCCGCGTCTAGATTTAGAAAGGTAGCATTTGTGATCTATAAACTTCACACATAGGGCCCACTGACCACTTTTCTGCCATTTTTCAAATTACGATTATCAATCTCGCTGAATACCTTCAGCATGTTTTCCTTCAACTCATTGTTGTTATATTATTCCATTTATGTTATTGCCTTACAGTGCACCAAATGAAGAAATCACACGACGAAACATAGAAAGAAAACATGGTGCTTTCTATGCCTCAATCAGCAACGTTCGGACTTAAAGTGGTTATTCTTGGTGCTACAAAGTCTGAACAACAGTTACAATCTATGATGGCCTAAGGAGCAGAATACATTGATCTTGACCAAGCGGCGAGAGAGGTTAGCCATTTTCCAAAGAGTTCAAGACAGAACAAAAGTATCAGGACTCTCTCGGTAAAACGTTTATTGGTCTATCACTTTAAGTTATGATTAAAAGAAAGACAGGGCCTTCGGCGTCCAGCGCCTTCTATCGGTCGATGTAAGTGCGTCGAAAAAATACATTGATCTGCATTGTTTATCTCTCAAACGGTGAAAATCTATCGCGGCAAATTCAAGCCGCTAGGGCTTTGAAGCAACTTCAGTTTGCAAGGTTGATTTAAACTCTAAACATTTTCAATATTATATAAATAGGACTTGCTAGCATCAACTTCCGCAGTCGGTTTTTCGGATCAGTCTTTTGTCAATATTCGCCAAAAGCGCATTTCAACCGAAATGCATTTTCAACGGGATGATGCACAACCACACTGGAGCAAGGAGGCTGAAGGAGAGAAAATGCTCGATAAAATTTTCTCGACTGAAAGCAAATGCAAATGTGGCTACATCGAAGCTATACATATGGTAAGTTCCCATAACCAATGCAATTTTTAAACAATTGAAATTCAAGTTTTCAAAGCGCCGTATCTGAAAAGTTAAAGAATTCCATCATGCTGAAAGATGACCTTTTTAATCCGGTATGTATAGATGGGATAGCAAATGAGCTGCACAATGCCTTCGTCATTTACTTAAAGCTCAAAACGAAGGAAATCATAGGCAATGAGCGTGTCATTCAGAAAGCTAGTGAGTGGGTCTCTGACATTTTTGTTTGTATTTAATTTGTTACGATTGAATTGTGTTATGTAAATCAAATTCAATACAAAAATTGAGTAATCTTACATTCAGCAGATGATATGAAATGTGGTTTTCACTCCTGCTGTAGCCGTTGTTATCCACACGATAAATCAATGTGCATGTGCATTATTGCGGCTGTTTCTTTATTGTAATTCCGGTGATATATATTAAACCGATTTTGGAGCCATCAGCAGAGTTATTAGTTGATGAACAGGTTCATTAAAATACATAGCAGACTTTCAAACTGCGATGAGTAAATGTGTTGTACATATCCATTTTTTAGTAAAAATTTGAATGATTTCCAGAATTATATTTATGGCACAAAATTTTTGAATTTGTCTATAACAATTACACTGTAAATTGACCGCTAAACTATTAAGTCGCCTAAAAACCTATTCATTAGTAAGTACAGGCTTTCAATATACAGATATATAAGGATTTAAGTGTTGAATTTTTTTCACGGGAAACTATGGCTCGACTTAAAGCGAAGCGGTGATGTTCTTCCTCATGTCAGCTAATGCGATATCTATTCAACTAACAAATAGTTATTGAAAATCGATAGATCGCAACCTTATCAATGGTTATAATTAGTAGTTAACTGGAAACCAATTCGTCTGATTTCTTGGCTTGCAGTCGTTCCACTTTTATGTCCTAACAGATATATTGTTATAACTTCTGCTACCGGATTCAATAAGAGCGATAGGGCATAATTATGAAAGATTGACACTCCAGAGTGTGTCTACGTGCTCAACAATTAAAGCTGCAAATCCTTTCCTACTTCATTGACTTCTATCATAATTTGCCAACACAGCCCAATATCATTTAATGTTTAAGTAGAGTGTCTACTCATTCAATCATTACAATCAAAAAGTCAAGGACTGCTAAAGGACCAAAATGCTCTCCAGCAAAGTACATTTATGAAGATGGATAATATATATCCCTAGGTCGTCAAGCTTAATATCAATCATTGTATGAAAAATTCAGGTGCTCATCGTTATTTGTGTTAGAATTCCTTTACGGGAAATTTTGAAAACAAAATAGTAATAATTAATGAAATTGCTATAAAATATCAAATGAGAAACAAAAACTCGATGAGGTATATGAAGATATGAGGATCAAAAATGCTTTTCTGTTACTCATGTGTGGGCTCTGGATCAGGTTTTACCAATAAATGAGCACAAGTCACAGTTTTTCCACACGATCGTAACATACTGGTCCACTGAGGACCCATTGTAGTGCCCGATTCAGAACCGAGCTTCACTTCTCCAAGACTCTCTTTCTGCGTGGAAGCATCAACGAGTCTAAACACTTCAACACGAAGACCCGAATCTCTAAGTTGGTTCGGTGGCAACTGAAAGTCAAAACATTCATTCCAAGTTGGAGACTCTCCACGAGCAACTGTGGTTCTCTGTGTGGAAACTATCACGTGCCTGTGCCGCAGTTCAGCCTGTACGAATGCATCAGGATGAATGTCTTGACCATGTCCTAAATTTCTCGCTCTAACTATTCCTAATCTTAACCGTGAGACGCCGGGGATGTAGCATAACGCCAATTCAACCTCCCCACGATAAGATACTTCCACAGAGGATTGGTCCGGTGATATTGCTGGTAGGGAGGGCTGTAAAAACTTGGTAAGACAAAGAGGGAGGCCGTCGCGACGTGATAAAATGCCAAGAGGAAGTCTGACTTCGCCGATTGTGTGAGCAGCTGGTCCTGCGACAGCGCTCGTTCGTACAGTCATTAACAGCTCGCGTCCATTTAGATGTGCGGCTGGAAATCCTTCAAAGACGAAGACTTCGTCCCAACGAGGATCTCGAGTTCGAGAAATTGATCGTGTAGAGACTCGATGTCGTGTATCTGGAAGAATAAGCACCGTGGCTAGTGGATTGAGCGGTGCAAGATCAGCGTAAGGTGGACGCAAGTTTTCAGCGGCCGAAACAGTCACAACTAGTTCTCTGGTATTTCGATGAAAAGCTACCGAGAAACTCAAGCGGCCAAGCATTCGGTCTTCGCCCTCAGATAGAACCTCTTCTTCTTCGGAGTCGAATACGACGATAAATGCATCCCTGGGAGATGGTGTCAGTTCTGAAATGCAATCTGCACTCTTTCTTGATCGAGTATCCGCGGAGACAGGCAACACTGGCCGACGTCGTTTGCGAGTTTGAGGACGTATGCAGTAAAGGAAGAAACAAGCCGTGGCTATTGCAACGGCTGTAAGTGTAGAGGCTCCTAAGAGGCCAAGAACAATGATGAGACCCGTCTCCATTCAGACAGGAGATAGAATGGAGCTAGACAGCGACTCTGTCTGAAAGTTTAAGTAAACGCCATCCGATTGGCTGCTAGGACGGCAAATGAATACAGACGTGCTTAATGTTGTTTAAAATAGTCTCTTATTTGTTCAGGCAATGGAAAATCATGTCAATGCTGCACTAGTAAGCATCAGTAGCCTATACTTGTATCGTAGCTTCTCACGTATCAGTTCAGTTTACTATTTTTACTCTTCAAATCATAATATTCAGATATCAATTCATGTCAGTGCAAAAGTCAAATAAAGACACTATCGGGAAAGGTCACTGTTTGTCTTTGGCAGGTTTTCTCTCTCTCTCAAAATTCAAAATTCAAAATGGTTTATTGCCCATCTTGTGGGTCAAACATGGCTGAGTTTACATAAGGTAAATATGTACATATTAAGCGGCGTACGGATGAATGAAAAGATGACAAGGGATGAGAATGAAATGATAGATAAAATCACACTGCACCATGATGACTGTCTTCGATGAGATCGATGAGATGAATGTCTGAAATGACTGAGCACAATGTTATAGAGCACAATGACGAAAAAACTGCATGGGTGATTGCGGTACGAATGTGGCACATATGAGGAGGAGAGGAGACGAAGCATGCATCATTACATGTTATTATTAATTATGTTCACATCGCATTTTAGCTTCCATTGTATTTAACTTAATGATTTTATTTGCACATCACACTCCGCAGCAGACAGATTAATAATTCCTATTATTTGATCGGAGGAACGGATTAATTACAAATTAACATAATTTGAAACAGTGATTCCAATCAACGATAGTTAGTACATACCTGAAACGATTTGAAATATAATTCAGCTATATAATCAACCACTTGTAACGTCCGTCCTCCGATATGAGATTTTAGCGAGTGAAAGGTAATGCATGCCTTCCATTCTTTTGATTGGGTCAGTGAATATTTCTCAACATTTTGTGATAATGCAGCTTTCAATCAGCTTCAAATCAGCTTTTTTCAATCTATAGCAGATTTCTGATATCTGTTCCTTTTCTGATCACTAAGTTATTGATTTATTTGGTCTACTCTTGGTTTGAATCAGCACAGATATCTATACAATTATATTGCCATCTTTTCGTTGCTATTGTTTCAGACATTAACATGATAGTCCATTTGTAGATGTCAATTATTTTACACTCCGCTATCTATGATTTCTGATGTCCATTGCTCTGTCAATATATTCGTCTACTGGTCTGATTTTTCCTATTGTTAATGCATCCATGTAGACATAGAAATCTGATCGTGTTATGTCTCTCAAGTCTGGAATCAGTGCATCTCTTTCATCGTTATAGCATGGACATTCAACAATGAAATGGAAGATATCTTCAATCTTATTCAAGTCACAGAATTTACAAATGCAGTCTTTATAAGTACTACGATTTTGATATGTTCCAACTTCTGCTGCAAGAGTGTGATTACCAGTTCTTAATTTGATGACGCTACAGATTTTATTTCTGCTGTTACTAATTGCTAAATATGGTTTTAATTGACATTGAAATCTGCATAACTCTAGATATCTTAATCCTTTAACACTATGCTTAGCGCTGTCGATCCACTCTCTTCTGAAATATTTAATCAATGCATTGTCAATTATCTTTTTGGACTTTCCACTGTATTCCAAGCTCTGTATATTTTTTAGGTCAATTTTATGAACTAACTTATCTATTCTGCTACACCATGTATTACGAAATGATTTTTTGTCTGTATTTTTATTGATGGTTCTGAATAATCGTATGATTAATCCCTTATCATCGCTCATATTTAGTTTAAGAAAGTAATTCAAAGCTGATTTATAAAAATAATATTCTATTGGTTTAACACCAAACTCACCGATAATACAGTAATTACGTGTTGTTATGCGTAAGTGGTAATATCTTTTGTAAAATTGCATAATCACACGATTTAAGTCGTTTATATTTCTATCAAAAAAATTTCACTGCCGTATCTCATCTCGAAATAGTTAGCATTTCTAGTGCTTCCGTTAAAATTCTACCATCATCTGTGTTAAATTCTTTCAAAGTTTTGGCAGTTACATATGAAGATGCTCTTCCTCTTTTCGTTAATTCTTCGATATGCATTCTATCAGTTCTTGCAATCGAAACACCTAAATATCTATATACATCTACCACATCAATTGGGGACATATTCCCATCATCTAAAATTAGCTTTTCATATTTATTTTTTCCACTAAATATCATTATTTTAGTTTTATTATAATTTACTTTTAAGCTGTTGTTTTCACAAAATTTATGGAGAAATTTAATCTGTTCGACAATACCAAATTGTGATTCGCTGAGTAACAATATATCATCGGCATATATAAGAGCAGCTAAATTTATATTCGTTATTTTTGCTGGATCGAATGCGCTGATATTTTTATTAAGTTCAGTTAGAAAGTCGTTCATATATATGCAAAATAAGGTTGGCGATAAGCTATCTCCTTGTGGAATGCCATAATTTAGTTGGAGTTCTTCACTTTCTTCTCCATTAAAAAGAATTTTATATCTTTTGTTGTTTATAATATTTTCTATTAATGACAAAAAATTACCGTTAGGTATGATATACCTCAGCTTATTTATTAATCTACTTTTTTGAACAGTGTCAAATGCTTTCGAGAGATCGACAAAACATGTGTATAGTGTCTTATTATCATTCTTATATATTTGAATAATTTCTTTTAGCACCCAGATATTGTCAATCGTTGAATGTCCTTTTCTAAATCCAGTTTGTGATTCGTGCAATATTTCAAACTTATCAATCCAATCGTTTAGTCTATCATTTAACATTCTTGTCAACAGCTTTTCAATACAGGAAGATAGATTAATGCATCTGTAAAAGTTTGAATCATTTTTATCACCCTTCTTGAAAATGGGGGTGATCCAACTAGAGTGCCAAGGAACATTGCCCTCGCTCATTATTTGATTGAATAGAGCATATAGAATTTGTGTTTGGTTCTGGTCATTCTTCAACATTTCGTATACCATTTCATCTGGGCCACTAGATTTAGAGTTCTTTGAATATTTGATTGCATTTTCAACTTCAGCTATCGTGAAATTTTTGTTTAACTCATCGTCATTTCTATTTGGAATAATTTGATTTACAATGTCGCTTGTTATTCGTTTGTCGTTTACTATTTTAATTTCATTATCTCTTTTCTTCATATTTTCTTTAAATATTTCAGCATTTAAAGCAGTTTTTTTGTTTGGAATTTTTCTTCAGCTTATTTTTATTAAGTAATTCCCAATATCTTTTCACGTCTTTATTCGCTTTTGCTATTTGTAGTTCATTTAGCTTTATTCTCTGTAGGTTTCTCTTTTCTCTTTTAATATTTTTGACAAGTTCCCTTTTTGATTGTAATAGTAAGCTTAAGTTTAGTTCGCTTTGATCAGTCTTGTACGCATCAACATTTTTTATTATTATATCACCATTTTCAGATATTATGTCTTTAATTACAGTGTTCTCAGATTTATGGTATAAGTTTATTCCTTTGATTTGTCGGCCAAAATTATTTTTGTTTTTACTAGTTGTTCCTATCATACTATACTGGTCAAGTGGCAATAAGTTATATTCAGTAAGGTGCGTTTCGGTAAAGCATATTATATCGGCTTCATATGCATCTCTACTTGCATTAATGTCTTTAATCTTACTGATATTTAATCCATTAATATTAGTATAGAGTATTCTTATTGATTGCACTTCATTCTCACTTTTTGTCTCAGCTGTTATCGTCTCCTCTCTCTCATCTCTCTCTCTCTCTCTCATCTCTCTCATCTCTCTCATCTCTCTCATCTCTCTCATCTCTCTCTCTCTCTCAGTTCCTTATACTATGGCTTCATAAACATTTTCTCTTTATATTATTATGAATCCATTTTTCTGCTTTCAATTTGCTACTTAGTAAAGCCTGCTGTTAGAGATGTGCACTGTTACTTATAAGTACAGTGGGAATCTTCCACCATTACTAGCATTCCACAAAAGACTTCAAATTTAGAAAACGTCTCTATCTCTGCATGTTCAGCTCTTGGAAATAACGCACTTGTCCTCAATCAATATTCTTACAAGTGAGCACAAAAATGCAGAGGAATTAATTTTTGATGTCGAAAATTTTCCCATGATCATTCCGTGAAACTACGAATTTGAGCACGTTGTTCCACTCCCAGCCCCATCTCCCATGGGATTACCATTCCCTACTGCAAGCCCGTAGAGAAGCCGATTTAACCTAACCACCATATATGACATGGCATGACACTAAATACGGCACTCACCAGCGAGGTGTCACGAACATGCACAACAAACACCTATCGACGCTAGATTCAACTATTCTGAAAATCGTGTGGGCTAATTTGGAAGTAATAATTCTCAATTTAATTGAAAGGCGCTCATAGATTGAACGATTTAAGCGTTTTAATGATTTAAGATCCATTGACAGTCATGGATGCTGCCATCCCTACCAAACCATTGTGACATCTTCGCACAGCAAAGCAAAACGTTGGTTGTTGCCAAGGGTTCAGTGTTAAAATTAATAGTCCAGAACAATTTCTGCAGGGAACGAGGCCGAATAAAGACCACGATATAACAACTTTTGACATAGAGTGTCCTTAGATTTACTACGAAAGTGTGCGTCTGCTAAGTTCTACACGCTTCATTTTCTTGTCATACATGATCAAAGAAAACACATGCAAATCCAAGGGAAAGAAGATTGAAAAAATGACATTTTCTATGCTTCCTCTGATTAAGCGAAAATGAATGAGTCTAAAGCCATTCATTATTTTTGGCATATGGAATGTCTTCAAGTCATTTCTTATCATGCTGTCACGTGCTGGTGTTACTATCATGTCTCTGATTGGTGATGTATTCGAAAATGTGGATAAATGTGGCTAAAATTGGTCAAAGTAATGGACTTGCCGACAGTAGGAGGCTTTTGCCAAATTTGAATGTGTTTATCTGCATAGACAAAGGCACGAGCTCCTATGCGCTTTTGTCTTGATGACATTCTATGCCAAAACATATGACTTGAGACGTACTACTTTCACTTAATCAGAGAAAATATAGAAAATTTCATTTTGACGAATACTTCAATCTCCTTCCATTGGTTTTACATGCATTTTTTGTTGATTCTGTCTGACACTAAGAGGAGGGCTGCCCATATTGCAGGGATTCCCAAACTCAATGGGCGGTCTCCCACGGTTCACAATGATCTTGTGATGAACACGCTACATATGATTTACTGGTAGTTGAATTCTTTGTCAATCAGGCTTCATCTGTCCTTCAGGATGTGAATCACAGACCACACTTGAGCCAGACTTGAGGTCCACTCGTATTTCTACGAAGCACTATCAGTTATACCGGGTGTTTATAAAGTCACTACCCGATTTCATTTCATTTTTACCACGAAACCGAATATCGAATAGCCAAGTTTGCTAGTCACGTATTATGATGGAGACCTAAAGTTTTATGGACAACAGTAATTATTAGACATTTTGTTATTTTTCATGACTTCTGAAGCGTAAATAGTAATGGTATGTATTCCCATCTCGATGTTATGAAATTTCATTATTATTTATGAGTTTTGAAGCGTCAAAAGTAATGTAATGAGTTAAAGGATTATCAGTTTTACTCCAATTGTTTTGTGCTGAATGAATGAATGAACAATTTCATACAACTAGTGTAGAACACAATCGATCAACATTTAAAATCATAGATATCTGATATTTGAATTACTGTTTCTATTGACTACCTTCAATTGATCGCGGTATCTGTCGAAAACTGTAACACTACGAGTCTGTTAGGCATATTGTCCAGTTTCTTGCTTGCATTATGTTGACAGTTGAAGAGCGCATCAGAATTGTGATACTGATGGCAAAACTAGAGTCCGTTACGTCAGTTGAACGCCATTTGAAGAAAGAAGGGGTTCCTACTCACAAAAGCATGCGATCCATTTTCACTAAGTTTCTGGAAACTGGTTCAGTTTTGGACGCTCCTCGTTCCGGCAGACCTTCCATTGAAGAAGAGAAGGTCGGAGAAATCAGCAATATTTTCGATGAAAATCCTTCCACATCACTTCGACAAGCCGCCGCCATAACACAAACTCCTGTCAGCACCTTACGGAAAACTCTGCGAGAACAGTTGGAAATGAAACCCTTCAAAATTTCTTTCTGTCACCAGCTCTTCGCTGACGACAAATCGGCGCGAGTGACTATGTGTAATGAATTTCAACATCGCATTGCTGCTACTGATCACAACTTTATAACCAGACTTTGCTTTTCCGACAAGGCAACATTTCATATGTCTGGACGAGTAAGTAAACATACTTGTGTGGTATGGGGAACACAGAATAGTCATGCAATTCAAGAAGTTCCCATAAAGTCTCCAGGAATCACAGTGTGGTGTGCAATGTTCTGCGATGAAATCATAGGTCCTTACTTCTTTGAATCGACAGTCACTTCAAAAACATACAAAGCGATGCTTCAAGACTATTTCATTCCTCAACTAAAGAGGCGAAGAAAGTTTTCAACTACGATTTTCCAGCAAGACGGCGCCCCTCCGCATTGGTCCCTAGAAGTTCGTGCTCTTTTGAACAAGAATTTTCCCGGAAGATGGATCGGTAGGGATGGCCCATTCCGTTGGGCTCCTCGAAGTCCGGACTTGTCATCTCTGGACTTCTACCTCTGGGGCTTTCTCAAACATCGCGTGTACGGCAGGAGACCTACCTCTTTGAGACAACTTCGAACCTTCATCGAAGAAGAAGTTGCAGAGATCTCTCGGGACAACTTGTCTTCATCCTTTCAAAATTTTGAACGACGTCTTCAGCTGTGTCTACGTGAAGAAGGAGGTCATTTTGAGCAGTACCTATAGATTATTTTTATCTTATGATTAGCCTATGTAATAAATGACGTTTCAAGCATTTGTTTTTTACAGTTGGTTATAAATAATAATGAAATTTCATAACATCGAGATGGGAATACATACCATTACTATTTACGCTTCAGAAGTCATGAAAAATAACAAAATGTCTAATAATTACTGTTGTCCATAAAACTTTAGGTCTCCATCATAATACGTGACTAGCAAACTTGGCTATTCGATATTCGGTTTCGTGGTAAAAATGAAATGAAATCGGGTAGTGACTTTATAAACACCCGGTATATCTCGCATCAATCATCTCTTGATAAGAACATATCCTTTCTATAATTTCAGAGTTTTTCCTAGTCAAAATTTGTTCAAAAATTTGTTCAAAGCTCAAAAATTGTTCAGTACTTTCCTAGACTTTTAGACTTTGCCGTTGCATACAAAACTGCGTTTAAAATACTGTCGCAATCGAAAGTCAGTGCGAACTGCGAAGTGTAGGCAGAAAGGCAGTGCAAAAGATAGGTATATCATTAAATATTTTGAAATCGAACACTGTGTTGTACGTGAATCAAAGGGCGTCATTAATAATGGTGCATAAAGCTTGAATAATAATGCTTCAAGAGAGCTCCAAATTACTAAGAGTAAATAATTGCGCGATTTCTTGCAATATGCTAATTACATGTACATTAAAATTGTTCCCTATTACATTATTTGTTTTCTCTTCTCTTATTTGTTGTTCTTCGTTTTCAATCTGTTCTCCTTAACTTTAAAGGGACATTATGTCCGGAAAATATTGTACTTGTGTACTATATTATCTTGCACGTCTTACCAAAGTCATTTGAACTTGTTGACTTTGTTAATTGATAATCAAATCTTTGTCACAGTGGAAGAGCCTTTGAGATGCAAAGTTGATTTTCCGAAAATTTTAAATTCGTTTCGTCATAAATTCGTTTAGTGTCGAGTAAAGATAACTCGTCAAAACTGATATAGACGCGATCTACAAATCCGTAACGTATCCTTCAAATAAACTTGTAATGGATATGGAAATTAGGTACCGGGTATAGTAAGCCTAAACGATGTCAAAAGGAAAGGTGTGTGTGCATATAGCTAGAATTGCATTGAATCTCTTGAAATATACATGTATCAATATATCATCTACAGTTTAACTAATGATTGAATTACATGTACAATATGTACACGTTACCATCGAAATCCAGTAGCTTTGTGGTCAAATGGGCCTATAGGCCTATTGAAATTGAAGAAGTACTTTTCTATTTATCGGTGTATTTGACAATGAAATTTCATATATATTATGACTTTCTTGCATAATTATCT
Source organism: Prostheceraeus crozeri (assembly GCA_907163375.1). Lineage (NCBI taxonomy): Eukaryota > Metazoa > Platyhelminthes > Polycladida > Euryleptidae > Prostheceraeus > Prostheceraeus crozeri. Next base: position 151,243 of record CAJQUW010008706.1, read on the forward strand.
TGTATCACTAATTTCATCAACTTTGAATGTTTGCGCAATATATCCCTAAATGTGTAGCCTACAATGCTAACAAACGTTCATAATGTGCATCAAAAGTTATTCTTGTGATGATACAAATGTGCTATAATTATTGTATCAGCCTACTTCTTATATGGCAAGATATTAATTGCGATTGCCAAAAAAAGTTCAGTTTGAAGTGCATTGAGCAATTTTGTTATTTTTGACATTGTAAACATTATCATTGTCGGTATATTTGTTATTTTTGTCATCAACAATCGCAACCACATTTTAAGTGGTAGCAATTCAAAAACTTGCTTCCTCCATCAGCATTTTCTTATAGCAAGATGCTTACAGAATGTTACAAAATCATCAGTGAACACGTCATTTACAATATATTTCATTCATACACAAATAGAGAAGGCTTTTGTCTCCACTTTTTAGCAATCAGTTAATAAGCTACGTGTCAGAAAACTAGTCCATATAAAAAAGATTGCTGCGTCTATGATAATTTCAATACGACTCTCTTATCTATAACTAAGCCTCTACTTGTCGGTATTACAAAGTATTCTGCAATTCAATGGAAGCCAATTCATCTTGATTTGACGTCGGACTTTGACAGTTCAGACATTATCAGACTTCAATCTCAAGGGTAAAGCTTTCCCACGACTAATGCCATGACATCATGCTATCTTCGAAAGTATTATTATTAATTGCTAATGAGTCAATGTAATAAAAGTGATGTTCGAATTTCAGATAAGTAGAGATCATGAAAAGAGATTATATTGATGTTGTGAGTATGATAAATTAATTGTGCACTTTGTTGACCAGTATCGTAAACTCATGGTTGATTTATTCGAGAAAGTTGTTTTGGTTCACATTGCTCAATTTCATAGCTTTTGTGTAAAAAAAGCAACCTACTTCCGCTGACACTATAAATATTGTACAGTCATTATATCGGCATAGTAATCGGATTCAAACTGTTTCTGCTTTTGAATGCACACATTATTTATTCAAAATAATTATACATTCTCCATAAATAACCTATAAATGAAAATCTGAATGAAATCTTCATAATTTTCAAATAGTTTGACAAAGAAGCCGACAGGTGGCTTCAGTACACAAAAAATCAATTTACAGAAAATTCATATTGATAAACATTATCACCCTGCACGGTTTCATGCTGACCTACCTATAATACAGACATTCACCCATCTTGATCTGTCCAGTCGAACGGTTGTGGTTCAGCGTTGTCTCTTGCTGCAGTCGTGTATTGTGGTGTACAACTGCTTTTACTTCATCTTTTTTGGTGAAATTTATATCATACGGATCCGCTGGTATGTCGTCGCATCGTTCTCAAGTGCATTCTCGTGTGATACTTATCGCTATCGTCGTTATTCAGCGTCTGTGATCCATCGATTGTGATTCCTATTCCCTTTCTAGCTTCGTGCGTCTGTAAGCTCTTCTGGTCACGTGATCTCTGATATCATTTACCAGACTTTTCATGCACAAAGTTTGTGATCATCCGGAATAAGGCGATCTTTTGCCAACAAGCACACGTGAATCGTCGTGGTGCAGTGGTTATTGTGTTGGACTGCACTTCACAGAGTTCTAGGTTCTTAGTTTTGCTATTTTCTTTATCATAACGAAGACAATGCCATCCCCAAAAGTACTCATTCGAGAAACTCGATTATCGTCCCTATTCGTCTGGTATGTTTCAAGAATTAAAAGTATTGATTGAAAAATCGAAAACTGAGGTTATTGACTCATTAAAGCAGGAAATTCGTGTCCTTTAAGACACAGTCAAGTCACTGACTGACAAAGTGCAATTTCTTGAGAATGCTAACAATGATCGAGATATCGCTCTTCACCAATTTTCTGATACCTTTCCTGATGTGGTTATTACTGAAATTAATGAGAGGAAGTTCAGTGAGAACAATATAATTGTATTCGGTGCTGATGAGAGTAGTAATGGCTCTCAAAATGTGAGGAAAAACTTCGACCTTTCCCTGCTTTCTCAAGTTTTTCAAGAGCTGAATGTTCATGACGAGATTAAAGTTCTCTAGCACAATCGTATTGGGACAGTCACAGTTGGTAAAGGACGGCCCATTCGTGTTACGTTAAGTGCTTTTTCAGAAAAACAGACTATATTGAAGAATGCCTCTAATTTGAAAAATTCAGATAGTTTTTCTCGTGTTTATATCAAGACACGTCCTTTCCTTTCCAGCAACAGCAGTGGAGAAAAATGTAACTGAACTTCAACAAAGGCGCAGTGTGGGAGAAGATGTTTTCATTTTCAGAAATCGAGTTGTCCCAAGACAGTCGATACGGAATTTTCGCGGATGATTTTAAACGGTCCTGTCAGCAATAATGCTATGAGTGATGACAGAGTGTTTTTTCCTTCAATTTTGATGTCCAGTGTCCGTTCCATTTTCAAAAAAATTGATGAGATATCGGCACTGATCTCAAACTGGGATCCTAACTTAGTCTGCATAACTGAGACTTGGTCAAATCCAAGCATCCCTGACTCCATTGTGTCTTTTTGTGGCTACGACATTTTTAGGGCTGATAGAGTTGAACGTGTTGGCGGAGGTGTTTGCATATATGCCTGTAAACAGATCAAAGTTAGGAGAGTTCACTTGTCAGATCACCCATTGTATTTCGAATCCCTATGGCTATTACTGCCGGCGTCTAACATCCTTTTGATTTGTGTATATATACCACCTCACGTCTCTGCTCAACTTCTATGTGATGTCAAACATTTCATTGTTGAAAACGTTGAGCAAATTTTAAATTGTAACTTTGACTTTAATGTTATCATAACCGGAGACTTCAATCACATGTGCAGCGCAGATATTTCCACTGACCTTGGTTTGACTAAAATTGTGACAGAACCGACTCGCGGCAATAATGTTCTGGACCGTGTTTTCGTGAGTGACGGCATTGAATCCACGTATTTTTGTACAGTCGGTCCACCTATTGGCCTTTCTGACCACAAAACGGTCTTTTGTCATTCATTACTAGAAAAAGTGTTAAGCAGAATCATCCAGTTTTTCGACCCTTGTATGATTTGTCATTTTCAAGCATTTGTAACCTTGTTGAATCTATATATCACGTGTAAGTTGGTCTGAGTTCTACTCGATGTTTTACTCTCTTGAAGAGAAATGTCGCATTTTTCATGAAATTGTCAATATTTGTTTGTATGAGAACATCCCTATTACATGTGTTGCAATGTCGAAAACTGACAAGCCGTGGATAACTCCATACATCAAGAACCTGATCAACCAACGCTGAATGGCCTATCGTAGACGTGATTTTCCATTATGCAATGCTTTAAAAGAAAAAGTCAAGACCGAAATAACAAAGTCTAAATTCAAATGGGGTGCTAAGTCGAAGCAATCAGTTAAAGACATGTGGAATGTTACAAATTCAGTTTCAGGTAAATATTCAGGAATATGATGACGGCCTAAGCAGTTTACTCGATAGCTACGGTTCAATCACCGCATCAGTTGAGGCTATCAATTTTGTTTTTGCATCGTCATTTGAGACTAACCATGGAAACTTCCTTCCATCTCATGAAGAACATTGCCAACCAATGTGTACTTCTGCTTAAAGAGTGGAAGACGAACTCAGGAAGCTAAACCCCAGCAAGGCGTTTGGCTCTGATCTAGTTCCTACAAAGCTCTACAAATCCGCAACAACTGTACTTGCCTCCCCCTGTCCTACTTATTCAATGCTTGTCTCCAAATGAACTATTTTCCTCAATTTTGGAAGTATACCCATGTAGTCCCAGTTCCTAAAAAGAGCAAACCATCAATAAATGATCTGAGGCCAATCTCCCTCCTCCCAATACTGGGAAAGATTTTTGAGAAAATTATTGCAGTGCGATATACAGTGCGCAATTTTGGCACGCAGCTGGCTTTTACCAACATGGTGCTTTTCCCGGCGCTTCAACTACAACGGCCCTCATTTCTTTGCTTGACCATGTGACTCGCATGTTGGATTCTGACGATGTATCAGGTGTTCAGATATTGTATTACGATTCGGCAAAAGCCTTCGGTAAACTTGACCATGATGTTATTTTGAGTCGTCTTACTGAGAGTGATTTTCCACCAAATCTCATCACGCTGATGGTGTCTTACCTAACCGATCGTCAGCAGAGTGTCCGCTTAAATGGAGGTGTAAGCAGTCCCGTTAATGCGACGTCAGGTGTTTTTCAAGGTTCTGTACTCGCATCACTACTCTTTAACGCAACAACGGGCAATTTTTGTACTTTGACCTCTTCTGTGCCCTTTGTAAAATACGTTGACGACCTTACTATTATTGTCCCTGTTTATCACACTACAGACAATCTACATGTGCAAATTGAACACGAGAATTTTCTATCATGGGGTAGGAGAATGCATCTGACAGTGAACCATAAAAAGACAAAGTGTCTTATAATAAGGAAATCGCGCTCTTTTTTCCTGTAAACGTATCGGGTGTCGAAGTTGTTCATACTCACAAGATCTTGGGTGTTACTTGGTCACACGATTTGAAATGGGACAAACATTTTGAACTCGTAACCGCTACCTTCGCCCGTCGATTACATTGTCTCCGTATTTTGAAACATTTCTTGTCAAAAAGTGACCTCTTCTGCATGTGTGTACAATTGCCTCTTGAGATCTGTCTTAGAATACTGCTCACCCTTGTTTGTTAACATACCTACCTATTTGAAGAATCGCTTCAATAAGCTACAGGGTAGAGCACACCGGATCATTTGTGGTGTTGATGCAAGCTGCTCATGTATGGAGTCCTTGGACGAAAGGAGACTACAGCAATCTTTGAGACTTTTTGAAAAATGCTCAACCCCAACACATTGCCTCCACAACATTTTCCCGGGGAAAAGTCTACGCAGTGGACGCCTACTTTTTCCGATTTCAAAAAGCGCACGCAGATCCTCATCATTTATGGTACATATGACATATCACAGTCTTGGGTTGATCGGTGCATCGTAAAATATTTAACTTTTGAAAGTTCAAGTGATTGTACACACACTAACTTGTAAATGAATGATTTTCATTGAAAAATATATAATTTTCTTTCTTTCTTTCTTTCTTTGACATCCTATATTGCTTAGCAGGCTATTATGTGAGCTGATACTTATTAGCACGCTATTAATCAACTCGCTCTTATTTGAAAGGCAAAACATTATTATTAAAAGTGAACCTAAAAAAGAAGTCAGTGTAGCATTTTACACCAATTTTACGGACCTAACAGTGGTGATCGATGTGGATAGCATATTATCAATCAGCCATCTGAAAGTGCGTCCTCCAATTGTTTTAAGAAGATTTTTGTGTAAAAATCAACAATTTTGATAATGTAATTTCTATTGTATTCAATAATATTAAAATCAAGCGTGTAAATCGAAGCGCTGACAGGCAAATCATTTTTGAAGACTGCGTTAACTGTAATATCGTATAGAGCATTTTGTTACTGCTATCGAGCTTTCCCACAGGAAGACGATAAGGAGACAAGACATAATGTGTTGATGGATTCAAACAGTGAAAAACGAAGATGGTAGAGACTACAGAGAAAATATCTCTGCTGTAACCTAGTATTGCTCCGCAAGTCAAGAGATTTGATTGAACTCCTGTGCAATGAGAGATTTTTAGGTATTTTCAATATATAATAAAGCCGCTTAATGTTATGAGCATTTAATGGTTCTTTCTTACTCTCCATTCATGACATCACCTCACTTCAGCAAAAATTACAGATAATGTTACAGATAATCAAACTTTACTAAGCATGAATAGTTTTAAAATGGATATGATAGTTGATAATTGTACATAATCGTTCATCAATGCTCACATCGTATGCGCATAAAGTTACAGTTACTGCAACAGAAGGACTGTTACACCTGAATTACCAAAGCGATAAAAGAAATGATCTAAAACAATGTTTCAGACCTGCTTTTAAAACAGGTTCATAGACTGTTGCTTTGAGTTATTTCACAGCTTATTTGACTGATGAGTATGATGAAGCAATTGATGAGTATGATAAGGCTGTTTGATAGACCTTGATGATTTATTCACAGCAAGAGCAGATTAATGCAAGTAAGCCAGTTATCCCGTTGTCTGTCCAAAGCTTGTTATAAAGAAGGATGTGAAGATCTAGAATATTTCCAAGAAATCGAATTGGTGCCGCTAAATGGTGGGACAGTAAGTTCAATTGCAGGTGAAAGCACGATAAGCTATGCGGTATTATATTTCCTGCATGATGTTGAGTTCTTGCACTGGTGCGAGGAACTGCAATGATTTCTCAATGCATTCAATAAGTAGATTATGCATGTAAGAACCACTTTTAAAATGCACTGATAAAAATGCAAAGAACTGCAATATCAGGCTAGAAATGTTAGGATATCATGCACAGTGAGTTCCTCTTGTCTCGTAACTTGCGATATAAAAATCTTACGAATAACGCGTAATCCATATGACAGGCGCTCTAAACTATGCATTGAAACATCTTTTGAGGTTGCTGATTCAACAGGATGTTCGATTAAAAAGAGACAAAATGCAATGCTGGAATTATTGAAGTAGAAACAAACCAAGGAAGCATGATATTTTCTCGTTTTAAAACATTCCAGAAGTATGGTTTTCAAAACTTTGCTTGTGATCAGAGAGGTAATTGGTCCCGGAATTTAATTGGGTCTGACACGTGCCGCCAATTTCACATTCTTTTATACTGCATTGACACATGATCGAATTGTTTCGGCTTGTAATCATGCCTTTCATAACGGATGCAAAAATTATTAGATTGCATTGAGTATTGTGACATGAACTTCCCTGACACAGACGCATAATCTTATCCCAAATGGTGATTATCAATGGAAATAAAGACCAGTGCGTTCTGCACACAGCAAGTCATGAAGCACGATTTCTGCAGGATGGCATAATTTTGTCAGGGAAGTATGATGACATAAGGAAAGGGATACGACATCATTTTTCATAAGTTATTGATAACATGACAATTTCCTCGCCAATTGCGAGTCATACGGTATGCGGTTTGAAAAGTATTTCCATTTTTCGAATTATTGGTGCAGGTACTTGCAAAATAAATAGAACCTACACTGTTCATGGAAGGTTGCACTTAGTTGGTGACTGTGTGTGTGTGAACTATTGAATGCTCATATTCCTTAAATCTGAACAAGAAAATACATAATGAAAAACGTGAAGAACATGAATATATGATAATTAATTACAATAAAATTTGTTGTAATCTAGACGATTGTTTCCTAATTTGGAATCACAACTTGAACCAATTGGATCAATTTTACAATCTATTAAACAGTCTTAACCCCAACATAAAATTTACTATGGAAACAAGTGATGCTGAAATTGCCTTCTTAGATATAAAAGTAATTAAAACGAACGACTGCATCTCAACAGACATATTTTATAAGCCAACAGATATCCATCAATATTTACATTTTCATTCCTGTCACCCACACATACTAAACGAGCTATACCTTATAATTTAGCACGTCGCATTTGTGTAATTGTTAGCGATCCACAAGCAAGACATGAACGATTTCAAGAATTGAACTCTCTTTTAACTAAACAAAAGTATCCCAAAAAATTAATATTAAATGGAATTGACAAGGCTTTACAATTTGATCAATCTCAACTTTTAACTGAACAACAAAATTTAAATACCAACAATGACAATCAATCTCTTATTACTTTTGTCATGACAAATAATCCAAAAAATCCAAATATTTCCCCAACAATTCATTCTTTGAATTTAATGGTAAAAGAAGATGAACGAACTAAAGACATATTCCAAAACTTAAAATTCATTATAAGTAAACGACAACCAAAAAGTCTCACGAGAATTTTATGCAGTTTTAAACTAACAACAAACAAAATATATTCTGTAAAGAAATGTGAAGATCCTAGATCTGGAACTTGCAGTTATTTAAGGGAAGGATCTATGTATAATTTCAATGATAAGATTTTTACAATAAGACATGACATGTCATGCTCAACAAAAAATGTTATCTAGGTAATTGCATGCCACGGATGCAACCAATATTACATTGGCGAGACTAAAAATACAATAAGGTGCAGAACAAGAATTCACAAACAACAGATAAACAACCCTAATTATAGACAGATAAGTGTAAGTGAACATTTAGATGTATGTGGACGAAAATCTCTTTCTACAGGGTGTCATAAGTAACTACAATTTTCAAATCGCTGTAGCTAAGTGAAAACTTGTCCAATATTCAAACAATTTATATTTTTGGAAACTACAGAAAAGGAATATTTTTAAAAACTCACATAATATGCTGGAAGTGTCCTCCATTTTTTTCGACGAGGGCATGAAGATAAAGTTGATATAGTATTTATGGTAGTGTTCGAAAGAAGCAATGGTTAGTAGCGATGTCTACGTATCACGTTGCGTCTGCAATGCTTCATTGTTTGCAGCGATTTCTATATATCGCGTTGTCTACAACACGTCATCGTCTGCAGCGATGTCTAATAAATAAAGATAATGACCTTCAAAATCAGAACTCGTTTACGCATTGAAATAGATTGTTTATCTACAGTTGACTAGAATGGAAATTGACTCAAGGTCGCGGCACATCCGGGGGAACTAAGTTGGGGCATGAAGAACCAATGAAAATCTCAGAATTGCACATGTGACTTCTTCTAGCCCAATCGTTTAATCGTTGACAAGTGTATCTAAGTGAAAATGCGTGCGATTTTTTTGCCACTATTGTGTATTGCATGAAGCTCTACTTCCATTCTAGCGGTTTATTGTTATCAATTTCTATGCATTTACGTACTGCGTCGATCACTCGTTAGACAGCTAGCTATCCATTCTTCACTAATGACGAATGTTATCAACATGTCCCATATCGACTTGTCGGATCGCATTGAAATCATCAGATGCTATTACTCCAGTCGAGAATCACTTACAGCTGCTTTGAGAATGTTCAAGCAAAAACGACGTTTGATAAAAGATCCGTTTACTGTGAAAACTGTTTCTAACTTGGTGGCAAAGTTTGAGAGGACCGGTAGTGTTCAAGATCTCTCGAAATCCGGAAGGCGCTCTTTGCAGGAGGAACGAAGTGAATATGTTCTTGATGCTTTGGAATTGACATCTTCTGATCTTGGTTGTATCTCTACCAGAAGAATTGAGGATACAACTGCCATTCCTCAGCGAAGTGTTCACAGGATTCTTCGAAATTCCCTTCACCTGTATCCATACCGATTATCAACACAACAGCATTTGCAATCTTCTGACTTTGAAGCTCGTCTATCATTCGCAAACTGGATACTCGACGATTTGGAACGTGTTCCGAATATAATATTCAGCGACGAGTGTCACTTCTACCTCGATGGAAACATTAATCCAAAAAATTGTGTTATTTGGGAATCAAGCAATCCCAACGTAATTGTTACTAAACCACTGCATTCTACAAAGGTAACTGTGTGGATGGGTGTAGCCAACTGCCAAAGACTTCATCACACGTCCTTATTTTTTCGACAAATCGGTTGATGGTGAAGGCTACTTGAAAATGTTGAAAGAACACTTGATTTGTGAGTTGCGACGCCATCGAAAGCTTCGTTCTTGTATCTTTATACAGGATGGGGCTCCGCCGCATATTGCAAGTGCGGTTAAGGAATTTCTCATGAATCAATTTGGTCCAGAACGAGTTATCAGTCGTCATTTCCCACAAAAGTGGCCCCCTAGGTCACCAGATTTGAATCCTTGTGATTTCTGGCTCTGGGGTGACCTACAAGCGAAAGTGTACCATTGCCAAAAGCCTCAGAATCTTCAGGAATTGAAAGAACGTATCACTGTCGCGATTTCGCAGATATCCAGTGAGACTATTGCAGCAGTTATTGATCATTTTGAGCTTCGTCTTCATGCCCTCGTCGAAAAAAATGGAGGACATTTCCAGCATATTATGTGAGTTTTTAAAAATATTCCTTCTCTGTAGTTTCCAAAAATATAAATTGCTTGAATATTGGCCAAGTTTTCACTTAGCTACAGCGATTTGAAAATTGTAGTTACTTATGACTCAACCTGTATTTTCCCTTTTTATAAGATGTTTTCTGATTGTGATGTAGAAAGAAAAAACAAAAAAAGATATTTCATAGAATCCTTTAATCCATCATTCAATTCAACCTAATTATCTTACCCTCAACAGAAATCCATGCTGTACATAATATTATCACTTTGAAGATATGTTCCAAATTTCCATGTTATTTCTAATGACTAACTTTATGATGTATATTTCAGATTTTGTAAATAGTATGTTATCTGAATCTCATTACTTATAAAGCATCTGATGAAAAGAAAGCGCTTATGCTTATAAGTAAAAGCCGCGTTTTCAATTTCAATTTTATTATATTTTTCTCCGGTTGCTGAGTAGGCTACAGTTATCAATAGTTTTCTTGCAATATAAATATATATACATATATATATATATATATATATATATATATATATATATATATATATATATATTATTCGCAGAAAGATTATTTAAAACCAAATGTTAAAACTATATGAAACTGAAATCCCAACACTTGAATCTCAAATCTAGAATGAATAGGCTTATGGGTGCCGATGCATTTCGTTGCCTTTAGTCAACTTTTCAAGGCACTGAAATGAATGTTTATTGAAATCATAGAGTATACAAATTACATAGAGTAGACAAGCGTCTTCATTCGTAAGAAAAAACACAAATGCTACTTCAACCGGGCATACTATATTCCATCTTCGGCAGAAGACATCAAATTATCAAAAATCCAAAATTTCTTCCCCTACAAAGATCTAATTGCGAATGACCTAAAATCTAATGTCCCATGTTCATGTGATCGTTGCGAAATGCGATACATTTACGCTGCAAAACGTCATTTAGACATCCGTGCTATTGAACGTCTAAAAGGTTATCCATGCACTACAGAAATTTCTATGCATATTCAAACACCGAAACCAGAAAATTTCACTGTTATTAACCTGTCAAAGAATCCGTTGATTTTGTAATCTACTTTATTTGCAGAAAACAATAACATCTATCTAATGAACGCAACAGATCAGCACCTGTCTATAACTTAACCAATGAACTTTGCGCCGAACTGATTTTATTGTTTTAATATTGAGCTGTAATTACAAGCAGCTGTATAAAACAGAAAATCGACAAAGATATAGTCTTAGAATATCTCAATGCACTTTGATGTGTATTGATTGCCTAAGCTGACACCATTTTAATAATTTTGTCATCGATTCTTTCGAGGATCCAACGCCTGGATCGGTTGAATATGACAGAAAGTTTGCGTTTTATTCAAGTGTGTCGGGAAACAACCTAAAAGTGCAGTTAATGTCACTGATAGCTGGAGGTCAGATGACCAGCAGACAGCTTCATGTGATTTATTCATCCTGCGGCAGTCTGGCTGAGAAATTTGAACTGCAGAATATTTCGTTAAACAAATAAATAGCATAGACTGAACCATGAATAATTCAAAACTTATTCAAATGAAATTCAATACAAGAGTTTGAAATACACTCATAGTGTAAGAACAATATGATGTTCTCGTTCATTTACAAGTTATATTTGAATAACAACAACTCAGAATCGAAAGGAAAGAGTTTAGTTAGCCAGAGATGGAGTTAGTAATCTGGCTGCAGAATCGAAGGTTCTATTTCTGAGTACATGATCATGATAGCGATTACATGAATGTCGCAGGAAATACAATGCAAAACATTTCATCACAAGGACAAATCTCGAAAGTAGGAGATATAAATAACTCATGAGCAAGCATGATTCACGTCTGTGTCATGTTAAGTACATATCCAAATAATGAAAATGTAGAATAATTTACGACTGCATGTGAAGATGCTTAGTTACTGGATAATGTGAAGCTGAGCATATGCGTTGTCTGAGTCCGTCTGTTTATTATTTAGCAAGCAAGAAAGATAAGAGTTTATAATCATTTTCAATCAATCTGTAAGACAGTCCATAATAATGCCTTTGTTCATTATCATTTGCAAAGAATTGTACCCAGGGGACTATGAATAAATTGTTAACAGATGACAATCAGCCTTCAATACTCAAATATTCCTACCTTAGGAATTTTGCATGTTATGGTGATGTGCACAGCAATGATCAAATCAAAGCATCATATCGGCTGACATGACATCAGTGATCTACTGTCCCGGGTGGCAAAGCTGCAGTAAATGAGTACATTTTATTTACCGATATTGCAGAAAATGCACAGCGACTACGACATTGGATAACATTTTTGCGAGCGCTTCGAGGTATTCCACAACAAACCCCGCGAGAGATTTCGTTTCCACTGTGGTTCTACATTTCAGTCCCTTAGTCCCTTCATTCTTCTTTTGTTTTGTGCAATCAAAATTGTTTCGCTTCTTTTCTTATAGAAAATATAATGGATGCACGTAGTGAACACATAAGCGGAAAATCCGGAGGTGGAAATTTTGCCATCTGAGAATGGATCACTGATATCATGTCAGACAATGCAATTATTTGATTTGCACATTACCATATAACATGCAAAACTCCCAAGGTAGACATTTAAGTATTGATCACCTACTATTATCTCATTGAAATATTTAATTACTTAAATAATTATGGACATCAAAATATTGAGTTGCATCTTCATTTGAAAAATGGAAGCATACACAAATTTAGTCATTATATCTGAACTTCAAGCGCTTCCATGGATGGCCCTACTGTCATTTTTGAAGTAGCATTTGTCGATTCAGCATTATTTAGATAATTTACGAGTATATCACAAACGATATTCGTAGTTTTTCTGTGGTTGGCTAGGCTTCTATTTTCTCTTGTAGAAGCGGTGGAAGATCACAAACACTCTGTACAGTATGAATATTGAAAGCATTGAAAGTGGAATGAATGCCTCTCTGGCACATCACCACAATTTCGCTTTATTCTCACGCTCTGTTTTTTATTAGCCTTGCATTCCAATTTGATTTCAACCAAATATGCATTCAAATGTAATATTAGGGTTTATCTCCACTTAGCATTAGAATATCGCAGCTAATATAAATTGACAGTAATATTATCCTTCTTCGGAACTTTTTCAGAAAACATCCGCCACTTATTTTGTTTACCTCAATGTACTTCCTCAACAGAGGAAGCGCACAAAACACATTGAATTTCGCTCCATTCCTTTGTAAACCTACCCAGTTGATTTGTATAAAATGTACGCCGTTAAGAACGACGAAAATGACAGGTTATCTTCAAAGAAGATATCAGACAACATCATGCATTTTTGACGACACAATGATTAATAACAAGTTAAAATCAGTAAATAATACAAAAACAATGCCGAAATTCAGTCCACTTTGAATATTCATGTTTTTTTCTATTCTATTCGCAATGTAGAAAAGTCAAACTATTTTTTAGCGGTTAATTTCAACGCTAGTTAATTTTCCTCACTTTGCAATGTTTGCACTCACAATGATCTTTGTCAATCCTGATGACAGGACCGGAACACTTGTATGTACACAAACCATCGAAATTAATAGCACAATGAGAAACCGAATCACGATCAAATTTGGACCGCAAAAGAAGGTGATTCGCATGTGTGCATTCATTTATCGAATGTCCTACGAAATATCTGTTTATGACGGAGTCCTACCTGACATTATTGGGTTTTTTGCTCTGTAATGTGCTGCTATCTATAGATACAGTCTATCATCATTTTTACATATTCTATTTGGTAAATGCTTTCTCGAACATATCTCGCTATTCTGCACGCACCCTCTGTTAAGATATTTTAGAAGTACATTGCTTCCATTCGTTTTCAGCGCTTGTACACAAAGCAGTTTGCACTGTCTTCGGCACTTAGACCTGTAGACTTGGAAACTACGTTATTACTTGGAGAAGCTAAATGCGATGCAATGCTAATAAATGACGACTCAATTCGCCACCGATTCAATTTATATGCTGCATATTTTCAAAATTTCGAAAAGTTGTGTGAAATTTTGAGACAAAAGCATTGATAGTATGCATTTATGCCATCGTATTTGCACAGCAAAAAGCGTCAGAAGGGATTTCCAACTTGGGAAACACTAACTGTACTTATATTGTATACTGTGCTGTACTTGATTTTCCTTTTTAGATATGAGTTGCAAGGAAGCTTCTGTCATATTATTTGTTATGAGGTTCCTGCGATATCAGCAATTGCTTTTTGTCATTTGACATTCAAGCCGATGTTGCGTCAGCTATCACATTTTTACCCAGAAAGCATTTATAAAGCTCGATCTACTTTTGACGAACTTATGCTGATAAGTAGGTAAATTTGGCATATTACGTGACAAATTGAGGCTAATAAATAGTCGGAGGCTGAACCTTTAATATAATCGCATAGAACGGGCCCTAAATAAATCGAGGTTGGAAAGACTTATGAATGAGATTGCTTCCAAGTGTTAGATTACGAAGCTGCTTCGTGACGTGACTTCAGTCCTTCCGTTAACAAGTGATAGTCATCGTACTCCAGGATTCGTAGACCGAAGGTCGAGACAAAGCCTAGAGTGAGATAACTACCTTATTGCATTACAGCGCGGCGAAGATGAATTCCACGGTTTCAGCACGCTGTCATACTTTGCCACTTTAATCAACCATTTAGAAAATAAAATACACAAAAGAGTTCTATCTATTCATCTTCGTTGATGGCAGCCGACGGGAGGTTGTTCGATTTCATTGTGGATATCACAGCAGTTTGTCTCGACTCCCCAAGAATAAGTTTGTTGCTAAAAATATTTGCACTTTTTTTGCTAAAAAATATGTACTTGTCCATATTTTTTTAGTAATGAGGTGCAAATATTTGTAGCAGCAAACTTATTCTTGGGGAGACGAGACAAACTGCTGTGATGTCCACAATGAAATCTATTCATCTTGTCAACACTGTCATGCGGAGCTACCGATGGAACGCTAAGTTATTGTCATCATAGCGTAGACCATTGATATAATGATTATTCGATTTTTATAGTTCAAAATAGCAATGCAATGGCTTACCAATCGCTCCATGATAGAGTTCACCCTTAAGATACAAAGGTAATTTGTCACCTTTAAAAGACAAAGGGTGATCAAAATGATCACCTCGAAAATAAACACTATTTATGCCCGACAGTTGATATATTTTAACTCATCTAGATTATTTATGGCCCAAAGGATGTATTTCGTCGTATTTGAACGCTTAAACTACCGTCTAACAAGCCGGGTATTGATTGAGATTGATTTGTATTGAATCTGATTGAGTGTTCTTTTTTAGTATCAACTGCAATTTTTGCATAAAACTCACATCAACATTATTGCTATAAATGTGCAAATTATCTTTGATATTCATCATCCAACAGCAGGAAATAACAATCCACGCACTATGAGGTGCACATTTCTTGTGAGTCTAGCTGATGAATTGGTGACAGAAGAAATGGTGTTGCGACTTGACAGACCATTTGGACTTCCCACGAACATAGTTGAGAATTTGTCCCGATATACAGAGCAACCAAGTCCTCGTGCTGTTCGACGGCAAGAAGTTGAGGCTTCAAGTGAAAGACCCCGATGTGGCAAATGCATTCAAGAGGGCAAACGTCCTCGCGATGCGAATCTCACAGCCTCGAAATGTGCAGCTTGTAACTTGCCAATTGCGGAAAACACGGAATAAAGAAGATTCTGTGCATTGACTGTTGAATCTTACTATAGATATTGGACACCAAAATACGATTGATTCAAAGTTGTAATACGTTGATAATGCGTTACAAAATATTGATAATGTAATGATGTTATGAAACATATTTCAATAATAGACTTGTTATATGAATTTCATGTAAAACAAAACATGTTTCATGAATCCGTTTTTCAGTCGAAAAAGTTGCTTATTTTTCTATGCTTTTAAATTCAAAATGACTATTTTATCACTACAAAAAATGCAAAATTATGAATTATTTTTCCAATAATTTCTTCTTTATACTGATAAAGGAAAAGTCAATAAGTATCATGACACAGATCTGTCTTGTCTAAGAAAAATCTAAAATATATAGTGGAGGTGATCAAAATGATCACCCCTTTGTATCTTAAGGGTTAAGTGAGAGCTGCCTTAGTGTGGCCATAGCGTCGTTTATCCGATTGATTGGCAAGTACTCTAGAATATCTCGATACTTAAACATTGTAGACATCAATTGTTCTACTTCTATGTCCTGCGTCTATGTCTATGTGCGTCTGCATACAACGAATACAGTGCATACAACAACAGTCCAATAAGAAATTTCAACAGCCATGTAGCGATAAATTATTCGATAATATTTATTGCACGATGAGGGTCATTTACCGTCCGTCGGGCAATAATTATTGATGCAAGTGCGAATCATGTCATCGTCGGATTTCTAAGAAAATCATTTTCTTCTAATAGAGTGCTGCCCGCGTCAGATGAGGTCACACGGAATCTATTATGACGTGTACAGAAAGAATGACTGTGATGTAATATGATGAATACTACTTGCATGAGCTGATCGAATTAATTCTGAAATTATCGGTTATTTACCATCGCAATTAAATTCTGGCAAGTAACTTGCTTAGCATGCTCAGCAACGCATTGCATCATCCTCCCGCTCTGTCACACAGAGAAATATTGCCATAATTTCTAACTTATTACACAAATCAAAAGATAATGTCTACGATCGAGACATAAGCCGGTAAATTGTAAAATAAGTAAGATGCAGAATGCATCGTGCACCATGTCGTCGTAGGCTCAATCATGCAAAGCAAGTCCAGGCACACTATGAGGTCCACACAGATTTAAGCAACATATCTCATCCAGTTTTAAATCTGTAGCATCTGAGCGACCAGACAGATTCCTTCCGGCTCTGAGTTAGGGTAAGTCGACACGACGAGCCGCGCTTTAAAGCTATCAGCGAGAATTTGTCAAGCTTTGAGCTGTGAGAGTTACGAGGCCACATAATGAGCCGTACAGCTTGATTATCGCTCGCCACTCGTCAGAATTATTGGTTTACTACGTTAGTTCGAAAAATAGATCATCCTATGGGTCTAGCTTTGAGCTGTGATAATTGAGAGAGGAATTACCAAAGCTCGAAGCTAGCTGTGACATGCTGCTCCAGCCCAGCTGGATCTACTAGTGTGGCCGCTCCGATTGAAATACATACTCGTGCAAATATGTTCACAGCGCGGCTACAGCGCGGCTCAAAAGCTCGTCATGTGACCTTACCCTTATAGTGACATGCTCTGCATGGACTGTCCAACTGGTCTCTTTTGAAGTCAGGAACTCTGAGAGTTTTAGATTTCTTCAACAAATCCAAAAATGTATATCCAGCTGTAACAATAATGACTTACCTATCATGATTATGCCTTTGACGAAGCGCTGTGCTATTTAGTTTCCACTATTGGTTCGGCAGCCAGAAAGAGTTTCTGCAGGGAACGAGGCCGAAAATGAGACTTTCACAGAATGATGCACACCCTATGCCTACTACGAATCGGCACGTCTGCCGAGTTCTAGTGAGTTCCTCTTCTTATCAAACATGATCAAAGAAAAACACCTGTAAATCCAATGGGATGCAGATTGCAGTTTTTGGATAAAATGAAATTTTGTATGTTTTCTCTGATTAAACGAAAAATATTAGGCCCAGAGTTATAATTTTTGACATGTAATGTCTTCATGTCATTTCCTATGATATGCATGTGCTTTTATCATGCATCTAACCGGGAATGTATGCGAGAATGTGGTTAAATGTGGATAAAGTTGCTCAAATGTTTGTGTTTGCCGACATTTAGAGGCTCGCCAAATTTAAATGTGTTTAGCTTTATAGACAGGGCTGCATGAACATGAAAGGAGATGAACTGAAGACATTCCATGCCAAAAATTATGACTCCGGGTTTTGTACTTTTCGTTCAATCAGAGAAAACATAGAACAGCTCTTTTTAGTCAAAAACTGCAATCTTCGACCCATTGGATTTACATGTGTTTTTCTTTAATCCTGACTGACAAGAAGAGGAACTCACTAGAACTCGGCAGACGCAACGATTGGGCATTTGTTTTACATCATTCTGTGTAAGTCTCATTTTCGGTCTTGCTCCCTGCAGAAACTTGTTCTGGCTGCCGGACTATATTTCTTATTTTGCAACACATCTCGGTCATAGACATATTTTCCCGTATGCAACACCGCCGAGCAACAATTTTCGAGAATGACTTATTCCAGGAATAGTTATTCCTATTCACGAATAAAATCACGCACTGCATGCTAACATTAGCTATATATTCGTAGAATCGGTGATTTTATTTCGACCCTGAGGTGTGACACACTATCGTGACGTCAATTGCTCGCGCTCCAACAGTTCTCCATTGAGATAAATAATTAGTTCGAAAAACCATATTCAGAGGCCAAAGCCCCAACACGCCCATAATGCTGTTTATAACAATTCTGCAGTTTTTATTCTGAATGGTGTGTGATATCAAACTCTCGTGATTTCGAGCAGCGTGCTCAAGTAGATAAGTAATTTACTCGAGTCAAGGCGTCACGATCTATTCAAAGCCATAGATTATCATATTAATTATCGTAAACTTTAAATATCACATTACAATAAACAGCAAACATCATATAAACAATATGAACTAAACATCTTTGTACATCATATAATATTTATTACCAAAATAATTCATTCCACGAAAGCAATAATGTGCATATTTGTCGTGAAAAGCATAAACACAGTTTTCGAGTCATGTCATAGGTTTTGAAGACAAATTGAACTCATTCACACGCAGACTTAAAGCTTAATTAAAAAACGAAGCATCATAAAGATTCATTTTGACGAAATTGAAAAAGCTAACGTTGATATATTTTAAAGTTGAACACATAATCCGAAGTGCCAAAGTTGAAAAGAAAAAGGTATGATGTTGCATGTCCTATAGTTGAGTGCAGCGCCGTAAAAGGTTATGGGGAGAGATTGCAAGGATGACCGGGTGACCGTCAATCATCAGTCGTTGACAGTCGGATAGTAATAACGTTTATTTAGTATAACATTGCCGTAAATTCAAAAAGGAAAGCTTTGTATCATTTAGTCTTGTTTCATAAAAAATCATGTTGAATATTTGCAACAAATGCACTGAGAGTTATATAAGAGAATTACAGACTAAGTACACATAATTTAAGCGTTTCCAAGATGTGCAGGTTGAGCCACTGGAAATATATACTACGCAACCTGAGCTGGGATTGGAAAAGGGAAATTCCAGTTCGTTAAAAGTCATTTACGCTTTACATGCAATTGAAACAATCAACTAATTGAAAATTTCACAAGCAAATGTTATTATTTTGAATAGACACAGAATTTCAATAAAATGGCATGATCAATAATCCTCTTGTTTTTTGTCAGAAATCTATCAGCAAGGACTCTGTGTCGGGGCACTACAGTTGCCGGCGTACATTGACATACATGATCTGGGCAGTTACATTCCTCTTACCCCCGCAATGGCTTTGACGCAAATAGTTATAATGGTCGGCCTCAAGGAAATGGTCTCATCTTTATCTAATACAGCACAGTATTTGCATCAGAGAATTGGAAAAATCAATGGTAATGGTGCACCATTCAAATGCGAAGAAATGTTAGCAATTCATGATATTGCTGACAGAGCATTATCAAGACATCGGACAGTAGTATTACCAATCTTACCAAAAAGACCACAAGCATTGTTTCTATTCAGTGTGAAAGAAATGCCATCTTTCACAAGCGAAACCTATCATTCAAAGTGGTTGGACCTCTAGATATTTTTAAACTTTAGATATGATTCAGGCGTTGAATAAATTCCCTTTGACTCTTTTGTCTTATATTAAAATTTGGTGACAATGCATGCCTCCTTTGCAAAATTATTCACTGAGAAAATTGCAAAGTTGCATTTGGGAGACCAATTATATTTTATGATCTAAAACTCCAAGCCAAGAGCCAAGTATCTGTAGCTGCTATCTCTATAGAGATTATGCTAAAACTTGTAAATGAGGCTAAAATGAAATTCAGTCTGAGGCCCACTTCAATTTTAAATACATGTGATTCAGGTACATCTTACTAGGTACAGATGATGCAGAGCACTTGTTATCTTCAATGAGACAATGTATACAGATGACCGTATTACCGTACTCGATTCATTGTAACCAACACACTCATTTCAATTGCGCATGGAAGCCATATAATGCTCATCGCACCGAAGACATTATTTCATTTTGTGAATTCCTTTTGACAGTCAAGCAGCTCGATCACCAAGATTGGGTTCAATGATTGAGTAATTGATACTGTCCACATGAAACGACAGTGCTGCATTCATGTGTTACGGTTGCATATATACATGAAGCATCTACAGGCAAAACCCAAACAACATCGCATAAATAATAAAATATCAATAATTCCCCAAATAACTTGTTTGGTTTCTTTAGAGTTGAACAGTGTTAAAGACTTGGCATCATACATATACATATATCAATCTTATACAACAAGTCGGCTACTCGTTTGTAATTGCTTTTTGATCATTCGATAGCATCTACCACGAATATACTGCAATCATTCTCAATCATTCTGTTATCAATCAAAATTTGACATTAGTGATTCTATGAATCTTTGCTATTGACCACGAGAAGTGCTATCAAACTCAAGAATTGTGCCAATGGTGATTATTGCTCAACAATGTGATACTATCAAATGCATTTTTGGCAATGTCAATTGATCTAGCGAACCTATGAACAATTTCCTAATCAATAATCTCATGAATAATTAATTAAACTGTATAGGAATTCTTAGCAAACACCAATTTTGGGATTTTGTTCCATCAATCTTGTAATTTTAGTCAATCTTGAAATTTTGGAGAAACATTTAATTGACAGGTATTAATCAAATATCAAATTATCGTTCTACATCTCGGTTATTGAGGACCCGTAAACGCTAAACAAGCAGCGCCTGATCTCGCAGTGAATTAATTGACTGACTGAAGATGGTTTTTGTAATCATCTGCACTCAAAACAATTCAAAGAGAAGATTTAATGAAGCAATTTTTATCATTCATTGAGGAATCTGCGCATTTGCTTAAGTGAGGAAATGATTTGCAAATTAGGAAATTTCAATTGCTCCAGCTAGCGTCCCAAGTTCTGATGAATGATAGTGTAAACTCTTTTTTACGATTTTCGTCAGACGACCGGAATCTGCAACGCCATTACCGAGTTTCCGGAAAATGACTGTAATTCATCCTTCGCACAGCTGTTTGATCATGCCGCTCTCTGATCCTCCTTCAATGTAATTCCGAATTCAAATTTGCTGACAGTTCTACCGGAAAAGATTAGAATTGCACCAGAATATCAAGATGGGGATCATGTTTTAACGACCGTCTTTACGTTACCAATATTTCCATAATTCATTGTTCTGAAAACTCTATCGAGGTGTTGAAATGCCAATTCACTTTAACGTTGAATCTCATCATCGATGATTGCAGATTCGAGTTAGAGAAACAGAGACAGTTGCTACTTGCAAGCAGAAAGGCTCACTTGTCTTCATGATGATGAGCTGAGTAACCGGACTTTTTTGGTCAGGGGCCAGGATTTGGACGGCGACTCGTCTCATTTAGAGTTAACAGCATTTGAATACAATTCAAAAGCTACTAATTTATTTTCGTGTTCAGAATTATGGCATATGAACATTCACAAGCTCCATACATCGCTTTATGCTATCTTAGCTGTACATCCATGCACTGTACATCGTAATGTGATAAAATGGAGAGACACTAGGAGCGAAAAATAACTTTCTCTCATTTGGTTGATATTGAACCAATAGCGCATCTCTTGCAGGAGCAAAATTAACTACTGCCATGGTCTATAGAGATGGTGAAAGAAAATAACATTGCAGAATGTGAATTTTCGCTGATTTTTTCACATTTTTCAGAGACATTTGGCTGGACGACTTTTAGGCAATGTTTCACCTTATGATCTGTACATAGTTTGGCCCACTATTTAAATGTAGCAATTGATGAATATATAAAATGCATATGATCATATTTGCAAATTTGTATATTCATTAGGGCTGTAGGCAGTGCGCCTGTTATCGTATTCGGTGCACCTGTGCGAGCAGATGCGGCTAGCACACTGCCCACAACATTCATAATTCGAAGCAAGCAAACGCATGTTTTATTTCCAAGCTGCAATTAAGATATTATTATCAATCAGTTATTTCGCCAGCAAAATGCTTTACAGCTTTTGTCCTATCTCACAGAAATGGTTTTCATGACTTGTCGTGGGCGGATCGCGGCGTCTTCGAATCAACTGTTGGAATCATTTGTACAGAGAGAGAGGATCATGCACTCGTGTCTAGGAAGCTCATTTCATATCAGCTGTACCCATGATAGACATGATTGCAAGCCAAACTGGACCATATATCAATGCAGGATGAACTAAAACACGACATGGAAAAAATTCGAAGAATGCAGGAAACGGAAGATACCAATGTTAAACAACTACTCTAGTGGAAAAGCGTGTAAATAATTAAGCAACTTAGAGTCAAGAGTGCATGAATGTGCAAAAGAATGTGAAGTTTAAGATGACGGAAAGGAAAACTATCTTTAAAATCGGCAGTCCGTGCTTAGTATGGGTCTGGTTCGCATTCTGAAGACAATAGTGAGAACCGCTAAACTGCAAAATGAACCATTGATATGAAGTGGTGCAGAATAGAAATCGGCTTTTGGACACGACCATGGAAATCCAATTTAGCTGTTTGTCTTAGATATTTCCTCTTTTTTGCCTTGTCTTACACTTTTTATTAACTTTTAGCGAGTGCACTAAAAGATTTTAGACTGCTTAATGCAGTCTCCTCCCGATGCATGAAAGTATTTTCATGATGACAAATAAGAAGCAAAATATCGCACATGGCAATCATGGCTATTCAAGAACTGAAAGAAATCGGGTTGACGCCAATTTGATAATACATCGTCGAAAAGACATGTGCACTCTGTAGTTTTCCATCTGTCGCTACATGTAGAGTTCGTTTCAGTGTCTCTGTAATTACTTTGGATCATCCTTGTCATCAACAGTAGAGTCTATCCGGAAGGAATAACCAAACTTTCTTCTAAATGAAATTCATAAGTACAGTTATCTGACTTTTTGGAGTCATAACGTGCTTAGACACTTTAACAAAAATGCAAATGAATGGAAGGTATCCAAACACAGGTTTACGCTATTCATCATATCTTTATAATGTTACTTCTGTCCAATTTCACGATGTCTTCATGCAGAATCAACGGGTGTAGAATCAGTCGCTAGAATCTTGCATAAAAGTTAGTATAGCACATAATGAAGCACATTTCAAAGTTATTAGAACTTATTTGAAAGTCGCAATGTGGACACAGCGAACGTTTTATATGTTTTGATGATGAGTCAAACAAATAAATGTTGACAAACATTGGCCAACATAACACCAGTAAGACACAATTATTAACCTGACCGCCGTGTATTCACTTCTATCTTTATAGGCCTATTTATAATCAATATTTCCTTGACATAAAGGATTACTGATGCCGGCTGACAAATATTCTGGCATTCTAAATTGCAAAATCACTAGCACGAATAAAATGCGTTCGAGAAAATTGTCAGAGTCATAAAAGAATATTTAGTGAATTATTAAGGTCAATAATGTTAACTTGACTATACTAAACTAGCCGATACAACAGTTGCACCAATGCTATTTCACTATTATCATTAACTTTCAATGTTATTGAGAAATATAATATTTCATTAGAATGAAATGACCGAACATTTTTAAATGGAATAAAGTAAGAATGGAATTCCGCTAATCAGTGTAAGAAATTGCTAACAAATTGAAGCAAGCTTTCTCCCCAGAGAGGTTGCTTCGAGAGGTTGACGCTGAAACTTAATGAATTAGGAATTATCTTTTAGCAGCATGTATTTGTCAGTTTAATGAACATACATTTTGAAAAGACATGTGGCGGTCTACTTGCAACAAACCAATCAAAAGTGTGGCTCATCTACGTTAGCAGCAAGGCATAGACAACGAAGCGACTAATTTTTTTTTGATGATCTTATTTATACTTTACATAGTGTTTATAAGAAAATTTATAAAACTCAATTATTCAATAAATCTTCCGCAAGAATGGAGGGAGATATAGTGGTAGAACAAAAGTATTTCTTTTAAAAGGCTACATATACATCATCATAGAAAAACTCTTATTCGCTGTTTCTGACCACTTAAAAACTAATACAACATTAAGATCGATCGTTGTACACACACACTGTAGGTCTCCGCTGTGGATTCGAAAGAAATAATGTCGCATACTATTTGACTAAGA
This sequence comes from Prostheceraeus crozeri, assembly GCA_907163375.1. NCBI lineage: Eukaryota > Metazoa > Platyhelminthes > Polycladida > Euryleptidae > Prostheceraeus > Prostheceraeus crozeri. The sequence goes on from CAJQUW010008706.1 coordinate 175,620, forward strand.
CGCATCATTACTCCCATGCAATCGCAATGCAAAGAAAAGGAGACTCCGTCAACTATGTTAACAAGCAAATGCAAATAAATATATTTACAAGATAAAACATTGATTGTAATAAAGTGATTGATAAAAAGCACATCATCCATAGAGAGCTGTGAGTAGCTTTAGCATAAGATAGAAGATGCAACAAAGTCAATTTTACAGTCTTTGACTTTATATATTTATTCATTTCCTCAACTATCACTTGAAATTGAGATAATCTCTTTCTTTGACAATCATCATGAAGAAAGTCTTTGACGTCTGAGCTAATAGATCAATAAGCAATAAATAAATCTTTCAAAAGCAGTTCAAGTATCCAACATCAAAAACAAATGAGTTCAAATTTAGAAGCTCTCCAACCACGAACTGCATCTTGATGATCGATTACCTTTGATCTTTCACGAAAACCAGTTAGAATTTGACATCTATGTAGGTAAACTATTTTTACATTCATCTATTATTCTATTTTTTCGTGTACAACGCGCGCTTCATCAATTTTGCAATGAAAATTAATATTCTGGGATGAAATGAGGCTTCTGTAGTCAAAAAATCTCGTTGTCATTAATTCAATTTTCTGTCAGTGACATTTTGCACTACACGTTATTTTCTCATCTAAGAAATCAGTAGAATTTGCAGTGGATGGCGGTGAGTGTATCCTGATATTTGATAGCATGAATATCGACTCAGAGAACTACACGGAGTGGATATAAAAAGCATCGTTCTGAGGTCACTCACGTCCGTAAATGGAGTGACCTTATGATAGAGTGCTAACCATGATCCCACAAAACCTGGGTTTAAACCTCGGTCAGGTCAAATATCAGACTTTTGAGTATGTTCACTCTCTCCTTGTTGAACATTCATCTCTTTGAATTGGATAAGTTACTGGGAAAATCGGGAAGACGGTGCTAGGGTAGAGCATTTTCGAGCACAAACAATGGCCGAGTCTTCCTTTGTATAAAATGCAGTTCATCAAAATGACATGTGCAGTAATTAATTGCTTCAGAATAGACATATCTAATGAGGTGAAATATCATGACTGAAAAGATAGTCATTTTATCATAAATCTGATATTTCTGATCTGAAGCTTCAGATCTGAAGTCACGTTTTCGGGTAGAGATACCAATGTAGCAATTATAATTTCACATTTTCCTATTCACAGTGTGAAGCATCAATCATAATAATAGCACCTGCATGCGGATATATTAGTGCTGGTAGACAACATTAAATATTGCTGCTCTTGTTATAAGACAGATTTTGAAGGAAATTGTCCGTGAGGAAGCAGAATCACAAAGCTCGTAAATATGGATAATTCGCCTATTAAGGGAACATTTTCACATCCCTATGGGCGCTCTGTGTTTTGTTCATCATCCACGACGACTGTTAGATTTATCAGCAAAACTTCACAGCTTGCGACGCTTAAAATCACTTCAGAGCAGAACTGGAGAAAATTTGAACAAGATCTACAGGATGGGTCTGAATTTATCCCGCCGAATTCATTCCGAGGAATTTATTTTCGTCTCACAATTTATTTTTCGACGTAAACAAAGAATTACTTTATTCTAGAAAACCGCGCGACACTTTTCGCTCACAGGACCAGGCAAGAATTCATTTTCTAGCTTTAGGAGATGATGAAAGTTCATAATGACGCTTAATAGAATTTGAACTAATTAAATATTCTCCTAAACCTCTGCCACTTCCAAAACGCTAAGAGGTGGTTGGTGCATGTGTTCCTAAAGTGAAGATTCCAACTTGTCCACATGACCAGGTCTTTCGAAGCTAATTCATTTGAGGGAAACCATTTTCTCAACCGTGGAGATTGACACTTCTCGAGAATAAAATTACAACATTCAGCACGAATTTGATGTCTTCTTATGTTGAATAATGAACAAATGCTGATATATTTTAGTTTTTTTAATAGTATATTTTAATATTTCTGATATATTTTTATATAAGTTTTACATATGAAACTTTGAGAAAAAGATTTTTAAAATTGAATCCAGTGTTGTTTTTGATAAATCGAGTTCAACATCATTATGTCTTCGTGTTGTTGTCTTTGGATTGTTTCTATCACAGCGTTAGTTACACTGTTTTACAGAATAACAGTTCCCCTGATACAGGGTGGGCTCTGGGAAGCTGAAGGATTTTCAAGCTCTGCAATAGTCATTTTTCGATTTATTTACAGGCCAAGTCTGTCTTTTTCGGAAACTATGCGTTCGGGAGTTTACATTATTTGCAATTGTAGCATCAATTTGTTATATGCTTTGCGGATTATTGCAACTGAATGTAATTCGATATAATTGATTGATGTACAGATTGTTTCATAAAAAATGGATCACCCTTAAACATCGCCTTAACTTCAACTTTGTCTAACTCCGCCAAACTTGAACGAATTTCTCTGAAATTTGAAAGATATGTCAGTTGTGCTTACTAATATCATTGTTGGAAATTTCAAGCATGAATATTGAGTTGTTTTCCTGTTATAGATAAAAAAGTAGTAGATAATTTGATCTTCATTTAGCAATGTTACACAAAATCACACCTCACTCTTATAAAATTACATTTGTTTCCTTTGTTATGTAATATGTTGTTCTACAAGCCAAAAGCTATCAAGCAAAAATAAAATAAAGAAAATCGGTCAATCAGAGCCAGTATAGCACCATTATTCATCAACAATAATGTAACTGCTACATGTGATTAACTGGACTTCATGTTCCATAGCTTCCTGACTTCGTTGCGGTGGTGTTGGCAGCACTCCTGATTGCTTTCAGCTAGAAATCTATCTCTTACCGGTTGAAAACAATACAAAGCACAAATGAACAATAACGAGATCGCATTCACAAAAGGCAAAGTGTCAGCCTTGCTAGAAGTAGGGTTTTCTTTGCGAGCTACAAGCAGGCGACTAAATGTCCCTTATACAAATGTGCATCGATGGCATAATGATGATTTTTGACTCTGTCGTAAAGAGGGTTCTGGCTGTCCACGCAAAACATCCAAACGTAGAGACCGCCCAATTTTGAGATTTGTTAAAGTTGATCCAAGTCTCTCGTTAACTGAGATGGCTGCACTAGACTCGTCTATTTCTAAGTCCACTATTCGTAGAAGACTTATTGAGTCGAATTTCAAGAGCTGTAAGAGGCCCTCTCAGATCGAATTATCAGATCAGCATACAAAAAGACGTCTCAGATGGGCAATGAGTCATTGTCACTGGCGAAATCAATGGGATCGGGTTGTCGGGTCTGGTGAGGCATCAGTCCGTCTGAAGGATAGTGATGGTCGATTGAGATTATGGATAAAATCTGATCAGGAAATGCCGAGACATTTACATCGTCCCCGGGTACAAGGTGGTGCGACTCTACTGATTTGGGCTGGCATTTGGACCAATGGCCGCTCTGAACTTCACATACAGCAAGGAACCATGAATTCTGAACACTATGTGAATGTTTTACGAATGAACATTGGCCAAATGACAGATCAACTTGGTGATCCATCAACTTGGTTATTTGTGGATGATAATGCTACGTGTTACAGGAGTAGTAGAGTCAACTTATGCAAGTCTCAATTAGGGCTTAGGACATTATCTTGACCAGCTCGTTCTCCTGATCTGAATCCCATAGAAAATGTATGGAGTATTCTAAAACGTAACGTTCGTCGGTCACTGCTACCTACAGATGGCGTATCACAACTTGCGTCACTGTTAAAAAGAGAGTGGAGAAAGTTAGATCAGTCAAAAATCAACGATATCATCGAATCAATGCCTAGACGAATTGGTAATGTCATTGACAATAAGGGTAGGGCCAGAAAATATTAGCTTCTTAAGAACCGTTACTGTATCATAGCTTATCAGATTATATAAGGACATTTAAATATATTAGGGACACGAAATAACATGAAAAATGCTTTCTGTATCATACTTATGTTTTATTTAGTCAAATTTTAGGATGATCCACTTTTTATGAAACGGACTGTATTTACATGAAATTCAGTAATATCAAGAAATCAATCCAGATCATTTCATTAAGTCATGAAATCAATTTGATTGCTTTCACGCATTTCTGTAGCAGAACAATTGAAGGTTGCATCACGAGTGACGATCGAGGGCGAAGCCCGAGATCGACAAACGAGTGTTGCAACCGAATTGTTACCCTGTTTTTTTGGACAGAGTAATGTAAGCGATTTATCACCACACTTAGCCGATTTCTATGTAATTGCTTGAACTATTAGGGAATTTGTACTTTATTGTTCCTCAATGAATGGCATAGAAATCGTTTTTCAACCATAGATATCTATAACTAGCAATTTTGGCTGGTCAACAGTTTGCAGATGTGTTTTAGAACGCTATCTTAGCGGTATGATAGCGTTATCCGACAAACTAAGTATTTCAGAACGCACTATTCTTTATCATGAAGCGCCAATCTATGCGCTATTTATTGAAGTTCTGAGAAACGCTACTTAACACAGTAGGAAATTGGTTGTTGTCTGTAATTGTAAATGAAAGCTATCTTATTTTATGCACCTTTTTGGCGGAATGTTTTTGCATGTTTACTACTTGTCAAGTTACAAGAGTTCCAACATCAGTATTAAAACTTATGAATTAGAATTCATATCAATGTAGCCTACTGTAACAATTTCAGATTTGTAGATAATTAATTCCAGATCTAATTTATTAATTTAGAAAGACACATTTATACTGAAATCAAAATCAATTTGATCAATGGATGTATGAAAGCAATTACATAATTTAGTCTTTGGTTTAGGCGGGTCTAGAAGGCTGCTAAGCATCACTTCTTGCTCCGGTCCTTTTCTTTTGTATGCTTCAACAGCATTGCTTCGATGCCCAGTTCTTGATTTTATTAACTGCTCGTCTACATTTTCTCGGAATAGCCTTGTCGCACATGTTACTTTGCCAGAATGTGCCGTGATGTATCCTTTGATATCGGCTATGGATGCGGCCTCCGGCAACAATTTTCTGATGGAATTGACTCCAACGGGAGAAGTGGCGAATCTGGGCTGGTCTGGGATAATGTTTCGTAGTGGTCGACGGTAAAATGCTCCCGTAAAAACACCCATGCTTCGAAGCCGGCTCACGTAAAGTTTCAATATCTTATATACCGATCGATTGTTATCGCTATTGTATTGTCGAACACACTTGTTTTGTATCTTGCGATCGCGGATTCCACCGGAAAAGACTTTGTTGCCGCGACCCGTGTACTCAACGAATTTCCCATGGTCGTCTTCTGAAAACGTGAATTGCTCCAGTTGCATCTGGCGATGTTCGTCGCACGCTCTGAGCCCTAAAACTTTACAGTTGTAGAAGTAAACGGCCCGCAATAGTCCATTTCCATCATGTAAGGAAAATGCATTGGTATCCCATAGTTTCGCCTCACTATCCTCTGATATCGGATCAGCTCTCTTGTGATGGGATCCGATGCCCCGAGAAGTGAGATTTCTCATGCAGGCATCTAAAGCACGGACAAATTGCACAAAATTGAAATCCTCCTTATCCATTATATTGCAGTCGGGTCTTTCTTCTCGGATAAATCGGGCCAATCCGCAAACAATATTGTAAATAGTATTGGGAGGATACTCGGTTCCATCCTGCCGTCGGATCTAAATATAAAATGTTTCAAGGCTCTTGAAATGTCAGCCTTTGGAGCCGTCCACAAATGTGTTAGTTGGGGAACCAAGTAATCATTTTCTTGTGTTGTGGAAGATTGTTGGTTTCTTCAAGTGGCCCAATCTTCATATAACTTTGCACCAGGAACTATTTCTAACGGTGTTCTTAGACCGTGAACATGAAACAACGCGATCCATGTCCTGAGACGACGCAATGGAAAATCGACTAGCGTCAAAGCTGTGGTCTGCCATTGTGATCAGATGTGCTTAGGGTAAAATTCAGAAATCCTATTTATATATTAGTGATGAGAATTATTAACAAGTCAATCATTAAAGAATAGATTTCATATCAAATACAATCAGCAACTGCTTTATCAAAAGAAGACACTTATGAAAGAGTAACAATACAACGCTATGAATTTGTATGGGCATTCATTCTGTCTATTCCCTTATTCCAACGCAACTAGGTGTGAAAGTCTTGACTGGCAACAGAATCTATTGTGTTCGCTGTTGTACAAAGAGATTATCAGCTATGTTATAAAGAAACGCTATCTTAGCGTATCTGGATAACAGAACAAGTTGAAATTACGGTTACATTCACAATGTGCAATTACGAGCCATAGCAATCTTGGGTCAGATAATCAACAGATCAATCTATGCAGGCGGGCAGTGTTATTCTAATATAGCGCTAGAAAACGCTATCTTAGCGCTGTCATAGCGTTCGAAGTTAGAATAGCGTCACAAAATTGTGTTGAGACAGAGCCTTTCATACAAACTCCAGCGTGTGCAAAATGTGGAAATACCTTGTCAGACAGTCTGACGCTATCTGTGTTTCATACAACTTACACAAGCTGTGAGGAGCTCGAACGCTATCTAAGAAAGTGATATCTATGGTATTTCTTTATTCAGCAGTTGAAACAAGTGAAATTGCATCAACTGCACTTACATGAGGACGCAATGCAAGTGATTAAGAACTTCATGTTGATGTAACTGAAACTACCACAGTTAATGCATATGCATGGCCAGAGTGTAACAATAAGGCAATGGAGTGCTTGACGTACAATTGTGCATGCTGAACTCTGTTCTAACTTTCGGACAGTCTGAATCATTATTCAACATTGATTGCGATCAAGGCTGCGATGTCAAGTTACGATATTGAAAAAAGAGTGAAGCTTGTTCAATTTTATTATTCAAATGGAAGATCAATCGTTCAAACCCAAAGAGATTATCGAACACATTTTAATGTAAGAGATGCTCCAAGTGAGAATATGATTCGAAATCTCATGAGGCGATTTGAGGAAAGTAGGTCAGTGGCAGATCTTCCAAAACGGGGACCTGAGCCTGCTGTTCGAACAGAAGCTGCTGTGGAGTCTGTTCGACAAAGTGTCGAACAGAATCCAGCAGCATCTACACGTCGTCGATCAATTCAACTTGGCATCAGAAGAACAACATTGCGCGCAATACTGAAGGAAGACTTAGGAATGTTTCCTTACAAGATTCAAGCAGTTCAGTCTCTTCTCCCAACAGGTTATCAGTCTCGTTTGAATTATGCCATGCGATTTGAACACTTGGCAAGAGACAATGCTTATTTCTTGAGCCATCTCATTATTAGCGACGAAGCTCACTTTTATCTGAATGGCTTTGCCAATAAACAGAATGCGAGATTTTGGGATTCTGACAACCCAAGAAACACAATTCAACACCGTCTACATTCACCAAAATGCACTGTTTGGTGTGGAATTATGACTGAAAGAATAATCGGGCCATACTTTTTTGAGGATGAGGAGGGACATCCAGAGAGAGTGACTGGTGCACTTTATCGTACAATGATAGAGAACGTTTTGCTGCTGGAAGTTGCAGGCAACCAACAGGTCTGGTTCCAGCAAGACGGAGCGACCGCGCACACCGCCGGTTTGATGATGGCCCTTTTGCGTGACATTTTCAATGACCGATTGATATCCAGAAATGCTGACTTCCCGAGGCCTCCCCGGTCACCAGATTTGACTGCCCCCGATTATTTCTTATGGGGTTATATAAAGCGATTTTACCAGCGATCAAACAAGGTTGCTGTTGCGTTTCTACCGGCATTTCTACTGGAAAGCTTCCACAATGGCTGGCAGAGGCGAATCAGTAGTGATGTGATTATCTCGAACACCTATAATTGGAATTGAATTGATCGGTTTTCTTTGTTCCAAGTTTCTTTGTTCCTATCATGTATGCATCGATGAAAAACAAAATAGCATAGACCAATGTTTTGTATAGACTTGATAAATATTGAACTATAGAGAGCTGGCGAAGTGGAAAAAGTAATCGCATCAGATTCATATGAGGAATTTGGGATTGCATTTATATAGACATGTGAATAAAATAAGCAATTAATTGGTCGAAAAACCAAAAGGAGCAGAATTCAGTTTCTATCGATTAAAGCTTTTTCATCAACCCTATAAATGAAAAAAGAGAAGATATACACAGAACTTGAATGCATTAAAAAGATAATGAAATCACAAATCTTTGGCCGAAGCCTTCAGAAATCATAAAGCCTTCTAAAAGTCATATGCGCTATTCAGATGCATACACGAAGTGTCAATGGTCATGGAGTGGCTATCATAAACCTCTCATGATTCCGCGAAGCAGACGCTTCAGGGGTAGGTATATTGAAAGTACAAGAAGAAGATATGGAATTTTCAATAAACCAAGTACAGCATAGCTTAAACTAGGGGCCATTCATTAACTAAAACTCCTCGGACAGGAAAACAAAACCAATCCAACACCACGCTCAGCCGACCCAATTAACGACGGCGCAATGCCGAAACCGACTGAATACTGGTGACTGAATTTCACCTCGGTGTTATTACTGCGACAGTGTGACTTGGGATTTGCAAATATCCAATATTATGAAAAATGTGTCGAAACGCCGGTATATTCTGAGAGTATTAAAGACAACTAGAGGTATCTCATTATCATTTATAAATCTTTGATTCTCTCTGTAATTATGTATGTTTCTCCCATTTATGGTCAGTTATCGGGAAAGTTACTTTCAAAGCTGGAAAGTTTAAATAACCGGACACACGGTATTTTTTGCGGTAGGACGTGCAAATGTGAACATTTCTCAGACATTGATTTGCTCTTCGGGAGGCTATGACATCCATCCTCTTCATGATCTGATTCCGGATAGGATGGAGTTTTCTGTTCACTTACGTTTGCCAGCCTGTCGCACCACTCGATGACTGGATTCAACTATTCCTTGGTCATGTCTTCTTGTCAACGAAAGTCGTTAACTGTGCACATACAAGTGATTCTTCGTGTCAGATGGCTGTGTTGCTCGTTCTTCATGTATGTTAGTATGCTTTTTGCATTTTCTGCATGCCTTCAATGCTTCATCTAATTTATCTTTTCTAAGCACGCACATGATGTTCAACAATACTCGCGCTGAACTTTTGAATGTAAGTGATTTTTTATAATATTTGCCAATAACTATGACTTGTGGATTGTTGCGATTTCTACAGTAATTTTGAAGAAATATACGCTTACTTTACTTTGATATTCTGCCGGTTTCGGTGCCGTCCACCAAGCCGGCAGAGCGCTCCGTTAGCAGAGCATCAATCCGGCTCGACCTCCGACAACAGAATTCTAGCCAATGAACCGCCCCAATAACACGCAGCGACAGAATGCGGATAAAGCACCATATCAAAAGAAGAAATAATTTCAGTATAACACACAAACAGAGGAAATTACATGAGTAGGCCTATAGTAATCATTACTTCATTCGTACTTTGCCAAAGGTCTTTAAGTGATTTGAATTGCTTGAGATGCTTAATTTTGTAAGAAGCAGACAACAATTCTTAATTATCCCATGAGCCACAATTAAAAAAAAATTTGGATTGGTTATTAATTTTGGAGTCGGAGCTATCTTACCTTTGGAGCAAAACAAACAAATGTCTAGAGGCTGCTGTTTAGTACGGCATTTCTGCAAAATAAAAAAGCAGAATCTAAATGGATAATGATGCAATTTTTAAACTTATTTAACAAAGCGATGTAGCCAAACATAGGACGCTGTCAAAGCGGAGAAGTTGAAAAATGCATAGAGGTTTTCAGAGGCTTTGTGGTGTTTTGAACATTTGCTTATGTTGATGTTAGCACCCACATTCATGTTGAATTTCTCAACAAATTTCAACACTTGGCATTGAATAAACCGAATTTACACTCTTGGCATTGAATAAACCGAATGTCGTCGGTACAATTTTCTGATACTCATGTACATTATACTCTTATTATTACTTTGCAATGCATACATAAATCTTTCGTACACGCTTCAGAATATGTTGTTGCCACACACATCTGACTTCTAAAACTTATGAATTCTTCACAACTAGAAAAGGTATTTGTCTCTTGTGACATCAGACATATGAACGATATGAGTACTTTCAATATCACACTGATTTGACTCATCCACGTAAGACTTTCATCATCACTTCAAAGTCGAATGATAATGTCATGACTTTAAGGCAGATTGATGTCAGTCAATATTTGAATTTTTTGATTTGGAAGCTAACCATTATACCACACCACACTATACAGTAAGTTTCAAACTTTAAGAGCTCTTCCATTTTTTAAAAAGCGCAAATAGTCAATACTACAATCTATCGAGTTTGCGAGCGACGCTGTTAGAAAAGCTTGGCATGATATTCTCTTTCGTTTGAAAGTTTCAATTAATTTGTTCCTCATTGCAGCAAAGGACATGTAGTGGACTTGGGAGTTGACCCCTAAAAGGTCATATTTTCAAATCCTTGGCTATCAAGTGTGTTGAACATCCTCATGTAAGTATTCATGTATGTGTTGATTCAATGCTCTTGACGTTGACTATCCTGACTAAATGTCAGGATGGTCAACGCTAAAACTTATGAGCCTGTGTGGCTCGTCAAAACATAAGATGCCGCATTACTTTGTAAAATATTCCATGATGCGGTAAAGGAAATCTCTCACACTTTATCTGCTCAAATAGTTCGAAAACTTTTTTAACTCTTAAAAAAGTCAGTTTTTATGTTTTAGTACTATAGCGATATTTTCTCAAAACCATTACACCCACAGAATTAAATATTTTGTTTATCTGCTTCGGTTTGCTAGAAGTGTGATAAATACGAAATCGACGGCTCATCGAGGAACTTATTAATTGGGCGAAAAGGAATTCCTAATACCTTACAGAGATAGAAAAAAGTCGTGCGCCGCTTGCGGATTAATGTGAGTTCCAGCAAAGTGCTTCGATTGCCAAAATTCCTTCAGATTCGAAGAATTCAGATCATTGCGCACAAGTTTTCTCCATTATGTTGGCCCTTCCGATCATTATTAAAAAAAAGTAGCAGGCGTACGAAAATTAGTTCACTTGATGATTTCACATCCTCTCCTCGGCATTTCTCACTGTATAGTGCATACACGGAATCGAATGTTAGCCAAGACAGCGATGTGTATTTTGGTGTGTGCGAAGCACGCACGCATGGGCGCAGCATCTACGGGGGACACGGGGGTCCGGACCCCCGCCAAAATTTTCCTAGGGGGATCGGACCCCTATTGGAACGGCATGATTTCCATGCCTCTTTTGTTGCCCGTAAACTGTCGGAAAGCCTCGTTATATTCATATAATCATGCCTGAGGAGACCGTATGCTATGAAAAATCCACATATCTGGAATTTCCATCAATTCTTCATTTCTTTTACTTCATTTTGCTCACCTTAGCACGTGCAAGTATGGCTTTGTTAATAAAGAATTTCATTCCAAGGACTGGCACCGTCTTATGACATCAGTCAAGACATCTGGTATCGTCATTAAGTCTTAAAGCGTCAACGCTTTGCATGTGCAGCACCTACTGTGCAATGCATTAGCGAGACACTAAATCCCACTTGGCGGGCATCACACATTGAGCCCTCCGGCCAAACTCCATTAAACATTTGGAAGATTGATTAACGTAGTGGACACATACACATTTCATTCATTCCTTGATTTGTGAGAAGTGTATGTGAACTAGCTTTGCTATCCGAATTTGCTTTGAAAATCATTGACAGGAATCTTTTAAAAGGATAATAAGTCAAAGAATTTTACATTGTTTTAGATTAATAGTATATTTTTCAATGGATAACTTCTGATTCATTGTGGCACTCGCATTATGAATACAATTCGATATATGCATTTTAAGTTTAAGCATTCTTTTGTGGTAGGGCCTATTCAGTGATATACGACAAAGTTTGCTTCCTATTCCTGGACAACTGTTTTCCTGGCTACAACTGCTTTTAAAGGCTAATAGGTCTCATTTGAATGTTGAATCACTGAAACGTGCTTCGAAAAATGTTAGAGATTAGTAATCCTTCACGCGTTATAGTTTATTCAAGTACCTACATGCAGTTGGCCTTGCCCAGTTTAGCCATTCGCCAGAATGATTGTGAATAGCAAAAATATACATAAATTTTTTATGAATGTGTTTATTTCATGTATCTATCTATGTGAGCAAAAATATGTGTACAAATACAATCCAAAAAAACGGAGCTTACTTCAGTCCGCGCAAGCTATTAGGTATGCTACAGGTCTGGTAAATAAAATCACATTCAGCGCCATCGACTTTGTCTTGTATGTTAGCTTATCTGTAGTTTCTTACCACGATTGAATCAAAGTGTTTCGATGTCAAAAGAATTTCGTAGAAGCATTCTGAGATTCTTAATGAATTGATTAATATGCTTTGTATGCAAGAGAGTACAGTCAACGAAGCTTAAAAATTCGATTATAATCACTTACTTACTTTCTGCCTGATTTTGAGACCCTTTTTCCTTAGGTTTGGAGATTGGCAATTAATTGATTAATTAATCGAAGTATGGACCCAATTGCAAATAATTGATTGATCCAAATTTAATTGATTGACAATAAATAAATAAATTTTTCCAAGCCGAGCTCCGATGATGGCACAATGGCTTGGCCACCATCAGCGCTCCGGAGTTGGAGTCTACCGGAGTCCTATCACTTGGCCGGAGTCGAAAGGCCGGAGTCGACTTGGCCGCACTCCGACTTAGTGGTAAGATTGTTATAGTCTCAAGACAATATTTTTTTAAACATTTTAATCGTTTTATCGATCGAGTTTCTCTAGCGACATTTATCTAGATTCTAGACAATTATTTTATCAATAATCATTTGATCATTTTATCTTTCATACAAATAACTTAATTTGTCCATAACTTAACAAGTGATTACCTCAAGCACTCTAGGCTCTATTGTACACAATTTGTTGTCCTTCAAATGATTTGACGTAGATAGCTATCACAACATTACAAATTTGTAATCATGCAAATGATCTATTATTGATGATACGCATTTATGTATAATGTAGCCTACATGTAGGTTTACAGGATGTAATATTCTATGTATAAGCTATTGTGTTTTCTCGAGTGTTTCATTGAGCAGTCTATGTATGATGAAAAGTCAATGGAATGATAGCAAATTCGATTAATACGATATGAATGATGCGGAAGCCACGGGATTGGATTACCTTAATCAACATGCTAAAATGATACTTCTGTAAGTGACTTCAACACAGTTTGACACACGATTTTGATGAACAAGTAGAAAGTTCATAATTTCAAATTTCAAAATTTATCAATTACCTCTATTCACTTTGGTTCCCAAAAGCAAACAATTTAAGTATCAACGCATGAAAGAACAACATCTTGCCTGCACCTGCTGAAGCATACTTCGAAGCAGTTACCAAGTAGAAAAAACTAAGTCATAAATATCGCTACAGAATTAGTGTACAGATGAAAGTCTGAATGTGAAGCAAAATTTGGTAAAGACGCATTTATTAAATCATATAAATTAGCTACACAAGGTTTCTTCCCATTTGAAAATGATATGTGTACTCAGGCTGATGGTCTATCGATGGGGTCCCAAACTTCAAGTCATCGCAAGAATACCTACACGGATTACTAATAAATCGTCATTCTTATTGCCCCAAACAGTGGGAAACATGTTTGGTGAATGGCATGGTGCATCGAGCATACACCGCTTCAAACAACTGAAATACATTTCATAGTGAAGTAATAGCAATGATAACTATCCGCCTATGAATTTCGGAGACAATATACTATCGTTATCTCTGCTCACTCAGATAGCATGTAAATTAATCTCATTTAGAGCCAAAGCGCTCTTGCAGCTCTACAGAATCATCCATCAATGTGCATTGGCTACCTTGTGTGACTGATTTAATTGTATTTAAAAATGTGAAAAAATTGTATCTAAAATTGCTGCTAACTTTCCTGCTACACAGCCGTCTGTTGCAGAATTATTTTTTCATTAAAACTATGATCAATTTGTTAATATGATGCGATCAGAATTTGTATATTACAAACCAAGCAATTAAAATCTTAAAAGCACGCAAAAGATAGGCTACGTAGATCTGATCAAGGGATTATATTTTTCAATGCTGATTTCATCAATTCTGATATCCTTTCAATCATCACATCTAAACGATGTTTTCGGACTGATTGAACATCGAAGATTAAGCACAATTAAATGTACGTCGTATGTACCATCAGGTGATTTGTAATATTTATAATTTATGATGTTTCTTTTCGCTTTTCATGATTGACTAAAACAATCATTTCTTATTTACAGGGGAACAAAATCGTCTGAAAAGTCTACTACCTCAAAACCAGAGTCATCCGTTCCAACAAACTCAACGTTGCAGGCGGCATCACCCTCAGAGCCACCCATTGAGCCACCCGTCCCGCACACCTCAACGTCACAACAAGAGACCGATCCGTCAAAGGCACCCATCGAGCTACCCGTCCCACAGACCTCAATGTCGCAAGAGTCGGATCTCTCAGAAGTACCCATCGACCCACACATCCCACAGACCCCAACGTCGCAAGAGTCAGATCTCTCAGAAGTACCCATCGACCCACACATCCCACAGACCCCAACGTCGCAAGAGTCAGATCTCTCAGAAGTACCCATCGACCCACACATCCCACACACTTCAACGTCACAGATCACATCACCATTTATGCCAGGTGAAGAGCCATATCATCCACCAAGTAAAGAGATTCCGAGCCAAATAATCGAGCGGAATGATCGGAAATTGAAAGCTTTATCATTTCAAGAGAAATGGTACGAACAATACCCATGGCTACATTTTGATAAGAAGCTGCAGCGATTGTTTTGCTTTAACTGCTTAAAAAGATCCCACGCGAAAGTACCATTGTTCGCCAAACATAAGGAAAGTGTGTTTGTGAATGGAGGCTATAGTGGAAATTGGAAGAAGGCACTGCAGCGATTCAAGGAGCACGGGATATCAGAAGCGCATCGAGTCAATTCATTCCATATGAAGGCCATTGATCAAAAGAGTGTCATTTCTATGTTGTCTGACAGTCATAGTACTCAGCAAAAGTCGAATCGACGAGCCCTTCTCCTAATTGCACAGGCTGTGAGATACTGCGGAATCAGCGGAACAGCACTCAGGGGTCATGAGCACACTGAGGGCAATTTCAATCTGTTGCTCCGAGTACTTCATGAGTTGTCTCCTGATCTAGATGAATTCTTAAAACGGGATGACAAGAAGAACAAGTTTACCTCATGGCAAACACAAAATGAGTTTCTGAGAATCATGGCTCATAACGTTCAGCGAAAGTTAATTGAAGACATTAAAGCTTCTCAATATTTTAGCCTGATGATTGATGAGACAACAGACATTGCTGGAAAGGAGCAAGTAGTGTTTTGTGTAAGATACGTACCAGATAGCTTGGATCCTAGAGAGATATTTTTGGCATTCAATGATACGGATTCTACTACTGGTGAAACACTTGCAAATTTGGCGTTGACGTTTCTTCAACAGTTGGGTCTACCTCTACAGCTGCTGCGAGGACAGTGTTATGATGGCGCTGCTAACGTGTGTGGACAGTTCAGAGGTGTCAAGACGAGAATTTTGGAGAAAAATGAAAAAGCACTTTTTGTTCACTGTGTGAATCACAATTTGAACCTCGTTCTTCAAGAAGCTTCGAAGAATATTCCACTAGTACGAGACATATTGCAGGTGGTCCATGACATAGGAAAACTGGTTAGGGAGTCTGCGCATCGCATGTCAAAATTTAGGGCACTTGCAGAATCGAAGGATCTTAGTGCGTATTCAATTCCATCTCCTTTGTGTCCGACCAGGTGGATAACAAGAAGTAATAATTTGAAAATTATGAGCAATCCGGAACAATACCAATTGACTATGGATGCCCTCGATGAAATAGCTGAGGATTCCACTACGTCTGACATCGGGAGTAAGGCTCGTAACCACTACCTTCAGTTGGAGAGAGGCTCAATTTACCTCGGGATTTTGCTCTGTGAGGGAGTTTTCTCACTGACAGAATTCCTCGCTACAAAACTGCAAGGGACCAAGATGACTGTTTCTGGCGCAACAATGGCTGCTAATGGTGTGATTGAACTCCTGAAGGTAAGCAAATACTACATGCACGAATTTGGATAACTTGGTTAAAGACATGTAATATAGAAGCATATAAGTATACATAAAATTTTCTTTTCAGAAAATGAGAGATGACAACTCCTTCGATGAATTGTGGGATCGTTGCCAACAGGTTGTTACCAAGTTGAGTCTCCGACCATGTACCGCTCCAAGGACAAGGAAAGTTCCCGCCCGTTTAGAGCACACTGACAAGCCATCAACTCCATCTGATGTCAGTGCTGCCTCCTTTTACAAAAGACAATACTTCGAATTGCTTGACTTGGTTATCAATCGCATAAAGGTGAGAAATCAACTCAATATATTAGTTTATGGAAAGATGAACTCTTCGAAAAAATTATCCTCTATAATTGATTGCAAAGCAAGAAACACGATGCAGTTATGCTCTTTCTAAATAATCGGTCAGCTGCAGGTTTCATTATTATTTTTTTAATTGATTTCAGGAACGCTTTGATCAACCGAATATGTCGACCCTGAAAGTTCTCGAAAATTCTCTATTGACCAAGAACGCAGATCTCATACCTGAAGCATACCACGACGACATGGACATCCAAACTTTGAGGTGTGAGTTTGGACTGTTAACGCAATCATTCACATCTGCTTCAGATGCTGTTGACGTCTTGAAAAACATGCACGCGGTAAGTTCCATTGACTTTTCTTATTGTTCAATGATATGCAATGGCCTAATTGTTTGACCTGAAAAATTGTAGAATTTTAAGATGCACAGCCCCAGTGAAGCAATCAATTTTGATTTCGAACGCATGTGTGATATGATGTACTCAAATTGACTTAGCTATTACGAAGAGCAATTCTATAGAAATTTTAGAATTTGGTATTGATTATGAATTTGATTGATGGAAATATTGATTATAGAAATATTCATTTTGTTCCTACTACTGTTTTTGTATACTAAATATCGAGCGGATTCAACAAACAATTGACCAATTTACATGTAATGTGATTAATGCCCATATTGTGGGACAATGTACTTTTTCTCATGATTAGTATATTAATGGTTATATCATGATCATATCAACTCAAACATGGAACAACCTGAATCTGCTATGACACTCATTTAATAAACCTTAAGGAAATATGTTTTTAAAGGATAATAACAAATTCATGCTTCCAATTTCAGGAGAAACGTAAACTATTTGAAAATTTGGAGAAATTGGTTAAATTAATTACCGTTGTTCCTCTTACAACCGCATCTGCAGAGCGCAGCTTTTCCAGCTTACGCCGCCTCTTGACTTGGCTTCGGTCAACGACTGCAGAGTCAAGACTCAACCACTTAGCAGTCCTATACATTCACAAGGAGCTAACGTGGACTTTAGATTTGGAGGAAGTGTGCAAGGATTTCATCCGCAAAGACAATCGGTCACACGTCTTTGGACGATGAGGGCGTTTTGGGTAAGATTTCCACCCATGCATCCGTAAAATATACAGCATTCATGACGGAACTGATGTTTTCTCTTGCAAGACAGCATGTATGCCTATCGCGTAAAGTGGGAAATTGTAAATCGTTGAGTACTGATACAGAGATAATAAGGGGCATCGATGTCAATGGTATTGATGTCAGTAAACTATGAGCGACTCTGCCTGATAAACAATTGAATGCTGGAGAGCAATTACGCAATATTTCATGATATATCATGAATTGATTTTTTGCGGTATTTTATGCGACAATTTGCCGGACCCCCCCCCTAGGAAAAATTCGCTGCTGCGCCCCTGCACGCACGCATCTCTCACTGGCTCTGGTGTCCTCTGCTGATAGCTTATTGTTTGCCATTTCCAATAGCAAGCGATACACGAATTACCCATTCGAGAAGGAGCAAGTTGTCTAATGCTATGATGTTTCTTAAATAAAAAAACAGCTCATTTGACGATACTTCAAAATGTTTTTCTATGAAAATATAGAATGTCTTTTCAAATCAAAAATTAATCTAATTACTTCAACCGGTTTCAATTGGAGCACAGTGAGATGGGCTACTGGTCACAATCTTCGTCAGGAAGTTGAAAAGGGGATAATTATGTACATGCTAACATTAATTAGTAAATTTGAATTTAGGTTATCATATATCATTGAGGATTAAGTCATAGTGCTTCAGTAAGAGAAAAGTCATGCACAAAATCACTCATAGAATTAGGACATAGTGGTAGGAGATTTGGGCTCAACAATGGGAGATCGTTGTAAAACATGCTGCATGTTTATCCTATGAGGCCAGTTTGTCATCAGTTGACTAATGAACCTGAGTTCTTCTGTTTTCCTTTGTTTTTCGTTTCCGTTTAGTTCTTTCAATCTAGAATTCTATAATGTGCCATTTCGATATTAAGGCTATATATAACCATTCCTTTCTAGGAAACCGAAGACACGCGCGGATGAATCTAATTCTGTGATTACACCTCTTGTGTGCTTACATGCCTATATACACGTATATTTCGTGTATGGCTGGTGTTGTCATGCAAGATAGCTAGAATGAGAATAACAAAGTGAAGATAAAGGAATTTTCAAAATTTAGTTCACCCTTCACTTGCTGAAATGGTCATGTGTGTAAACTCACCAGGTATTGAGACAAGAAAGACTTCTCCCCTTTCATTCTTTCTGAATTAGTCCTCGCATCACCAAATATTTGTCTTTTTTGAGAATTTTACAAGGCAGCATGAATGATATTAGATGACGCACAGATAAGTTGCATTCTTCTATCGTTGTACTTTACCGTGTGCAAAGGCAATAGCTTAGAACACACAAAGTTTGCCACATCTTTGCATTATTATTCCACTACACAGCCATGCACATTTCAATTATGTAGAAAGAATGTATGCATTTCTGAAACTCTTCGGTTCAATCCTATCTCGGGACCCGCAGTTGACCTTTCTATCTAAAAAATTGTTAAATCTAAAGGCAGGTATACAAAACTGAAGACTTGGGACAAACTATACTATTCCCTGCAACTAGGGGACCTCTAGCAACTTTCGAACACCGTCAAGTAGGCCTACAGATCTCTACAATACCACTACACTTAATGATATCTGAAAAAGATGTCCTTAAAGTAAATTTAAAGTGTTAGAAAAATGAACAAAATCATATCTTGAGTAAAGCAGCTAAGTCATTAAATTTATTAACTTCATTTTCATGTTGTGATACTCTATTATCGAATTTTGACGAAAGATAATGGAGAATGATTTTCGCATTTTCGTTAAATTTCAGTATTTTGCAAATAAATAGATAGAGTTGATAAAGTGGATGATTTAAGTCAATTGCTTCTGTCTGCATGGAATGTTACGATAAATCTGTGGAGTGTTCCATCAACAAGATTGGCGCCTCGCCTGCATGGATGTAAATTGTCAAACACTTATGTTGCATGTTTTGCTATCCAGTACATGATTTACCTCTCAATTAACAGCCATTTTCATGCATTTCTTTATCGCTTTCATAATTCTGATTACTTTCCAACACTCGTACATGTTGCTTCCTGGGGAAACTAATTTCAGACATTGTCGACGCCCGGATACGATGGAATTTAACCAATTTGCATCGAAGGATATTTCGTGCGTGACTCCTAAAGTGTTGATTCCAGGTCACTACACAATTCGTTTTGCGGAGTGAGATAATTCAGAGATAAAATATTAGTGCGTCATCGTTCTGACAGATTTAAATAGTAAATAATTGGTGCTGAATTCTTTTTAAACCGATTTTTCTGACGATGAAGTCATCAATTTATACCAGGAGAGCACATGAAATGGACCGTTAAAAGAAGTTCCTAAAGGATTTGACAACTTATTCTCTTATTATGTATGATCTATCATTATGTCGTTAGTTTCCAATTAAGTCAAGTTACAGCCTGTGTATTTCAAGATATTTGGAGTGTCCATGCGTGTGCGTAGCTAGGAAATCGGTTGCGAAACAAAACGGAATCTGTTACTGCATCTATCCATGCAGTAATCATGTTGAGCAACATCTCATCAGTGTTACTCACATCGCCGATGTGGAGCATCGAATAGCAAGGGAAGATACTATCTTGAAAGCAATACAGACGAAGGAATGATGTTTTGCAAATCTTTCGAATCACTTATAGTCGCTATTATGTAATAACGCTTTCGAATAGGTACTTTTCAAATTGACCTTGATGGAAGTGACAATTAAGCCTATTTGAATCTTAGCCTTGTCAATAAGATTATTTTCCTTGTCACGCACTGCCTAATTCAAATAGAAATACATGTATAATCAAAGACATTTGCATGTTCAATGCAGTTTGAAATTTG
The DNA here is from genome assembly GCA_907163375.1 of Prostheceraeus crozeri. Lineage (NCBI taxonomy): Eukaryota > Metazoa > Platyhelminthes > Polycladida > Euryleptidae > Prostheceraeus > Prostheceraeus crozeri. The sequence continues at coordinate 196,027 of CAJQUW010008706.1, forward strand.
CAGTGATGAGAAAGGAATGGGTCTACAATCCATGTCAAAAATAGAGCTTGATTTATTGAGATGAACATCATGGAATCATGAAGAAAAGTTAATACTTACATGCTGTATCAATAAGTTGAATTCTAAGAGCAAGTTGTGGCAATAACTATTTGTGATTCAATTCTACGCAATGATATTGAAACTAGAATGTTCTCTGTAAGTCAATAATACAGACAAGTGGCTGCAGACAGATCCCTACCGTCTGCTGGAAAATATTCTACAACCATTAACTAAATTTGTTAAGTCAACAAACTCGAAAATTGAGGCAAGAGGCAGAATAGCCGCTTTCTTGAAAATGGCTGTGGCACATGAATAGCTGAAATATATAGATAAAAAATCAAAAAGTTAACAACCTCTACTTGGCTTTTCGAAATCCTGAAAATTGATCATGACAATTGGCCAAGGCATTTTCTCTCATGAATCATAATGCCATTGATGAGATTTCAATGGTAATCAAGATAGGATAGGCCAACACATTTTAAGATTCTGTAGAAAAGTTTCCTTCTATTTGGCATTTAAAATAAGTTATATACAATAATATTGCTTGGCTTATATAGGGAAGAATTGTCTTTTAAGTTTTTCTTCAACACGTCCTATCCTCATAATCACCCAATCTTAAAAATTGTTTTGTATAAAGTCGGTTTTAATTCGCTTTGTTCATTTGAGAATGCAAACATTAAGTGTCAGAAACGTTATCACACTAAGAAAAATGCAGCGTCTACTTTAATGTCCACAAAGTCATCAACATTATGACGTCAATGTGAAATTTGCGGTTATCAAATCCAACAACAAAAGTCACTTATAAAATCCGCAACATGGAAGCCAATATTTATTCTGCGATATATTTATTCAATTAAAATTTGAGAAGAGATTGATGCTCTCATCCTGTTTTTATTAGGTGTCAAACTTCTATGGAAAGTTAAATAATTTGAATTTTAAAGCCAATCAATGACAATTAAAAGGTTAAGTAGTAAAATGTTTAGTTATCTGTGACACAGACAAATGCAAACTTCTAAGTTTCCACCTACAAATCTCTTTAGAATGTTATGCATTTTTGTAATACACGTACTCAATTTAGTTTTCCTTTTTCAATACAGCAGAAAATTGCAGAACAAGTCTACTGCAGGGATTGCTAAATGTGCACACGGGGCCACATTGGAAGAAGTACTTTAATTCATATGCAAGGAAGTTTGTGAATAAATTCAAAATTATAATCCTAAATCATGAAAGCGAGAATTGTGTAACTAAACAATATAGGAGGCTGTTACTATTGAATCCTATACTCACCATCAACGGACAGCAATTTTACCAGTACCGACGAGCTATTTTAGAATTTTAAAAAACCATAGACTTTATGCAAGACTCTCATATTTATGATAACTTGGTAATTAATTAGCAGATATTCCAAATTTAGAGTTATCCTGCAAAACAATGTTCATCTGTGAGTGGCAATGGTTATTTTTGTAATTACTGTTTTTAATGAGAGTAATATGAGTAAGAAAATGTCACATCTGTCATTGATGACATGAATAACTATGTATATGAGCAACGGATAGTTAATTGATCAAATCAAGCTAACCCACTTGGGTAAAAGTGATAGAGTAATGCCCTTACCAATAAACACTATTCAACCATCATTTCTATTATGCATGAAATATATTGCATTCCTCCTCTTAACTAGCATTTTTCTCCGCTGATAATCCTCGATAATCCGTTGTCAATGAATTAACGCGTTTTTTAATTAACCTGCATCACAAAAATTCTTTATCGCAAAGTCAACATCAACTGATGATTTGTTGGAGTAGAAAATGATCGATTTACTAAATCATCACTTGATCTCATTATTCAATTATTTCGAACTTGTTAAATAAATAATTACCACCCTTGGAGAAATCTGATTACTACATCAACCAAATGACAGAGAGAAAAACTTTTCCACGATTTCACTACAAGCGAAAGACGGAAAAGTAAAATTATCACTGAGCTCACGATAGACGAATGAATGTGAGATCCCTCGATAATTCGTGTTGAGCATTGTCCGCAGAGAATTGTGGGGATTCGCATCTTTTTTCAACCCTTCATACGGCAGGTGAACCACAATGGTTCGCAGGGTTTGAAAATTGAAAAATTGGAAAGATCATGCGATGCGACAAATGGCCTCAACGTTATGAGGGAAAGATAACGTGAGTCGTAATAAAAGCAGCGGTATGAGTTTTCTGATAGCAAGCGCACATTCATGATTTGATTCACGATACCTCTTTCGTAATCTAACTCTATTATCCTCGAATGCAAGCTCTTATTATCAATAGTGACCACCAAATGTTTTCGACTTGTGCTACTCTTTGCAGGTTGGACATTAAAAACGAGCGTGTTCAGCTGAACATATTAACAACCTAAAAGTCTCTCAAGATACCATCTCACTCACTATAGAAACATGTACGTACATGTACTAGTATACCGGTATGCAAATCGTGCTCGGTGCAGTGCATAACAGAAAATGCGAGCAAACCTGTTGCACCATACTAGCATGTAGTTGTCATCGGAAATACTGTCGAATGAGCTCAAATTACATTTTCACTTTTTCAAGTTGCAAATGAACAAGCTAAATGCTTATTTTATGTTAGCACATGTAATATTCGCTTTCACCAACCGCATGATGAGTTTCTTTTATACTGCAAAGGATGTCATTATAGATATTGGAAGGCCGTGTGACTATAAAGTAGACACTGACTGATGTTATGCCAGGAAATTATTTAGACTATGATGTGAAAATATCAAACCCAGACGTATTGGTTGGTGCTTCAACATAGTAACGACTGTGATCAAAGTATGAACTACCAAACTGTGGCAGAATAAAACCAAAGGTTTTCTCCATATTGAATTTAAAGGAATCCATAGAGATCCAATAGAAGTCATTTCATGCAATGAAGCATTCTTTCTTGATTAAATAGATATCAGAGATTACGTAATCTCATACACAAATTTTCAATTAATGACTCATTCAGCGATATTTATTCACGCATATCTAATTTGCTTTGCAGTTTTGAGGAATTAGCAAACATGTACAGTCAGTGCTCCGTTAAGCTACAACGAGAATGGTTATATCAGTCAATGGTGATTGGACAAGTGGATCATCGTTTTATCCTTGCCTCTCATAAGGATCCATCAACAGACTACCTCTGGCTAGTCCTCTACGACCAACATGCCATTCACGAAAGAATACTTTTAGAAGAACTGATAGTGAAATCATCCAACCGCTTGAATAGCAGTGCATGGCCTTGTCACAGACTCACAAAAGTCGCAGCCATTTCCATGTCTCGTGAAAATGTGTTCTGTGATGGAGACCTTGACTGGCACAGTGCGGCAAGCCGCCTAGGATTCGATTTAGAATGGAGTGAAAAATCTGAACTGCTTTTGGTTCGCGGTGTTCCTTCTCTCCTTACTAAGAACAATGGAATCCTAGCGATATCGAATTGGGAATTAAAAGATATCCTCAAAGATGTGTTATCGGTAGGCACAACTTCTCTCACCCCTGGATCCTGTCCTGGATTGATGGCCATCCTACAAAGCAAAGCATGTCACAGTGCTATTCGATTTGGGGACATCCTGACTCTGGGAGAATGTAAAACTCTTTTGAGAAGTCTTGCCAAGTGTCAGCTTCCCTTTCAGTGTGCGCACGGGCGTGCTGCTGCGTTCCCAGTGACTCGTGTTCCCGGAGACTTACAAAATAAAGGATCTCGACTACAATTCCACAAGTTAATTGCGTCGCAGACTCGTAGGTAGTAATTGCGGTAGGACGTCTGGAAAACGACGCCGATGTGGGAACATCACAACTTCATTTGTCGTCATAATACTGTCGATTTCGAGTTTTGTTCTCTCGTTGATTATTATTTGTTGTCGTGTTTCAGTGGTTAGGGATTTGCAAATATATTGGAATTGTGTTCATCTTTGTTTCCTTCAGAGACGGAACGCTATCTCGAGTATTTGTTTTCCCGATCCCTCTAAGACAGTATTTTATCTCTCAAACTAAAAGGAAATTCAATTTCAAAGTCATCACGATTAATAATACACGAAAAAGTTTGACTGAAGCAATGTCAACTATTCCAACTCTTTTTCGTGATAAATTGAATATCTTCTCTTTCGGTAATTATCGCGTACATGGCGGTAAACGAGGTTATAACGTGCAGATTGTCTTAAATGCAAGTCTCATCAAATCTGATTTCTTTTCTCCATTACTTATATACGAATGGAAATATCATTTTCGATACTCATGGAAAACTGCAGAAACTAAGCAATATCAATACCGAATATTTTCTCGATCAGAGCCGCATGTTTGCACTATTTTTACAACTCTGTTGCGACTCTATTCGCGGGAAACCAAAGAGAGAATTGATTAATTTTCTGTGTACCATCGTTGCCTATATAGTACAGGATATATGACTAATTCATCGCTTCTTTCAGAATCGCGTGTGAATCAGTTTTTTGAATTTGAGATTAAACTTACTGGTGGATTTCACTACCACCACGAATAAGAGCATTGACGATGATGATCGAAGAACATTGTTTGGTGTAATTATGAATTTCGAATAAAATCAATCAGTGGATTATAAATTTTGAAAATCGCCCGATGAATCGTGTAATTATTTCATCCGAGTCATTATGCTAATTGACGAATTGTAATTATTAGGAATTACATCTTTTATTTATCATTTGCGATTATAATTAATTACTGCGTCATAGACACAATAATTTCAAATTTTCAGTTTTGTATTTTGCACACAAAGCAATATTTTCTTCTTTATAACCTAATTCTTCTAATCCATCCCCTCCTCAACATAAATCATTATCTTTTTCTGAATCTCTTGCCCGGGGCAGTATTGGAGACCCGGTTGCATTGAATAACAAATAACAATATTTTCTATATGTACACGTTCAACTCATATTTCAAAGTCAAAAAATATTCAAAATGCGGAAAATAGAGACGACCATACATTTTAACGCTGAATTTCAAAAGGGTGTTTTACGTGGATGGCGTTTTTAACTTTTCCATGTTTGATAAGTGACCACAAGCATGTCACAAAAATCAAATAGCTTCTTCAAATTCATGTGAGTGCACCAAGCTTGTTTCTCCCTTTCACAACATCAATCGCGTCCCTTTCAACTGACTATTTTATTTCAACGACCGGCAACTGCTTTCAGTGTTGTTGAGATATTCATGCTGGCAAAGCAAGAATAGAGTAATTGCCATTGGTTTTACGGTCGAGATTCTATTAAGTTGATCAAGTCAGCACACTACGTTGACTACTTGTAGACAAAGTACCGTAATCTACTCTTAACTGACTTGATCAACTTGATAGAATCTCGACCGCAAAACCAAGGGGAGTTAACTTTTTCTTGCTTTGCCAGCATGAATATGATCTCCGTCGTTTGGTCAGGTACGTTGTTGAGAGGGTTCAGGATCATTCTATATCTGCACTGATGCTGCTCAGGACCCGATGCTCCTTCAGCTAACTTCGCCGTCTTGAAGGTCAGATTGTTCATCGATTATCGAAGCTATAAATATGAAATTGATGGTACTGTTAATACAGACCATATCAACAACATAGACTTTGATGATAAATTGGGAACATAGTCTCTTAACCATTCAAGGTATTTGAAGAAGATATTTTTTTATTCATATGGCGAGGCTTGTTTCACATTTTCTCTATCTTGCACGAATCATACCGAGCTTTGTACAACTGTCGCTGTTAATGTTCTTTTCTATGACCTTAATGCTTGTTATATGCCTCACGCTTCTCATTATTGAGGCAATTGATTCAATAAACGTTGTTTATCATTATTATTATTATTAGCAACAGTAGACTACCCTGGTTTGTTTGGATGGTTCTAGTTCATTTTAACTGCGCCAGCTAGAGTCCGGGTGTATTAAAGGTCATGGTTGCAATAAAAGAAATGCAGTTTGAACATATTCTTGCTTCACAGGCATGATATAAATGTGCCGACTTAGAAAAATTAATTAACCGTGTCATCAATAATCTTTTGATTACTTTTTTTGTACTCTAAATTTCATGGGAGATGACTTCATCCCTCAGTGTCTAATATCTGAATATGTAAAACTTTTTTTGTGTATGCGTGACATTATCACATAGGCCTATTCAACCACATATGATACAAGGTAGTTCATCCTGTTCTCCTTCAGGGCCCTTTCTCGTCCTACGGCAGGACCCGCCTTTATATGAGATATTAGATAGATTGCCTAAATTATACACTAGGCCTACCATCATACAGAGATAAATAAGTAAGTATGTAAGCGTTTATTCAGTTAGTGAAAATCGTAAAATGCATGAAAGTGACATGAAATGAGAGATAATAACGAAAAGCTACAACATTGAACCAAATCAAAGATGCTTTAAAGGTACGTAATAACACATGACTTGCTTTATGCATTGTACTAAACATCAAAAGAAGAAGAATCACTTAAGAGAACACACATCCAAGGAATGAATGAGTGAAGTCTTCGAGATGTTCTCACACTTGGGATGCACAAATGATCACTTCTTGGTAAACGAGAAGGAATTAACAGATGAAGTGGACGGTCAGTATGAACTTCAGTTGTTGAAAAATTTAATAGCACGTTCTTTCAAACATATGCAAGCAAAGGAAAATCGTCACAATTACATGATTTACCGCAGACGGTTCTGTGGGCCCGATTTTGAAATCTTTCCAGTTTAGTTTCAATGCAACTCAGTAGAAAAATAAATAAAGGGACACAGTAAAGTAATAAGCGAGTAATTTTAGAATGTTACACGTTGACACCAATATCAACAAAATTATGTCTCCTAAATATCATGCCCTTGGCGCAAAAGCTGCCACTATATCACTTTCTAAAGCATGTCAACTACTCATTTCTATGTCACTCATGATGCATTACCTCTTACATGAAAAATTCAAACTTTCATGCATGTTAGAAAAAATTAAGATTGGTTTTTCTTTGAAATTAGCAAAACTAATGTTTACGAATTCCACAAGGGTGTATATCGAGATGCAGTTGTTATTTGATGATACAATATCAAAATTGTTTATGTGATGTGCTAAAGGCTCAAATAAAAGCAAATCAAAAGTACTATCCATCAGAATTTAAGTAATTGGCATCAAAGTGCCAACTGTCCAAAATCAAAGTCGTTTTACATTACAAAATAGAATATCAATAATCATAATTGCATGATTCTTACATTATCTGGCATAAATTAACTTAAATATTTTGGTAGATTAGATTTATGTTAGACCTACATGTACATGTATCTTGTTAAAGTAATGCGTTCTTTAGATTTCTTATGAGTAATTGCAGCATAGGAATACTATTGTCAGTGCATCATTATTTTAATTATGTGAAGTGCCCATCTGCGACGTTTTCTTCATCGAAACCTTAACATTGCATATTTTAAATGATGATATAACATGACACATGAATTTGCTTAATGCATCAGATGCACTTACTCACTCGCATTAGCAGCTACACTCGCAGTTCAATACAATTCGGATCCATGTATCGTCCATTTCCATGGCACATTGTCAAGCATCAATTTTATAAAACTCGCGAAGCCTTTCCGATTTCTTAGATTGTAGCCAAAATAATTACTTGCTATCAATGATTATAGCAACAATGATTGCAATATACAGAGTGGCACACGTAAACCGCCGGAATTTAAACTTTTATTACTCCTCAAATATTCATCCGATCGTCATGAAATTTCGACTCATACTAGTTTGGAGATCAGGATTTATGATGATTATACCTGTTGTACTGAGAATTGTCAGAATAGGATTTATGATGATTATACCTGTTGTACTGAGAATTGTCAGAATATTCTGATTCTATTGACCGAATGAGATGTAGTAAAATTGACATACCAACAATGTATCTTAACATGTAAAATTTAATGATAAACTTTTCCCTTTATTTCTCCCACGTCTTTATCAATAATGACTAAAACTAATTAAGGTAAATGTCATAGAAAACATAAAACATAAGAAAAAAGTGTTAGTCGTCATCGAACTTCAACGTGTCCTCCTCCATTCTCGAGGGCGGATTCGAGTCGCTTTTGGTAGGCCAGAGCAGTTTCTCGACACATCTCAGTTGTCACTTATTGAAATGCTTGTATGATGCGGTTGTGGCAATTGTGGCGATTCACACCACCATCCAGATGGAAGTGAGCTTCATTGGACCAGGTTAGTTCCACTAAATGGCTCGTGTTGGCTTGGATGCGCTGTAGCTCCAGTTCTGCGAACTCCATTCGGTTTTCCAGATCTTCTTCGTGTAATCGCTGCACCACCTGGACCTTGTACGGATGCCATCCATAGTCATGGAGGATGCGCTGGATAGTGCGGCGACTCACTTGAAGGGCATTAGATGCACGACGGGTAGATGTGTTTGGGTCCTCCTCGAAGTGCTGCACAACTCGCTCCACATTCTGCTCCGTTCGTTCAGAAGATGACGGTCCCGCTTGACAATCACCACACTACCACTGGTCAACAGGCTTGTGTGCCACCGCTTTATGGTACGGGCATCCGGTACTCTCGCGTTCTTGCCATACTCTGAATGATAAAGTCTTTGTACCTCCACTGGACTCTTGAGCCATTCGTACCAAGCCGCGCATTTTGCTCGTTCTGCAACCGAATAATCATCCATTCTTCTATGTTCGATTCTTTTCAGATAGTGATTTAATCGTCGAATGGTGTTTTATATGACATGGAAGTAACTGAACAATATTCACTTCAAGACTGCGCACAATTCGTTGTGCAGAATACGATTCATGTTAAATTAATTAACTTGATCTAGATTTTCGATGTCAACAAAATGAGTACATGTCATTCGGTCAATAGAATCAGAATTTTCTGACAATTGTCAGTACAACAGGTATAATCATCAAAAATCCTTTATTCCAAACTAGTATGAGTCGAAATTTCATGACGATCGGATGAATATTTGAGGAGTAGCAAAAATCCGGCGGTTTACGCGCACCATTATATTAACAACATTAATGATTACAAGGATTGGGCTAAATAAGGTTCCATCGAGGCAATGTCCTACTAAGTCCCTGAGCAAATAAATATCTCACTCTGTAGTCTGTATTTGCTTTATGTTCTTCCTAATTTTTTCGTCCATCTCGTCATATTTCATTTACATCCAAGTTTGCAACAATTATGCAAATTTAATAATCTTTTAAAAGCGAATAGAATGAAATACGATATCTAGCTAGCATGATGCTTCATGAAGCTTTGCATTATTCATTAAGATAATTTCTTTGAAATTGTGCTTATTTTTTAAGTTCTTGCAGCGCTCTTAAGATGAATGAATTAATTATGAACATTTTTGAACATACCAAGAGTACATTTTTCTAAATCATAATATAATTTGAAGTAAGATCGAAGAGATTATTAGTAGCTGATTATATGGCAATGGTAGTGACAGAGCTCATGATTCAATGTTCATCTTTTTGTCGTTCAAAATATATTTTCCTTCATTCACTCACTCACTCTCGGTGCGCTATCCAATGCCGACGTTGGCAATCATGGTGCTCCATCGCTATCAGTTCCAGGTCGCTTTTTATCGACCTTTCCCCTCACTGCGATTATCTGCTGTTGGCCTTTCCTCGTCATGTGGCCGAATAATCCAGCATGTCGGTCTCTGATTGTGTGTAGGAGTTCTCCATGGTTTGAAACAACGCAACACGTCTGAGCGTCCTGATTTGAAATGTGCTGAATCTGTGAGATCCTCAAAAAATTGTCAATAAAACCAATTTTCTGTGGCTTTCAATATTTTCAAACATGTATTCATGTACTATGATTGGATGAACGTGGCATCGAAGTATCTCGGTCAGAAACATGCACATCTGTTTCTATCCTTCATTATTTTGTCACATTGTGAAAGGCATTTTTCGCTATCCGAATTCTTCTTTTGATTTCACTTCCACGTTTTCCGCCACATGCTATTAGACAATACCAAGGATGATGAAAGAAACGTGACAGATGACCTGCTTGACAGCTTAATTTGGATTCCTATATGGATTTTACAATTCGAGATCTTTTTCTTCTTGCTGATTTCCATACATTGTTTCGTCCCTTAAAACCACAAGTCCAGACATGCTCTACATTAACTCGTATTTGATCACACGAGTCCTGACCTGGTCTGCATTAACTCGCATTTGATCACACGAGTACTGACCTGCTTTGCATTAACTCGTATTTGATCGCACGAGTACTGACCTGCTCTCCATTGACTCGTATTTGATCACACGAGTACTGACCTGGTCTGCATTAACTCGTATTTGATCGCACGAGTACTGACCTGGTGGTCTGAATTAACTCGTATTTGATTACACGAGTACTGACCTGCTTTGCATTAACTCGTATTTGATCACACGAGTACTGACCTGGTCTGCATTAACTCGTATTTGATTGCACGAGTACTGACCTGCTCTCCATTGACTTGCATTTCATCGCACGAGTACTGACCTGGTCTGCATTAACTCGTATTTGATCGCACGAGTACTGACCTGCTCTCCATTGACTCGCATTTCATCGCACGAGTACTGACCTGGTCTGCATGAACTCGTATTTGATCACACGAGTACTGACCTGGTCTGCATTAGCTCGTATTTGATCGCACGAGTACTGACCTGCTTTCCATTGACTCGCATTTGATTACACGAGTCCTGAACTGCTCTGCATTAAATTGTTCAGTAATGAAGGATCGCCATTCTTCAATTGAATTTAACATAATTACTTTCATTCATAATGGCTGTTGTTGTCTATTAATTCATTTCTCTTTCTTGTTTTAGAAATGAAATATCTTTGGAATCAGTAGTATCATGTGAATTTCGTTTCTTGAATGGAACTTTAATGTCCATAATTCCAATTACATCCTTCATGACAATAAGGCATTATTTTATATTTTTGAAGTGACATATTTCTAAGGATAGGTCCTGTCCAACGCTCCCGCTGTTATTGACTAGACTGAAATTATAAGTTCACCCTTGTCTAAGTATCAAAGATCACAAGGTCACCAGGTTACCTTCTAGAGTCAATAAATGTTATCAAGTAGAGTTGGGCAATAAAAAGGTTGGAATAATTCAGTTCACATGATTATGCAGATTTTTTTATCAATTCCATCAGTGACTTTATTTCGTATAAAGAACATCAAAACATCAGATCTTATTTTCTCCTCATCTGACTTAAATTTAACCTTTATGTTGTACATGATGTTAACCTTTATGCTGTATCAGGTGACAAGACAAACATTAGAATAATCTCAGGCTTCAGAAGCTTGGAGAGCTTTATTTGACAGGGCTAAGCCGTGACATTAACCGCTACCTAGTATTCTGCATACTACGTGTAAGTGCGCTATGTGGAGCGCTTACGTTGAATTTTAATGCCCTCTTAGAGTTTTCCTTTTTAAAGTTCTTACGAAATATCTAAGTGCCCATTTTCTATGTCAAAAATACATGAAATAGTGCCAAGCCACTGACTGCATTAACTTTATTCTCCTATACAGAAGCAACTTTATCCACAAACAATGTTATAAATTGCGAAGGGTGAATCGTCTCTACTTTAAAAACTCTGTTCAGTTTCATCGTATTGATTTCAAAAACAAAGTGGTTGAAGGCAGAAGCTATTTTAGCTTTTGAAGCAATCCACAATTCTTCGAATGTTGCCCGAGACATGTAGTCCCCGGCAGCCCGAGTGAGTTTCTGCAGGGAAGTAGGCCGAAAATGAGACTTTCACAAAGTGATGTAGACCCCTTGCCACTACGAATCTACACGTCTTCCGAGTTCTAGTTGTACCTTCTTGTCCAGCAGGATCAAAGAAAAACGCACGTAAATCCAATGGGATGCAGATTGACACTTCTGCTTAAAATGAAATTTTATATATTTTTTCTGATAAAGCGAAAAGCACCAAGCCTGGAGTCACAATTTTTGACATGGAATGATTCATCTCCTATCATGTTGATGCACCATTGTCCATAAAGATAAACACATTCGCATTTGGAAGCCTCCTGAGGTCGGTAAGCACAGGTATTTTGAGCAATTCAATCCACATTTAGCCATATTTTCGGATGCATTGCCGATCAGAAGCATGATAACAACACATGTACGAGTACATCATAGGAAATGACTTGAAGACATTCCATGTCATAAATTATGGCTCTAGCCTCAATATTTTTCGCTTAATCAGAGAAAACATATAGAATTTCGGAGAACTTCGTTTCATTCTATCATTTTACTGTATTTACCAATTGCAATTTGGAAGACAATGTCTTCCTCATCAGTGGTTTAAATATAAAACCACACATGCTAAAATCAATCAGTCATCAAAAAGAAATTTTGTGCCATGGAAAACTAAGAAGTTAGAAGCGTAAAAACAGTGGTACTGACGTAGTGTTGCTATTTAACCATAAAGACCTGTAGGTAGCTGCAATGAGTACAGATTCTGCGATGCGAGTATTATTCGTTCGGGCAATGACAGAGAAAGCTGAATTATTGTTCATATGATTATTCAAGGTGATTTCAGTTGGCAGGGGGCGACCTATGCTCGCTAATTCTAGTTTGCAAATGCCTAGTGGTCTCACCAATGTAATACTCAAAAAATTTGTAAATGACATTTGAGGAGATACCAATAGGCATTCTGTCTTTTCCATGAAAAAAGTTCGAAGTTTTGGTAATCACTTTCTTGTATTAACTTCACAGTTATAAGGTTTATAATGCCGCGAAATATCGAACACAGAATTCTATTTCAAAGACTTGGCCTCATACGAAGAACATTTTGTCATTGTGAACAGCAAATCTCAATAACATTATATAAGACACACGTACGTTCAGTTTTAGAATATGGGAGTCTGATATGGCATCCTTACAAAGTGAAAAACATTAATAAAATTGAAGGTGTTCAAAGAAGGATGACAAGATCTTTCCAGAATCTTCGTCACTTACCATATCGTGAAAGACTCAAAGAATTGAATCTGCTATCATTGAGTACTCGTCGTATAAGGTATCAACTGATATTTCTCTATAAGATGTTTCATGGTCGGATCAATGTTGATTTTCGCGAATTGTTTCATGTAGTAACCGATTTTAGAACTAGAGGTAATCATCTTCGAATACAGCCGAAAAACAGCAGACATGACTATCGTCGACATTTTTTTACATTGAGCATTGCTAAGTATTGGAACATGTTATCCGACGATGAAATTAATAATAACTCATTATCTCAATTTAAATCAACATTGCAAAGTCTATTTCTGAGACTTGATATGTGGTAATCATGTTTTTTCTCACATCTCGATCTTGTATACCGCATGTATTTTCCAATGACTGTTCAATGCCCTTCAACAGGGTTGTGTATTTCTTTGAAATACATATTATTATTATTATTATTATTATTATTTATGTAGTTTACATTCCTTCATGTGCTTATGCTCCGAAGAAATATAAACAAGCTGCCATGAAGTGTCTTTTCAATCGCGCTAGACGAATCTTCAGCACTGACATTATCTGCAAGAAATCCTGTGATTTCATTATCAATTTGTTTATACGCAATGGTTACAGTGTCAACTTTATTCTGGAAGTCAAACGGAAGGTCGAACACAGAGTTGTCAATCATAGCTATAGGTCTGAAAATAACGCTCATAGCCTCTGAAAATTATGACAGCGCCTCTGAAAATCCTGGCGCTAGTGAAATATCTATGAAAGTTTAGCTGGAAATTGCCATACGTCAAAGAGTCTGAAATAGAAATTCGCAATCGTGTCCACCCACAGAATTAGACAGGTCGTATCTTCTTCTGTTTGACTAGAAAGGAAACATTGGAACATGCAACGCTAATGGAATGGCACAATCTGCTGACAGAATACCATAGAATCGTGACTGAAGGAATCGTGACGATCGGAGCATTTTGAAGGAATTCACAGCAATCTGCAAGTGGCGCATGATTGATTTTTCCTATCTCTGTAAGGTATTAGAAATTTCTTATTCCCCACTTAATAAGTTCCTGCATGTGCCATGGCTTTAAATCAGTTCGCACTTCTAGCAAAGTGACACGATTAAACAATCTAATTCTGCGTGTCCACCGGTTGAACAAGATTCTCAAAATTTCCTAAATTGTTATTGTTTGTAGGACTACCAAACTTCGAACTTTTTTCATGGAAAAGACAGAACGTTCCCTGCAGAAACTCATTCTGGCTGTGTGATTGATGTTTCAAACATTCCCTTTACCCAGTCACTCCAATCACGAAGTAACTTTTTTCTTTTTGTGTTAGAAGAATTTGTGTCAAGGACGACTTTGTCTGTAGCCTGTCACAACTCAAAACCGAAACGATTCAATGCAAACGGCATGATATTCTTTTCTCCCAATCTGAATTACCGACCAGAAAATGTGAATCAGTAAACTACTGGTAGTCAATTTCCACCCCAGAAAAAGAGAGGCAAATAAATTCTTATAGAAGCCAAAGTTGAAAGCTTCAAATCAGTTTAAATCAGTAAGGTTTAGTAAGTGCAAACTTAATAAGGTCTCCTGGAAACTGCAAGCCTCGATATCTCAGTATTGTATTTTCTGCTTGAATTGTTGAACAAAATTTTCAAGATAAAGAGGGGGACATGGAAACTCTGAGTCAACTTCCAGAAATTGTAATCTCCCGGAAATATTTAAGCTACATTACACTTTCCGTCCGGAAAATGATATGAGGAGAAAGTAAAAATAGTAGCACGGGTCTCGTTCTGTGCAGACTTTATACGTAGGCTATACAGAAAGCGTTGCGGTTAATGTCCATGCAATTGAGCTATTGGCTAGAACTCTATTTCTTCTGCGATTTCCTTGATGCAGGGATTAGGCATCAAAGACTGCTTGCAACTTGATCGCTCTTTTCAATTAACATGACCTACAATTAAATAATATGTAATTGAAATTGTCGTTCATGAGCAATCAGTAAATTGAAGTAATTTTTTATTATCCCTGTCATGCCCTACATGCATATCCGAGAACACACTCAGATATGAATGTTTATTTCTAATCAAATTACTAATTCATATTTCATTGTGCATGTTTTTTAGTCTCAACTTTGTCGTAACTAGATGACATCCAGTGATGTCATTAACTTGTAAATAGAATGCCAACCAGATAAAAGGGACACCAATGGTCTAAACTCTACTGCCTTCATTTTCTGATATGAAATCATGTCCATTGGTCGTAGATATTCTACATCGATTCTGCGTTAAATAAAAGCATTTGATTCGCTTTCTCGAAATTCCACACTCAAGTTCACTGACAAATCGGTTGTGTGTCAGTGCTTAAATCATAACACAGTCCTTGTCAGGAATACGTCATAAGCACATCTTCCAAAGATGATGTTAAACAATACTAGCTCTAGTCATTGATAGCCAGCATTCAGCTTGAATTGTATCAGCAATAATGCTTTTCAATCGCCTGCCACTTTGAATTGCTGGCAATGTCAATGCCATTAATTCTGATAGAAATCTAGCATTCAT
This sequence comes from Prostheceraeus crozeri, assembly GCA_907163375.1. Classification (NCBI taxonomy): domain Eukaryota; kingdom Metazoa; phylum Platyhelminthes; order Polycladida; family Euryleptidae; genus Prostheceraeus; species Prostheceraeus crozeri. The sequence goes on from CAJQUW010008706.1 coordinate 211,603, forward strand.
TTTCCCTCAGTCGTGGATCTTGTTGGGAACGAAAATCAAAAGAGTACAGCATATAATTCCTGACATTCTTGTCAAAACCAGAATTCAAGCTTCTAGGATCAAGTAACGGGCGTATTAGATGTGGGCGAGTTATTCTTTGGTACCATATTCTTCAAATCATTGATCTTGATACCTTAACAAACGACCTGCATGCATTTCACTCATTGCTGCCTATGCTTTAACGGGAAATGCGCTTTTCGGGAAATCCCGGGTTTCAGGAATTCACGTCAATTTCCCGGGAAATTCCCGGGTATACTTAGCAATTTATGAGACCATCCTATTGCGCCAGGATCCTCTTTGTCAATGAAGTAATCACACCTAATTCCTTGTTTAATATGAAATTGCCATTTGTTAACCAACTACAGAATATCCCATTGTGGAAAGTATCTCCTTGCTATGATTGCATTCTGTCTTTTCTTCTCTGGCTTTTACAAAAGTATATACCACGAGATTTCGACATCGCATCATCTAACTTCAGTTGCAGGTACACGAATATGTGTGTGTACGAGCTATCCTTTGCATCTAACATCCAATGAATAAGCAGTTCTCAACTTGACTGCTTCAGGGAATTACAGATTACATCCTCCAGGCTTGTAATAAACAACATACACAGTCACTACAAAGATACACACGCAGCTGGTGGCATTTATTATTCGGAAACAAAAAATTTCATATAATTTAAATTAGTACTTTGTGAATTATAGGCGGTAGTTAGAAGCATGAGCTGTTTCCGCATCAGAATATATGCATCTTTACAGGCTTGCACATGCATTCAAACTCTGTTTATTTCATCAGCAGTCAATGGAAATTTTCCCACGATTTCTAAGGACCATATCCTTACTCATTGTCAACATCTCTGAATTGATGCATACAAGCTGTATTGATTTTACTGTCTAATTGTTATTTTGGATTAATTTCAATACACACTATTTGGGCATTTTTATGCGAGGGAGAGAGATGTACAGGTACCGTATACATCAAATTTATATTTCATAAAGTCTAGCTAAATTCTCATATTATACCTATATTTTTCTGCTTCTTCAATGGAGATTTTGTAATTCAAATTATCATTAATGTCTTCTGCATATCCATCTCTGTGAATTGCCAGACCTGCAATTTTCTTTCCAATATTCGTCATCACTCATTCACTAACGCAATAACCTTGTTGTTTGGCAATTTTTCGTAAAACCCTTCTGAACACTGATATAATTTCTTGATAATAACTTGATATAATTTCAGTTCAATTTATTTCATTTTTCAGATCACTGACAGTCTTAATCTGCTCAAGCAATGGCCGAAGCCGATACAAGTAAGACGAAGCACGGCAGTCGATGAAACTGATTCCTTTATGTTTCAAACATTATTCAAAATGTTCGCGACTTCCTAGCTATCAATGTAGGCATGTATTGAATAACAAATTTTTAGATGTGGAGTGGAGAGGCGGATTCATTTCACCCTTCGTATTTTATCCCTACTTCCAGAAATGATTCCGAGGTTACCTTAAAAACAAAGATGAACAGTTCGATAGGTATGATCGACAGCGATCGGCGATAATACGAGTATCGTGATGACATTTTTCAAACATGCATAAATTGGTAGTCGAATTATCGTCATCGTTGTCGTTTACTTGGATGCGAGAACTCCACCATATCTTTCAACCAAAGAGATGCTTAAACATATGAAATATTCTACTTTGCAGCAACATGGACAGTCGTCATCGTGGCTAAAGATGAAAGCTTGGGGAGAAATTACAACGTGATACCAAACACTCCTTTGTTCGCAGTGATGGAGAAATGGAAACTGGATTTAGGATTGATTGAAGACTGGATCTTTAAGTCTAAGGACAAAATTATTCAATATGACAGTGATTCCACACTTCGTGATATTGGTGAACCAGCGGCAGGATTAAAAATGGTTGTACTTTATGCTAAAAGATCGGAGCTGCCAACACCAACTGTTACCCACAATATCGTGGTTTTAATTAACGGGAAAACAAGGCACTTCTCCGTAAAGGGACATCACAAGCTTATAAAAATCCTTTCAAATTTTCAAGATTACACTTTCCAACATAATGGGAAAGTTCTTGACAAAACAAAAACCATAAGGCAGCTGGGCATACCCGACCATGGAGTCATTACCGCAATTGAAGATTTCGATGTAAAATTGTCGGACGGTTCGTATCAAAAGATTCGCTTGCAGGATTCAGCTTTTACGAGTGAATTATCACGACAACTGAGTGAATTTGGTAATAAAAGCATTATACTTTCGTCAAAAGACATAACACTTCCTCCTGACGAGCTTCTGGTTGACACATCAAATACAATGCAACTAAGGTCATACAATTCGAAGATTGCGGTCAAAATTGGTAATGAAACATTCAGTTGGTGCGTCAACAAAGAAAGAATTCCATTCACAGAGTTCATCGCCAAACTGGCAGATGTTTCTCTAATCCGACAATTGACACTGGCCATTATGGTGTATGTCTGCAAGGGATGTGGAAGGCGAATCACGAATCAGGGAAGACGAAGGCCATTTTAAACCGCTGAATGTTGAATGTTGCCGTGAACGCTCGCTTAACTTGAAGACGGAAAAACGGAAAATATACAAAGGGAAGCAATGTATGACGTTTCTATTTGACGAAATATTGTACAAGCTTTCTGAATTGCTGCCAGTCTTCCTTCAAGCATTATACTTGAACACTTTTTCTGCAATGAATTTCGAATGCAAAAATCATATTAATCCTCAGAGACCTGAGGGGGACCCCGTAGCTATATTTTTCTATTTCACCTTTTGCGCTGACGATGTATCTATCTGCAATTATCTGCATTTATAACATACCTCAATAATAAGAGTATTCAAAGATCTAGCAACACTGACTTAGATTGGTACCTACCTGAACAACTAGAATTGATTATCAGAAAGCACTTGGTTTCCATTCTAGTCCTTGTCCTACGAGCTAAAACAGCAACAAATAGGAGGATTTCTATGTGACATACTTTGTAGAGACCAGGGATGGGGAGTCGGAGTCGAAGTCCTATCAAATCATAGGACTCCGGACTCCGGTCTATAACTAGACCCGAAACATAATACAAGCAAATAATATTTAGCCTCGTACACAGCTGTCAATATCTTGATGTCAACTTTCTCCGTCAAACAAAAGTACAGAGACAGCAGTGCATGCAAAGCTTGTAATAGTTGAGAGAATGAACCGTGAAAGTGAAAAAAAATTGTCCTTTCATTCGGTGATTTAGTAGAGAAGACAAGCCTTACTAGCCTCGATTACACCTACGCACCAAAGGCCACATCAATGACAAAAATGATGCACTAGTTTGTTTGAGAACATTGCATCTTAACCTCACGCTAATCGTGTGTGATGGCTCCTCCGAAGCGCATATTAAAATCGAAAGTGTGCTCATATTTTTTGAACAAGGATGGGGAATTTTCCTGCCTGGTACAGACTGGAGAAAAACCGTATGAAGCACGCATCAACAAGATGGGAGGAGCCGAGTCGAACGCATCCAACTTAAAGTGACATTTGATAAACCTCATTGAAAATGATCGATAACTGATACAGCAATGATCATTAAAGATAGGTTCAGGGAAGTCTATAATGATCTATGATGTAGGTTACCAGTTTTTTTAAAAAAAGCTAGGCTATTTATGCTTGCCACCCGGAGTCGGAGTCCAATCAAAAGCCGGAGTCCTATCAACCCTCGGAGTCGGAGTCGGACTCCCATCGAAATGATAGGACTCCGCATCCCTGGTAGAGACAATGAATTTGCCTTATTCTTTCAAAATTTACTCTTGAAATTGAATTTGAATTTCACTAAAGCACTTGCATTTGTATTTTGCAATTTCAAAAATCTTGTACTTATATTTCTATTTCAAAGTCTATTAAACTAATGCCTGTATCCTTAGCCCGGTTTTAAGTAAGCTTATTTTCTCGAGACGCTTTTATTTATCAGAATGCAATTCAACAATATTAGAATTGAAAGCTAACAACAGCAAATTTTACATATTTGAGTTTTTAATGCGATTCCAATGATTCCAGATACTTCACAAGTCTCATCTTACAGATAGCAGCACATCAACAATTTCCGTCTCACAGAAAATGCAGACTAAAAGAGTGAAAATGGCAAGGAGGAGAAAAATATACGATGCTCTTCAAATCCAAGGTATGACAGTTGCAAACATACTTGTACGCATATATTAGGTATAGTAGCAACTCAGAATTCATTAAATCCCCAATGTGCATACAGTTTCGATTTCATTAAATGAACTTGAGCTGAGACCCAGTACCACATGTGAGACATGCAAATTTTTGCACTTCTGGAAGAAAATGAGAAATGCAAACGAATTTGACTGATTATGATAGCAATACAGAAGAAAGAAAAGTAATTTACAATCATAGAGGAGGTAATATGGTTCGTTAAATTAGCAACTGATCGATGGGTTACCATTGCTTCAAAGCTCAGCCTTATTATAGGATTTGAATTATTTTCTTTAGCGTGATCATAGGCTATCACAAACTACGTGCCACTGAAAGAGCAAAGCATCGTAAACAAAGAAACTCATCATAATTAAGTTCAAAGGATGTAAATGGGTCCACATTACTATTACTATTCAGATTCAAGAAATGGCTCCTTGTGAATTATAAATACATGCCGCTGAAAATTGAATCATAAACCTCACATCTCAGCCGAGGAAATCTTAACTCTTCCTTGAAGACTTGTAGGGACTTGCATTATAATGCAGTTCATGAAATTTCCTTGGTCATCAGCTTAATTTCCGCTTAATTACGTTGCTTGTTAGCAAATTTTCATTCCTTTTGATATCCACCTGGTTTCACGCTTCTCATAAAGTAACTTCATCTAAGTGCTATATGGGCTTCAGCTTTAAAACTTCAGCTTTCTAAAAACTGCTCAAATAAATTTTTGGACCGCAGGAGCCTAATCTCTGCAAAAACTGAATCTTCTCATATAAAGATTTTCACTGTATACAGATACTTTTTGAGTCGACACCTACCATATACTTACTCTACTATGCTTGTTCCTATCAAAGTATATACATTCTGTGTTCTTTCAGATGCTGAAGTTCAAGCGTCAAATTCTTTGAAGGAGAGTAAGTATTTCTCCACTCTGTTCATTTTTGGAAACAACTCATCAGTGCCTATCTGTATTGCAGATGCTGCTTGTCAGATTGGTGAGAACTTACAGTTTATTGTCCTATAGGCGGTTCACATATAATTTACGATCAAGTGAATTCAAACAACTCATCAGTGCCTATCTGTATTGCAGATGCTGCTTGTCAGATTGGTGAGAACTTACAGTTTATTGTCCTATAGGCGGTTCACATATAATTTACAATCAAGTGAATTCAAACACACCTTGTGCGCACATGGAAATCATAGAAATCCGACACTGCAATAAAGGACTATAGAACGGACATGAACTTTGAAAAACAGTAAAGCTCTATGGACAAGTTTTGCCATGACAATGGTACCTAAACGATGGCGGCTTCCAGTGATTGAAAATGGGAAGAGATAGGCAGCTTATCAGTGCACGCTGTAAATATTCACGGTTATTATCATTTCTCTTTACAAACCGTATCAAACTTGCAATAGATCGCCTTGCGGCGAGATTCTACAACTGTTGCATGCAAAGATATTTAATTGTTTAAAAGGGATAGATGAGAAATAGATGCATAAATTTGAACCCATTTTAGTACGGTCCTTATCGTGGCAAAAAAGCATTACGGCAATGGTGCGAAATTGCTGTTTTGTCGGCTGTGCGACAGCAACAATATACATGTAGGCCTACAACCATAGCCAGGCTCCGTACTTATTACAAAGAAGCAATCCAACTGCATGATCACAAGTGAAGACTCGGTTCATTTTTCTGTTCAGAAAAGTCATTTAGTCATGCATTTGATAAATTGTAATTGAACTTTACTCTGCTTTCATCTAAAAATGAAACAATTGGTTTTCATTTGTATTATTCCTATGTAACATGAGCTCTTCAGATCTAATAATCAACTGGCAAAAAATAATGCAATAATGTCTAATTGTAAGAATTGCATTAGCAGTTGGTGACTTTACAACTTTACGCAGTTGGTTATTTACAACAGCGTTTTGCAAAACATCCGAAAAAGCAGAATGTTAGACTATTATTTGTTGCAAATTGGAAGTTTTTTTAGACATATATAAAAATTTCTTGATTTATTATTGAAATGCGTTTTATAGTTCTGTAATTACTAAAAAGAGGCAATGAAAAGGAATATGTGTTGCTCGCTTACAAATATTTTCAAATTCATGCAATATCAGTTGATTCTCATTGGCTTCATTCCACATAATCTAAAAACACGTCTATTTCCTATCTAGCCCTTTATATAATATTAAATATCTTTGGTTGCATGTTTCAGAAATGCACTGCACATCACCGAGGAGCTGAAATTACCAAGGACAAACAGCTGTTGTCTCACAAGTTTAGACAAATGAAAAGTTGGATTTCTATGGAAAATGCCGTCAACGTCATAGCTTATGCAACTGCTATTCATTGTTGTCACTCGTACTGGTCAGATGACTCCAAACACAGTCAGTTTCGCCAACCTCTGAGACAGCACCATGAGCGAACCAGCATGATTGCTCTTCCTCTTCTTCGCTTTGCAAATGGCAACACCAGCAGCTACCAAGTCCATAAAATCCGGGAATTCCACAAAAATTCAAGTCGTGCAGCAGGGTTTGCAAATGGTCAGCAGGCGCCTTTTACAAATGCTGTTAATTGCTCTTTGAGACCAAAGTCACGTGATAAGCGGTGTCAAGGAGATAAAAATCAATTTCTAAACTCGGAGTGGCGACGATAGCAGAGAATTGCATGTGTAATGTCCTTTGCAGCTTCTTTATCGAAAAGTAGCGACACCTCACTCATCCAACCAAGAGATACAATAACTTCTCATGATTGCACAATGCATGAAACACAGCTTACACCGGAACATTGGATTGTTTGAATTGCACGCCAACTGTTTTTCAGAGTAATATGCTTTACTAGTCCGGCAGCCAAAACGATTTTCTGCAGGGATCGCGGCCGAAAGTGAGACTTTCACAGAATGATTTAAACTATCTGTCTACTACGAATCTGTGGGTATGTTGAGTTATATGTGGTTCCTCTTCTTGTCAGACACCATCAAAGAAAAACGCATGTTAATCCTATGGGACGCAGAATTGACGTTCTTGGACTTTTTGGACAAAAATGAAACTTTCGATGTTTTCTCTAATCTAGCGAAAACTACTAAACCCATAGTCATCATTTTTGACATGGAATGTCTCTAGTTAATTTCCTATCATGTGCATGTGTCATTATCATGCTTCTGATCGGCAATGTGTACGAGAATTTGGTTAGCTGTGAATTAAGTTGCTCAAAATGCTTGTGTCTGCCAATAGAGACTTGCAACTCTGAATGTGTTTCGCTTCATAGATAGGAACATGATATGAAATGACCTGAGGACATGTCATAAACTATGACTCTAGGCTTAGTATTTTTTGCTCAGTCTGAGAAAACATAGAAAATTTCATTTTTGAAAAACCTCAATCTGCGTCCCAATGGATTAACATGTGTTTCATTTTATCCCGTCTAACAAGAAGAGGACAGACGCGCAGATTCGTAGTAGGCAGCGAGTACATCATTCTGTGTAAGTTTCATTTTCGGCCTCGCTCCCTGCAAAAACTCGCTCTGCATGCCGGACTATGTGGTTGGTATCAAAGAAATCCAATTTTGCGTAATCATTGAAATCCGAAAAGGTGAGTTTGAATTCTGTTTTCTTTTAGGTGGAGAGAAGGTGCACGTTTTTTATCCTTCCTTTCAATTCGAGTTGAATAGCTATGCTTCTGCTGTGGAGACCAACGGGAAGTATGAGTGGTCATTTCCATATGTCAAGTGTCGTCTCCCGACTCTTCGTGCGGGATGGATGGAGTTCAGTGAAGTCTGCACCGCTCTGGCACCAGTGTTCTGCGGTGCCAACGTCGGGAGGATCCGTCAGCAGCTTCGACGAGTTGACGGAGGAGATAAAGATGTGGCGGAGGTCAGTTCCCACGATGATGACGAGGCGAAGATGCCGCTGAAGGATGCCGAATTCGCAAGCGAGGACGGTGGCAGCTACACTTATGACGAAGTGGGAGAGCCGTCAGTGAGTGGCAGTAAGGCAGGCGGACGAATTCTCATCTGTGGGGACATCACAGGACAGTTCTTGAAATCTTCAAACATTAATCCTGCAAAAATGTACTAAATTAAAAAGAATGATAGAGTGAATTAACAGCAATTTTATAGTTCATTGTAGTTGTTCATGCCTTTGCTGACTTTTAAGAATGCTGATAACGAGACTTTGCATCATTTTACCGCGATACAACCGCGAATCATGATGGCATTTCTATGAATTTCAAAATTGCAACTCCTAATTGATCTTGATAGCTGTGGTTTTCACTTTCACAGCAACTGGATAGAATTTGGACGCTTGATGTGTGTCTAAATCATCGACCATCTACATTTAGAGTTCACCATTCATGAGTTGACGATACGATATATTGAGGAATACTCGTTTAATCATAGAAAAGTATCTAGTCGTAAGAAGGCCTACTATCTGCATCCTTCTCTAATGCACCATGAAACAAAAATGTTCTGACTTTCTATTGACATGCAGTGGTGCCATACATGTCCACAAAAGCTGTTTTAGGTCTAGACATTTAAGTCAATTCAACTTTCAGGAATAAAACTTACTAGGAATCCAGTGCATAAAAACATAAATAATTGATACAGTCTCTCTGTAATCAAACGACAATATTGATCATATTAATTCTAATGATTATCGAAATACAGTAATCATATACCTACAATACTCAAATCAGATATACAGTTGTGCATATTTGTATACATCATGTTTATATATGTATTTTTGTAATTTTTTGTACGCGCAAAAGTGTTCGAATCTCAAAGCAATTCAAATTTCATTTATGAACGGTCACATGACATTTCTCAGGTTTCATCTCAATGAGGTGTCAAAAGTCTCTCAAGAACTGCGAGATGAGTAAGAAGGAGTTTATTGAGAGTGAACGGACATTGATATTGGATGTTGAAAGCTCTCAATAATTTCTAATCAAGTATTATTTAGAAGCAGATTATCCGAAACTAAGGTCAAGATTTTCTTCTAAGGACACTGCGAAAAGAACTCAAAGGAAAACGTATTGAAAAAACGCGAAATATTGTTGGGCAGACAGTATGGACAAGCTATCAGCTAAGACAGCTCCGGACACGTCTTTTAGATCACTTCGAAACTGCAATAGCTACTATTCGTGACAGAAAAAGTTTGGATATTTTCCCATTGTTCGGCCAAAAAGTCATATTTTAAAATTACCAAAACTCTCCTGACACACTTCGTGCCACCAACAGTCAAGGGCTTTGAATGAGCTGCGACTCCTTTTTTGTGACTTTTGGTAATTATCAATCCAAACTTTATCAAATTTCCCTATGGGAACATCACAAATTAGATCTTCTTTTTGAATAATTTTTGTCAATTTCTTACAAAATTAAGCATCTTAATCAATCCAAGGTTGGGTTCAATCTTGGGGTACCACCCCCCTCCCAAGAACCAAGACCAAGATTAATCTTGGGTCTTGGGAGTACCCCCAAGATTGAACCCAAGAGTGGCTATTTCCCTAATGAAATTGAACAACAATTTCCAGAACATGTTTGGAATTTTGATTGAGATTTAAAATTACATGAAGATATTTTGAATCATATCATATTGTATATATTGCTATCCAATTAATGTGTATTTAATGTTCACATTAATTACTACTTATTATATGAATTTGTTATTGCGGAATTGAGGTCATGTTAATATTCAGCTAAAAGTTTTAATTATCGGCATAGGTTATCTCTGGGCTTAATATCATCAACCCTGTTTACGTCTACAGCCCAATAATTTCCTAATTAGAACAACATGCATGACTAAGCTACATTCCTTACAACATCTCTTATCGAGAAACGAAACACACATAACATAGGCCTCGTATAAGATGAAAATAGCACAAATATAGAGATAACGATATTTTTACTATTCGTAAGAAACAATCATCAAAGAATGTCACTGCATTAAATGATATCGATATCTTTCTATTTCTAATACATGCAGCCTAATAGTAGAATAAACAATATAGGCCGAAGTTTTTAACTTTCAAGGCAAGAGGCTATATGAAGCAAGTTATCTACGAATTGTTGTAGTCTACCAATTTAACAGCATAAGCGTTATACAGGTATTGGTTCAATGCATTGCATTTTTTCATCCATTATTTGTTTTATTTCACGCAAAATGATATATGCAAAATTCTGTCTAACACAATGTGCATTACATCTAGCTTAATGGATTAAATTCAGAAGGAAGCCACAGGTAATCAAAGCATAGTTTAAAAAGCTAATTAAACAAACTATCAGATAGACATTTACGATAGGCCTATATCAAAGTTGATGATAGCACAGTTTTATCATAGAAAGGCCAATAGTGGGATTAAATTCACAAGGAAGCCACAGGTAATCAAAGCATAGTTTAAAAAGCTAATTAAACAAACTATCAGATAGACATTTACGATAGGCCTATATCAAAGTTGATGATAGCACAGTTTTATCATAGAAAGGCCAATAGTGTGGTTGAAGTAGGTTACATATTTACATGTACATACATGTAAGCTTACATGTAGATGACTTTCTATGACATGATGTGGTCATATACTTTGGCAGAATTTTCGAAGAAAACCGCAAATGATCATTCATGGTCAATTTCTTTACTCTTGGGTTCTCACTCCTGGAGGTTACCCAAGATTCTTGGGTACGCCCCCAAGACTACCCAAAACCCATGAGTGAAACCAAGACCCAACTTTGATCAATTCAAATTACGTCAGACCACTCACAAAGTGCATTTGAATTTACGATTAGCATTCTCATTCATCCAAATGCATCTATGCAAACTTACAAAAATATTAGCAAAAGCATTACCTTGAAATTATTCATTACAGACTTACAAGTGACATTGTCAGTTTTATGCGATATATAGTGGATCCCAATTATGAAATGGACATGATCATGCCTCACCATGCATTCAGTGCATTTATTCAATTGGATGGCCAATTGCTGCAATTTTTCTTCACGATGTACAATTAAGATAGTAAAAAGAGACCACTTATTTTGCAATATGTAATTTACATGGGATTCAATCAAATTTTGAATTGCTTAAGGTAACAAGATAAACGTATTTGACCATACGACGAGAGATCATATTCATATTGATAAAGCAAGAAAAAAGTGACTTGGTAAAACCTGATACCACCATTCGAACGATCATGGGAACACCAAAATAATACTGGACCCCTCTCCAACCAGGTTTTCAAAAATATCACGGAAAAAATACGTTTAACAACAATTCAGCAATAGCATAGAATACTACTGTAAGCATACCGGTATGTGGTACACATATATATTTAAAAAGAAATGCACAGCTTGAAAAGGTTCAAGTACAAAGCCAAACGCCGCTAGATGACTATGTGTACGTTAAAGAAGGCACTAAAATTTATTTTCTAAAGTTGTAGCTCATGCCACCGTAGCACATTCGTCTTCCATACTTCACCATGGACTCCTCACTAAAAGGATCTCCGCGTTGGTCAATGAATTTCTGACCTTCAATAAAGGACACCATTATATAACGAATTCCATTCTCTAGTTCTAATCCCTCATGCTGATGTGTTGGAGTATTTGGATGGAAGAGTCCCCATCCTGGTCTCTTAGATTTCACTGTACAATTGTAACGCACAAATCTTGTACCGCCGCCCACATAGTCTTTACCAAATGTATTCAATGCTACATTTAGGGAGACCAACGCGGTATCGAAGTGTGGATTCAGCCGGATTTGCTCAGATGGTTTATATCGAGCAACAAAGCTGTCTTGAGCGTAAGGAATTTCTGTGAAACCAGGATAAACAAGGAGCTGCACTGGTAAGATATATTTGCGAAGGAAGTACATATAGACGAAGTGGTAGTCAATCTGCCACATTGTGATGTCAACTGTTGCATAATGGAAGTCTTGATCTTGACGCCGTTTGTCTGGATTCTTATTCCGCCCATGAGCGTGATTCATTCCTTTCGACCAAAGTCCGAATTTCTCCATTTCCTCTATCATTTCATGGCAGAATCTGACAGTGAACAAGGGAAGCCAATACACATCGCGACATGGAGTTTCAAAGCGTTGAGCTCGTAGAGCAGGGTAATATCCAGGACTGAGATAGCGCTCTTCCCATTCTCTTGGATTGTCCATCAACTGCCAGAGGTCAGCGTTAACTTTATCCAACTGAAAACAATCAAAATAGCTGTTCAATTAGAAAACTTTATTTAACTTTGTATTAGCCAACATCAGAGATATTTAATGGAAAGATTCTGCAAGGTTTTCAATTTAAATTTGCATATTAATTAATTCTGCTCGCCAAGTCCCCTCAAAATCGTTAGAATTTTGAGACAAACTCTTTTGTCAGATATAATGAAGATCCATGCATAATTCGTAAGGAAATTTAGCTTCTCCTCTATCGTGACACCATGGAAAAAACATTCACTTTCAGCACGCAAGTAGTTGCAAATACTTAATTAACATCAAAATGAAGCAATTAAGTATAACGACTGACATTCTGTGCGCATGATATCCTGTTGTCAGGAGGATTTTGTGAAATAAAGCAATTTATGTTTTATGTATTTTTACTAATTACTGAGTAAACTGATGGAAGCACTGTTTTCATGAAGTTGCCTCTTTCGATGTGGAATTTATGAAATCACTGAATGACCACCACCACCACCGACATACATGTACAATGGCATACACAGCTCTGTCTTTGTATTTCCGTCGTTTTCTGATACGACACAACTAGACAGAAGCGGAGGCTGTCCACTTACAATAGGATGAAGCAGTGAAATGAAGCTATGATTTCCACGATACAGGATACAGCAATCACCAGCGAATTTCACTTATCACTGCATTCAATCGTAAATTTTAATTTTAATCTGCATTATTGGATTGCATAAATAATAGTTTCTTATAATTGTATTGAAAAATGAAATAAACTTAATTATCAATTTGATATCGAAACATGCACAAAACATAATGGCGGACTGATATACTTACTGCCATTCTAGATGAAATAAGAAAGTGTTTTCATAAAAAAAACAATCAAGACAAAGAATGCGGAAACACATATCTGCGTTTTCACATCAAGCATCAGTCGGCTAGGCCTGAAAATCATGGATCAAATAGTCATGTTTTGAAGATGAGAAAATATTTTGATGCTAAATGCGTGATGTTGAGACTAAGTGACATAGGCCAATGCACATATCCCAGCTGGGCACTGCACGAATCATGCGGGTCAAGAACAGTTGCTGTGCAATTATCTACAAGTCATGATAATTATTGAAAACATATTTTCACAAGTTTCTCTTCAGGCCAGACCTTTCTATTCTTAGCATATGGATAACATCAGACCCAAATTGATGAACGTTGCCAATTACATGTAATAGGCCTATTGAGAACAATCAAACATGAAGATATCGATGTAAAGTATATTCTTGAGAATTCCCTATAATGACAAAACCCTAGCCAGATTTTTTCCTGAATGGACCTGGGACGAGCTGCAAATTTCAAGATCATGTGCAAGTTTGTATTTGAGTAATAATCATCAACTCACTCGATAGTTGTCTCGAATCATCAAATTACCAAAATATCCCTCTCCTGACGCGAACAGTTTCCCTATCTTTCCCAGTTGCTTCAGAAGATTTCCACTCGCTCCATCTTCAGACTCTGATATCACCTTGGCTGACAATAGCACGCACGCGCTCACTTGGGACGCACGAAACACACCACGATTGAAATGATCAGCTGACTGCACAGGTCTCACATTCGATCCGCCAGTCTGTGATCGAAGGACAGGAGCTACAGCGTCCACACGCAGAGCAGATAGTCTTGTCAGGGTGTTGAGACTGCGGATGTGTGCAACTGGATCGATGATGAACACGAAGCGACAGCCGAGCGCCTTGCAACGTTTTGATATATCTTGAGATCGTAGAGGAGCATGATGAAGATCAAGGTAAAGTGACAAAGGAGCCAAGGACTCCAATTTGGGACGCAGGTCCTCCACAGTCTTGATATGACGTGATGAGCGCAGATGAAGATCCACATGGACACTGTTGGTGGCATTCATCACCAAGAAGAGATCTAGAAGAGACTCCTCAAGGAAGGGAGTCGGAGAGTTGATTTTGATCACAGTCAGGAATCGGACTGATTGAGATGGGAGATGAGACACGAGAAGAAGAGTGAGGAGATGAAGAACTTTGCCGACAGCCATTATGAGCGCTTGTTGACGATCGACTGCGGCTGCAGGACCAGCTGCAAGATGGTCAGTGGAGGACGGATTAAATCGTGAAAGCTTTTGAATAATCCATCGATGACATAACGTAAATATTATTTCTTGTTACTTTTATTCAAAATTTACTGACTACTGTCATTTGTGTAAGTAGAATATGAAGAAATCTTGGAAGTTTTACAACTGTTTCAAAAGTTCTGATATCAAAAGGAAAAATTTTTGATTTTGGGGATCATTATGAAATATCAAATTTAAATGCCGAGTTACTCAGTCATTGAGCTTCCACAATTGTTTTAATACAGCTTTTTATGTAGATATTGTGTAGTCAAAATCCGAAAAAGTAAAGTTTGTCCAAAGTACGCGCGTATATTAAGGCAATTCAAAAAGTGAAATCACAAACGGGATTTCGGAGTCCAACGCCTACCGCCGTTGTGATCCAACGTTAGAAGAGTTTGTAGCGAAATATAATCAGTATTCAGGAAGTAAATAAAGCTGATTGTAAACTACAACGACTCCATTAAATCATCGAATAAATTATTACGTCAGCAATTATGACAAATACAACTAAACAATCATGTTCACTACAAAGCTGCCCAATTATGAATTTGATACAAGAGATCTCTATGTTAAATCTAGCGTGCGCAAAATGTCAGAAATTATGAAAGGGAAGTAGGATACTGCAAACAAAGACTAGTCCTTGAACAGTTGCATTGAGACTCTCCGCCCACTCGGCCCCTACGGAAAATGTCCCGTTCATCACACCTCCAGCAAACTGAGAAGATTAAACAATCTAAGTCTGTCGGTAATTAGAGACACATGTAGGGGCCTGCGTGGAGGGTAAATAAACAGAAATTATTTTGAAATGTTTCGGAGATACTGTGCTCATCTTTCCTTGATATAGCCAATCGATGAATTATATTCCATGTGTCCGGTCGAAACTTTCGCAGTTGCTGCGAGAATATGAAATTTCAAAGGGGGGAGGCTCAGCCCCCTCCCTAGTCCTCTGTTCCCGCAAGCCTGACTGCTGACTAAATCAGCAGACACAACAAACTTTATCGGGGTGTTTCTGAATTGAAGATTAGCTGTGGATTCTTTTTGCTCCAGAGCTATTTCAACATACGTAATGATGATGCGTTCGCAATAATGACTGACGTAATTGAATTACGCTGACCTATAGAAATTAGGGAGTTCCAATTCCAATCATAGTTTCTAGACCAAATCTACAAATACGCAGACACTAGTGTTAGAGAGCAGTGCAAATCAATTCTCATTGATCATTCATTGATTGAACATTCATTGATCATCTTACTTAAGCAGAGGGTCATTACCTGTGGTTGTGATGGCTTAGGTCTAATGATAATGATAGTATGATTTGCAGAATGTTTACAGAAACTGAAATGCTTCATACACTTAACAGAAATAATTAAATTCGTGGTTCATTTATACTACCGAATATCCACGTCTACTGATATCTGTGATAAGCGTTAGTAGGTTCTATAATCCATAGCTAATTCTAGTATCGCTGAGGATTAATTATTTATGGCTGAGGTGAAAAAACTACCTAATCGATTCGAACGAAATTTTGAGTGTAGCTGCATAATACCCATGTCTATTAATATCTTAAGTTTTATGGCAATAGAATATATATAATGGGCGCTAGAACGTTTTGATAGTCAATAATCCACAGCTTAAACCCTGCCTTCGCTGAGGATTATTAATGAATAGGTGAGGAGTACAATTTGCTCCGAAGCAAATGACCATTTAACCCACACCTCAACATAGAAACGACAATTTGCTCCCGAGCAATAATTTTGCACTGTAGATTATCTGATTTTCAATAATCCTCAACTCATAAACTCATTTTCGTAGCTCCGGAGTAGGAGCAACGATAATCCGCAATTTAGAAACACCGCGTATATCTTTCACACACTAATAGATTGGCAAATAGAGCAATAAATTGGTGTGACAAATTTTGCCGAGAAGTTTATGCACCAACAAGTCAACCATACATTCATCAAGCCTGGCAATCTATAGCTCTGAGTTCGTGATATCAAGCAGATTAGTAAAATATTCGAGCTTGGATGTCAAGAATCATTCAAAGCCATAGATAAATATATGCGACTACATAAAATTTTTAAATGACTGAAATACGTATAGATATCAGTAACAAGATAAATTGGCACAGTTTCATGACGACAATCTGAGAACATGGGTTTCAGGCTATTATTTGCCATGATGACCGAGATATACCTCATGATCAGCCAATTGATCAAGATAATTGCCATTATTCCGGCAAAACTCGATGTCTCCTCAAAGAACTATCACATGACAGTAATGTGCAACATAGATAAGTCAATCAAATATAAAATTCCCCTTCTGTTGGAATACTGAAGCAAAATATATTATCTGACAAGTTTTCAAGGTCAACTTCTCCGCTCAGGTGCAGTTGCATTCAATCGAACTGCACCGGAGAACCTGAACGAGGAGGTTGACTCCTGACTCCTGAAAATTTGTGCGATGATATATTTCACTTCAATATCCAGCAGCAGAGGATTTTTATCTCCAGAAAATGCTGCTCAAGGAAAGCTTTGAATTATTGAAATATGTGCAAAATGATTGCATCAGATTATCTGTCAATTTGCAGCAGCTCACCAAATGGAAATACCATATCATCACTGACGTGTAGAACGCAGAGCATCAGATATGTAAATGAGATCACTGAGCCATCATGGTGGTTAATTTTGAAATTATTACCATTGTGAATTCTCTAAGTAATTTGTCTATCATCATATACATGTTCATCACATCATCATATGTTGCTGTCATGCAGCATCCGTCGGTAATGATATCTGCATGCGTTTGGCATACTACTGCTAATATGATAGTAGATGCAGATGCTAAAATGCTGCTTCCGGAGAAATAATATTTACGTTATGTCATCGATGGATTATTCAAAAGCTTTCACGATTTAATCCGTCCTCCACTGACCATCTTGCAGCGGGTCCTGCAGCCGCAGTCGATCGTCAACAAGCGCTCATAATGGCTGTCGGCAAAGTTCTTCATCTCCTCACTCTTCTTCTCGTGTCTCATCTCCCATCTCAATCAGTCCGATTCCTGACTGTGATCAAAATCAACTCTCCGACTCCCTTCCTTGAGGAGTCTCTTCTAGATCTCTTCTTGGTGATGAATGCCACCAGCAGTGTCCATGTGGATCTTCATCTGCGCTCATCACGTCATATCAAGACTGTGGAGGACCTGCGTCCCAAATTGGAGTCCTTGGCTCCTTTGTCACTCTACCTTGATCTTCATCATGCTCCTCTACGATCTCAAGATATATCAAAACGTTGCAAGGCGCTCGGCTGTCGCTTCGTGTTCATCATCGATCCAGTTGCACACATCCGCAGTCTCAACACCCTGACAAGACTATCTGCTCTGCGTGTGGACGCTGTAGCTCCTGTCCTTCGATCACAGACTGGCGGATCGAATGTGAGACCTGTGCAGTCAGCTGATCATTTCAATCGTGGTGTGTTTCGTGCGTCCCAAGTGAGCGCGTGCGTGCTATTGTCAGCCAAGGTGATATCAGAGTCTGAAGATGGAGCGAGTGGAAATCTTCTGAAGCAACTGGGAAAGATAGAGAAACTGTTCGCGTCAGGAGAGGGATATTTTGGTAATTTGATGATTCGAGACAACTATCGAGTGAGTTGAGAATGATTGTTGAGCAATCATTTATACACTTCGAAATAATCCGAAAATTGTAATGCAATGATTAGGGATTATATCTGACTTTGGTGCTATCCGCTTTGAAACGACTATCTTAAAGTGCATACATGTATTCCAGACACATCGGTCACGAATGAACAACGCTTGCGATTCAAATAAATATTCTTTATTTTCCTCAAAATCCTCTACGATCATGATTTAGAAGAATTATAATGGTGATGAGAAATTGCTTACCGGCAGAATGCATTCGTGAAAATTCGATAACAATGATTTCCACACATATACGACATATTTCAAGGTTGTGATATATGGAAGAAAATTCACCAAGTGTGGCCCGTATGCACAACCTAGTCGCGACTTGTGCTGGTTTTTGGACAGCTTCGAGGCGCAGATAGGACAGTGAATGATTCATAGCTAGTCGCGACTAAGATTTCCATCGTCATTTTCAGTCGTCATAAATTGTACACTGACATCATCACCCGCCTCACTGTCGACATCGGTGTCGGTCAAGTCCATTTCTCTCCAATCAATAGCTAGATTGTGTAGAATACTTACAGCCATGATCGTCGGGCATATGCGATGTAGCGATATTCTCAAGATGTACTTCAAGCAGGCAAACCTCCTCTTCAAAACTCCGAAAGCTCTTTCCATGCAGCATCTTGCTCTCCTATGAACAGTGTTGAAAAAAGGCTTTTCATTTGTGCTGGCAATCGGAAAAGGCGTTAAGAGGAACGGGGTTATTCCGTATCCGCTGTCACCAAGAAGAACCACATCCCTTCGACCACCAATCACTTGGATTGGACGCAGTCTCATCGCATGACCATTATAAGCTTAGTACACAGTTTTTTACTCAAATTTGCGGTTGCGGAATTAATGCTAGAGAGATGCTTAAAGCGAAGCCCGGATTGACGATCAAATAATCAGCATTTTGTGAAAAACCAATTTAGTATTTCAATTGAGACATGATTCAGCTTGACTTTTGATACTTGATGATTGCAATTAGTACGTTTGATATGCACTATGTGTATTTACATTTTAATGCGTGTTCCGATTTTGTTCGCATTAATTAGAATTTACTAACTAGGTTCAAATGCTGCTAAAACATATAAAATAGGCCTAATCAAATTAGAATCAAGACGCCTTTTATGCACAATATGTTGATGCATTAATCCATGCATTGCATGATGATTCAAATGATCTTGATGTGATTTCAGTGAACCATCTAATTGCCATTTGGATCATTCCTGTCTTACCTGTTTCACCTGTTTTACTAGGTGAAAAAACATGCGTCCTGATATTCTGAGCATTTCTTTCATAGTTTTACGCATGTCAGTCATGTTGATTTCATGCGTTCAGAAAATTAACAACCTCCCTGAATGCTGTACTCTTCATCGCCAGCTGATATCCTGCCAATCTCACCATCTCAGTCAGCTGCAGATGCAGATAATCACCCACGCACACGTGCTAATGTTTTGTGTTCACAAAGGTTTCTGCTCGGTTATTGAGATTACCCTTTTTTGAGAAACTATCAATGGTGTGCTGGGGAAACGATCTAACTCCAAGCAAATGGAACAGTAGAAAATGCATTTTCCAAAAAATCTGAAAATGTTAGAGCGTGTATCAGTAGCAAATAAGCATCTGAGTAGACACGTGACAACTTGAAAGTGTAATTGCAAATTCATCGTAAATACAATACGATGCAGACATTAAGCACATGCACTTTCAAGTGTATTTGCCATGCTGAAGAAAGAACGGAGAGGGGAGGTATGATGACTTGTTACATAGTGTAAAGGTTCTTATTTGAGCGACATGATTTTGCATTGACGTGATCATCATCAGTCATAAAAATAATTGAGGAAACAAATCAGAAAAGCAGTTGAATCTCTTTGAAGGCAGAAGACAGATTGTGCAACTTGTCTACTGCTAATGAAGAGGCATATTCTTTTCTTAAACATCAAAATAATTTCTGATAATTCAATTGAAACAAATCATGCAAAACTGCAAGCTAATCCAGATTGAACTTTGATTGAAAAATCTATTGAAGAAATATCTTCAACTCGATGATGTTAAAACTTGCTGATTGGATGCACAATGGTCGGGTCCATTGTGCAAGAAAAGCAAGCAAGTTTTTATACTGTAGTCATTCTTTTGGTTTCATTGTAAGAAACCATTTGGCTCTATAATTGCGTATTGGGGTCTTTGAAAACCCAAAGACTCGGTATATCGGTTCTCCAACCTGTGAATTTGGTTTTCAATGCAAAGTTGATTTTCCGCCGATTAACCGATCAATGAATTTTCGTCGAAGACATAAATATCTTAATGGAGTAGAAAGAACTAATGTCATATAATAAATGAATACATACTGATGCTCATAATTGCATCATAACTCCATTAGTATGCATCTCATGGTGCACAGGAGCGCTTGAAAGTTTGGTTTGTGATCAAATCTATTTTGCCGAACTTTTTATATTGTTATTAAGCATTGATGGTTGGGACATCAGTTTCCCTGAAACACGTGTATAATCTTGTCTCTAAGAATGATTCCATCGATGAATTAAAAGACCAGTGCCTTCTGCACACCAGAAGTCATGAAAAATGGTTTCTGCTAGATAAAACACACACTTTTCACAGCATTTTATTGGCGTGATAAATTATTGATAACATGGCAACTTCTTCTTCGAGTGATAATTGCGTGAACGGAAAGTACGCGTTGCGCACACGTACTACACATCCACGTGTTACAGATGTACCATAACTACATTTGAGTCAAAAATTCATTTAAAACAAATGTATTTTATATGTTTTTCTATTATACTAAAACATATTTCAGCGAGCAGCCTTTTCCAATCGCTATCTAACTAACACAGTGATTTTAAAATCAAATCTCATAATCCCTATATAGTTACACACCGTCTTGCATCAAGAATATCATAGATGACCGCAATGGATCAGCTATCAAAAATGTACAGCTATCAAAAAAGAATGTGAAAAACAAGTAAGAAGAAGCCGATTTGAAATATAAGTCATAGACAAGACTAGAACACGTTGAAGTCAAAATTGCAAAAATTATCAAAACATGGAAGAGGTTATTGACTTTGCAAATAAAAAAGCGAGTTGCGCGACAACTGGAGTAACTATGAGATAGAATGCCACAAATGCAGCGCAATTTATGTTGGAGAAACGTGTAGAAATTGAGTAAAAAGAGACAATTAAAAAATCAAATAAGTAACTAAAAGAAAAAAAAGAATGATCTTATAATACAAGTACTGCAGAGACATTGTGAAAATTGATATGAAGGAACTGAACAAATATTCTTCATGAACGCTGCAAAAGTGCATCTTGAGAGAGCATTGGGAAATCAGATTGAGGCTGTAAGTAGACGTATTAGAAAAATGGACAAAGCTGGCAAAATGATGAATATCAACGTCAAACGAAAGCAAACGAAAGCAAATACGTCAAAATTGTCAACATTAATGTTACGACGCCAGGAAGATTTATGAAGATGCATTGTGGCCATTGCGATAGAAGTTTGCACATAGATGTGCTATGTTGACTGCTGTCCTCCATCCATAGAGTAGTGTCCAACTAAGGCATTTTTGATACAATAGCTAGACATTCCTAAACTATTTTAAAATCACTTTTGTTTGGTGAGAGGAAATCAATGCAGTTGTAGCATGTAGAGGTCAACATGTAGATTGCAAATCCGATTGAAAAGGACGACTCGCCGAAATACGCGTAATTATTTTAATGAAAAGAAAAATACAAAGTATCAGTGCATCAGAAGGTTAATTCACTTTTCATAATGATTGCAGAGTGCCAGTTCGCCTGGGCAATGAATTGAAAGATGTCCTCAGACTTGAACAATTTAAGCACGAACTGACACTCCACAATCTTACTGCATTATTAGCCGCACGCAAAGACAGGACAAACAAACACAGAGCATTCTGTTATGCAGTCCTTCAGCTTGTTCAGCCATTCTAGACATTCTAAGCAGTTTGAGCCATTCCGAGCCGCACTGACGAGGCCTAGGAGGGCGAAACGCAGCGTCTACGGCTGCCAAGGAATTGTTGTGCTTAAATTGTTACAGGCAGAGGACATCTTTCTATTAATTTATTTGATTTCATTCTTATATGTCAACCAAAAAGATCGCTCTTTTCGTATTCTGTTGTCATTGATGACATATATGGGTAGGGTAAACTCGGTTAATTCGGAGGTATTTTTGCTAAAAAGCAATTTTTCTCAGCTGAACTATATCTAATCTCGCTAAATTTACGTCTAGGGGTATATGAGGGAACCTTGAATGACTCCAGCACACCAAATTTCTTTTTACAATTATCATTTTCTAGAGTCAGCAAGTAGACGAAATGATTAACAACTCGGCTAATGTGGCGGCATACTCGGGTAATTCGGAGGTATACTCGGCTAATTCGGTGGTAATATCTAATAGTGTATCTAATGATGTATAAACATTTAGCTAGGTGTTTTTGCCTAGGTTGCCTGTTAGTTCGCACTTCTAATGTATTGTTCTAAATGTTGGTGCTGGAATAATAACAATAATAATGCTCAAAAATGATAACAATGATAATAAAAATTGAATAGCTTGATCAGCTCAATTCTTGAGACAAAAACACAGAAATCCAAGGAAAAATATATTGACGATCGACAGAACTACTGTACATTATCGTCGACAAGCACTGCAAACAACAGTATTCAAATGCGTAATCAAATACTTCTCAGCAAAACACTGTTCATGTCCCCATACAGGGCATAGGTGACACTTCACCCACTCACGATCAGTTGAAAGAGAATAATTCACGTTACAAATCGGACAAAGGTTCTGGTCAACATCTGATGACAATTTGCACTCGGTCAACACTCGCGCTCTCTGTACTCTACGTTTTTTCTTCTCATCACGCGCAGCAACTGTGGGGAGATTGGGCAGGTTAGTAGAAGGGGCGGTGTTTTCGTCAGATGGAGAAACATCGGTCCCATCTTTCTCACTAAGCAAAGACAATTCCAGCTTCTCATCATCAATGGCTGTTCTATCTAATGGAAATAAACCAGTGGCCCGAAACCCCGAGAGAATGTTAGAAAGGCTGAATGATGCCATGTAGGCCTTGGTGACCAATCTGGCAAAATCCAAGCGCGACACAGAAATGCCTATGTTTTCTCTCAAATGATCACTAACAACAGATCGCCAATGCGATTTCAATGACTTAAAAATGGAAACATCTAAGGGTTGCAGGATGTGAGTGGTATGAGCAGGAAATGTCATGAGCTCAATTCCATTATCCTGAGCCAATTTGATGGCTTCGGGGGTGACATGGCTTGAGTGGGAATCCATCACCACAAGCACTGGACGCTCAGCTGGCAAATGTTCCACAAATCTCCTGAAGAACACTAGGTAGGAGTCGGCAGTGATCCACCCCTTCTCCGTCAACTCGGCCATCCAGCCTGGAGGAAGCTCTTTCTCGACGTCGTGAAGGAGCGTTCGCCGAATCCCCTAGAAATAGAAAAAAAAATTTTAGACCTAGGCCTCAATTGTTGGGCGATTGAGAAGATCTAGCCTATAGCTCGGTCTTAAATAGGCCTATACCTCGTGCTTGTCAATTAGTATGCATGTAGGCCTATAAGAATTGTGAGCTTATCATAGTTTGATGAAGATAAGCCTATTAGGCTATAAAATTCTATTCTGTCGAACCTTGACAATACATGTAAGAATATTAGAATTGTAACTTACTTTGAACAGCAGCATCCCAGGCGAGATAGCACCAGACGCGCTGACAGCAATGAGAAGGGTCCTCGTCTCGCTTTTGTCCGCGTAGGTCCGCGAGCACACTCGCTTCATGCCGCGTGGGGCCACCACGCGGCCCGATCCTCCGGCTATCTGTAGTCCGGTCTCATCGAGATTGTAGATCAGATGCGGCTTGTTCTCCAAGTTGAGTTCGGATATCTTGGCTTCGTATTTGTCAAAGAAGTCATCCATAATCGCGCGATTCGCCATCGTTGCCCTGTAGTGAGCCACTGGTTCGGACGCTCTCAAACAAAGGTTGTGACGACTTTTGAAAGATGACCACCAATCCCAGCTCAGTCTGCTATCACCACCCGTCATCCCGTTTGCACAACGAATCATGTCGCTTGCCGTCAAGCCAAATCCCAGGCGAACCATGTCTCTTGAATATTTCACCAGTTCCAATTCTTGGGCTTCACTTAGCTTTCGAGGTCGTCCTGGCCCACTTAAATTGTTCTCGGAATTGCAATGCCTTCGTATAGTTGTTTCGGGGATGTTAAATTGTCTCGATGCCTTGTAAATGGAAATATTGTTCGATAAAACAGCGTTCTTTGCTGCAGCAACTCGTGCTTGGCGATCCATGATCACAGAAATTCTGACGAAAAAACTAATTTTTGACTGAATTAGCTAAGCGCATAGCAAGTGCACTATGATCTGTTTTGATTCGCCAAAACTTTTAAACTTGCAACAAGTGTTCATTCTACAGCCAAACTGTCTATCGGCAGATAAATTACATATGCTGCAGAAATATCGACTTTCCCACGATGTGTATGCAAAAACAGCGAATTTTTATCGCATTTCTATTGCTACCTACAATAAATGAAGTTTTGAATTCTTCAGCGACGACGTTTTGAATTCATTCTTACTTCATGACTGACGCGCATACCGACATAGATATCCATGCCAAAAACAGCGACAGTCAGATTTCATTAAGTCTGAAAATTATTTGATCAAAGAAAATACCTCCGAATTACCCGTGCCTCCGAATTAGCCGAGTTTACCCTAAATCCACTGAAAACGACCACTTTTTGATCAAATTTTGTCCTTGACATTTTGGGCCTCAAATATTTTTATAAAAGTACTGTTATGCCTTAAAATTGAGCGAATTTTACGGATATCATAATGAAAACCGCAACAACTTAACTTATTAAGTGACGCAGAGCGTCATCTTTTTGCCCTTTATGTAGTCGATTGTATAATGAAAAGACTATAAAATTCGGCCCCATAACAAAGTTTTCTGAATTTTCAAGTTTTTGACCAAACAATTATTTCTTTGTCTTTGGCTTTCTGAAACTTTTGTAACTTTCTACATGATGCGAACTGCATGCTGTTTTGTAAGATTACCATTCATTAGAAATAAATGCTATATATTATTTCAATGTAGAACCATTTTCTGTATTTAAAGCGTCGGTTATGGAACAATTTGTGGTCTGAAATGAAGAATGCAATTCACTGAATTCGCTATCAATCGTGCAAAATGTCATGTACAAGTTTCTTATTTGAATATTTGATTGCATATCATGTTAGATTTTTCATGAAAAATTGTTTCGACTTAAACCGATCACTTAGTTTAAAATTTTAGGCGTCGGTTAAGGGACAAATAAAATCAAAGGCACATTCATTCATAGCTCGTACAAAAACAGACATTCTTTATATTGATAAAAAATGCTCATGATGTATTCTTCGGATCAAGAGCTATGCACCTAAATTATTTGTAAGGAGCAGTACTTTAATATTTGCTTTGCTTTTAAACGGATCTACATGTATTAGCTGGTCCAGATTTACCCATATATCTTTTCAAATTTACACCTGTGAAAGCCACTGCTGTTTCTATTACTCAGTATTTCAATAATGTAATACCTTCCTTTGCATCTGCAGTTGGACAAGGACAATGCTGACCTCTGGCAGTTGATGGATAATCCAAGAGAATGGGAAGAGCGTTACCTCAATCCTGGATATTACCCTGCTCTACGAGCTCAACGCTTTGAAGCTCCATGTCGGGATGTATATTGGCTTCCCCTGTTCACTGTCAGATTCTGCAATGAAATGATCTATGAAATGGAGAAATTCGGACTATGGTCGAAAGGAATGAATCACGGTCAAGGTCGGAATAGGAATCCAGACAAACGGCGTGTTGATACTGATTTTTTCTATGCCACAGTTGACATCGCTGTTTGGCAGATCGACTTTCATTTCGTTTATATGTATTTCCTCCGTCGTTACATCTTACCTGTACAACTTCTTGTTTATCCTGGTTTCACCGATATGCCATATGCTCCTGGTACCTTTGTAGCTCGATATAAGCCGTCGGAGCAAGTCCGGCTGAATCCACACTTCGATACTGCTCAAGTGTCACTCAATGTGGCATTGAATACATTTGAAAAGGATTATCAGGGCGGCGGTACAAGATTTGTGCGCTACAATTGTACAGTGAGATCAAAGAAGCCAGGATGGGGACTTTTCCATCCTAATAAACCAACACATCAGCATGAGGGATTGGAGTTGAAAAGTGGAATTCGCTACATTATGGTGTCCTTTATAGATGGAAAAGGATTTGCTGAAGCTCACGGCGATCCATTTAGTGAAGAGTCGATGGTGAAATATGGACGGCGAGTGTGCTATGGAGGAACACGTTACGACTTTAGAGAGAAGCGAAGTGCACCGACCACTGAGAAGCAAGGTTCCTGTTTTCACTGAGGAAGAATTTTTTTTGTAGTTCTCCAGTAATAAATCAATTCAGCATCTTTAATTTTACAGCTTTTTATTCACACAGTCAGATATCAGATTCTACAGTTTAAATGCTGAACTTTATGCATTTTAGCGGTCACATTGAGTCGACATATAGCAGTGATGCCAAAACGCAAAGAAATATGAGTAGTTTGACATGATACTCTACAATTTCATGGTATTCAGAACGATCTTGCTAAGATGTTTTATTAATTCATCTTCTTTTGTTCATTTCTCCGCCATTAGCAGTCCTTGAGGCGGACGCTTATGTATCAGCTATATATGTGATACCATCAGGTATGCCAGCAATAGACAGAACCTCCAATTTATCTGCCAAGGTGATTGACTCTAAGATGACAAGGGCGCCAGTGTATCAGGACAGAATGCCGAACATGTCCCATGTTTATCCCGACTAAAATATTTCCTGCTTGAAACTTAACTTTTATTTCGGTGTGAATTTGATTATAGAAAAGCAAAACACCCCAAGTTACATGCAGCACTAAAAATATGTGTTAAAAGTGGTAGAAACCAAAAGCTCGTTAGTTGGTACTTGGGTCATGTTCTCTGTTAAGCATATTTTTCATACTACAAGTACAGATAGCTCCCTAGCCATTTCTGACCATAACATGGAAGCTACCCTTGAAATATTATGACTACAAACCACAGGATCGAATAAATTCCAGCATTTTGCACCGATTTTCAAATAAGAAACAAAATAATCAATAATTTCACTCACAAGCTTGCATCATTGGGTTGTGGTCTTTATATAACTCTATTCAATATTTCAATAGTCGGCAATGTCATGAATAAAGAATTTATATGTATTTTGAAAACACCAAGTTAACTGTTAGGTCTGAAGAACATTGTGTAAAAGTTCAAAATGTCTAAATATGTCATTTTCTTTGCGAGAAAACTCAGAACAAATAGCAAGCAAAATTGCAACATACCTAATCTGCATCAAAAGCATTGTCATCTTTATGTTGCATACCTGCAACGTAGTTTGCTGTGCTATATGACGTCAAACCATATCATCAGTATTCTGAGATTTTACGTCCTCGTCTCTTGTGATGCTTGGATAGAAAATGAATCACAACTACTCAAATAATCCTTTTGCAATTCAGCTATCCAATAGATATTAGAAATGTTTTTTCGCTTAAATAGAACATCTTATTTGTGTGGCGTTGTGCTTTAGAGAAAGCATGTACATAGTCATGACCATTAAAGCAGGAATGTACAAATACTCGCCACGCTATATCAAATTCATCTAAACACCAACAGCCACTTATATAACAGTTGATAACATGTTATTAAGCCCAATTTTGATTAGTTTTAATATGAGAGTTCTAGATTGCTTCATATGAAGCTAATAAGTCTATAGTTACATGGGTTAACAATAGTTTGAAACAAGCGCTTTTCAAGCTTACTACCAATTCATTGCAGTAATAGCTACCAAATCATATCAACTTATCAAATCATATAGTGATCTGAACCCTTAGAGCTTCAACTTATCGATCGATCTATCAGACGCTACTCTTATGATTTATCGAAGGTCACAACTGAATGCACTGTATTTCCATATTTATTTCCACTTTAATTATAATGATAATCCATGGATCGCATTATTTTGGTCATCTGCAAGTTAACAGTGACTAATTAGCAAAGTGTCAATCGTCCAAATGAAGTGAATTAGAAATGTAATGCTAAAATATATAAATCTAAAGCTTCATTTCAGAAAAGTAGTGCAAATATGAAGGCATTAACAGCGAGCTGGCAAACCGTCGACGAATATCATCGCTAAGATAGCAACACTGGCAACTGCACTGCAAACCAGCTGCCATGCGCAGGTCAAGCGTTGAAAAAATATCGGCAGCATGGTATCATTACCGACTTTGTAAATCAGCGTATAAAATATGAAATGGATATAATCCTCTAACTGAATAATTCATACTTATAGGTGATTGCAGTTTCCACAGCTTCAGAAGAACATGCGACTAATCAACTAATTATTCTCTCTGAGAAATGTCATGTCGAAAAGCCACAAAAATATCATGATTCAATAAACAAAATGAAATATAATACCAGTACGTTCCAGTTGACTATTGACTTCTAAACTTCTGATTTTTTCTGTTTCCATGGACCAAATTCAATAAATTTGAATTGCAATCCAAAATACGCAGAGTCTAAGTCACAAAATATGAAAGTCGTGGCTAGCAAAGTTTTGAAGGAACACTGGAAAGAACTCGGAACGCAGGGGATACCCTCGCGTAAAATTGAGTCAAAATATCTTCTCGACATCGAGAAAGCCAAATTGAATTGTTGAAATCATCGATGTTGCATGGATGTGATTGATAGCTAGTTATAACAAATTCGGTGATCGTCTTGATTGTGTGTAATTTAATTTTGATAAAGCAAGATCAAATGCGACCTTAAACACAAGAAAGATGAAACAAACATTCTCTCCTTGTGTCGACGATATGATAAAATGGACAATAATTCAAATAACTTCATTTTTGTAACTACCCAGTACTTCGGAAATCGGTTTGAGGACATCTCAATCGCTCAATAAGCAAATACCTTTTGCGAATTTTATTCATTTAATGAAATTTTTGCAAACAAATTGCTCTTGAAGCCACAGAAGGAAACACGCAGCTAATTCCATCATGTCCATTGTTTTAGGGACGTCGAAAAAGGCTAATTATTAGAGAGAGATAGATAACAAAGAGTACCGGCATTTTGTTTTAGGGTTACAGTGATGCACTTTGAACCGAATTTGCATGGGGAACTCTGAAATTTGTACAGCACGATATTTGCATCATCTGAACAATCGTCAATTCAGGTGGATTGATGATATAATCATCGACAAGTACTCTGATCCCAAACTTTCCGGTGCTTCTATATTTTAATTGCAATTGCGATAAATATACGTGTAGATTCCTAAATTAAGAGAATTGATCGCAGAGGGAAGAGACAATTAAGAGATGATATCATAACACGTAAATACACGAATAGGCTTGTATTTAAACAAGCCTTTCATCAGTTGTACAGGATAATTGCAAATATTTATACTTGTAGCACATCGTTCTCATTGAAATGAATAGATTCTCAGATTTTGAGATCAGTTGTTGGCATGATAAGTAGATTTTGGAAAAATCAAGCTTTCATTTCACTTGCGATCGATTAACCACCAAAATCTGAAATGTATAGGTACACACTGATGAATACCTGTATTATTGTTTGTTTCAACTTCTCAATCCTTACTTCCCCCAAAGCCTTTAAATTGAGATTTTGCTTATTTATGTAACAGGAAGTTGTAGGTCAAGGACAGGTGACGGTGAAATTAAGTAGTAAATTCCAACGGTGCAAACGATGAGGGCTTCTGGTAGTGGCTAACAATAGGAAAATACTGGCAATCAATCTGCGTACTACTTTATAAATATTCACGGCTACTATCATTTCTCTTTAATGACAAAAGCACTTTGATAAAGTAGCTGCCATGTTACGTACATTATGGCAAGAATTTGATACTATCAAATTTTTCACAAATTTCATTCTGAAGATCGACAAGCAACATTCTCCTAGATCGGTGCCCAGATGATGGCTGAAACAACCATTAACAAACCGCCATTATCCATTTTCACTGAGTAAGTAGGTATGTCATCCGATATTTCACCTGTCATTCTTCTATGAAAGTCGTTTATATATCTCCAATTCCTAATCAGACGACCTTATTTCAAGCGCATCTGATTGCAGTGGATGCGACGGTTTTCGTAGTCATACTATGTTCAGTTGCGGCAAAAACTGCAGCAATGCTTTATTTCATATTCCAGCACTCTTTGTTTAACCCATTTGTGCCCGTTGATCGTTATAACGATCATCAACATTAAGATTTTGAAGTTAGGTTTTTAATGTCAACAAGGTTTCAAACTCACATTAATCAATTATTTTCTGGTTTTCTATGACAGAAAGAGTGTTTTAGTACATCAGTTCGTTTTTTATATTCATTTGCAAATTTTTGGCGCGGATCTGAATTTTGCTGTTATTTCCATCATGGCTGACAGGCGGAGAAATGCTAAATCAATTGCAAAAAGAAGGTGAGAAAGAATTCTTTTGTATCTATTCGGACTTGAAATAGTAAATTGTATCATAAAGCGTGTCTCAGAATATATTTAGATGCAATTAATTGTGGATGGATATATTTTCAGATGAGGTAAAAATTGGTGATCGTTATAACGATCTATGGGAATTGGTTTTAACATTTCATGCAGAAAATTAGTTGATTATCCATATTGACACGACTATAATTTTCATTAAATACAATCATTTTCGGCTCGATTTTCAAAAATATGCAATGCTTTATCATTTATTTCAATGGTGACTCTCTACGTTCGCAAGATTATCTATAGCTTGCTTCTAAAATATGTCACAAAATGTGTAGCCTTTCTGAAAAATTCCGATATTTGCGTTGAGGATTACAAGGGTTTTAACTTGCCATTACTAGTTATTATTTGAGTTTGATTATAAACGATAGATAGATCGCATTTATCATCTGTTAAAAGCATAGCTGGGCATTGGCAACATAAAATAGGCGCACATGGTAGGGGTTCGCACCCACCACCACGGAAAGGGAAGTTCAGCACTCAACCGATGCACTACCGCGCATGTTAACCATCAGTGCTATCTACTTGCCATTTTGATTTACTGGTTCAGCTACATGCTACTTGTTTATTGCTGAAGATACTCGTAATACAATAATGCAATAAAAAGACACTTTAGATTTCAATTTAGTTTGGTTGTTCTCATCAACTTTTGAAGGAGTCTATATTGACTTTCTTTGTTTCATGCGGTTCATCAAAAATAAATATTCTCTTTTTTTACAGACTGTATGAGATGATCGATGGCATTGAGGATGAAGAAAACGAGTTGCCCGATCAATTCGATGTAGTCATTCATCCACCAGGTGAAGGAGAAGACTCTGACGAAGAAGATGGAGATGAAGATCAACCACAGTTTCAAAACTTACCGCGGAGCCTCCTAAATGCAATCGTGGAAGCTCCTGATGACGAAGAAGATGAAGAAGAAAATCATAGGACTCCGAAGCGGAAGAAAAAGATGGCTCGTCGGACTGACCCCTTTGAAAATTTGATTGAAAACTCCTGAAGCTGAAAAGCAGAAAGCTGTAGGGTTCGACGGGTGCACTGAGCCTGTAGACTTCTTTCTTCAATTCTCCAGTGATGAGGTTCTAAATTTTATTGTGAATCAAACGAATGATTATGCACTCATCAATCTTATCACTGAAGAACTCCTTGTTGTAATCGGTGTTCTTCTTGCTTCCGGTATCGTTCGTCAAACACGACGAAGAGATTTTTGGTCGTCGAATGATTTGAAGCGAAATCAAGTCATAACAAATTCGATTAGTCGTAACCGATTTGAAGAAATTTTTCCAAAACTGCATTTTGTCCCGTTGACAGCTCGTACTCAAAATGATAAATTGAAAAAATTGCGTCCTCTGATAAAGCTTCTCAATGACGAATTTCTACAGCATGCTCCGGATACAAACTTCTTCTCTGTGGATAAATCCATGGTGCCGTATTTCGGCCGCCATGGCTGTAAGCAGTTTACAAGAGGAAAGCCTATCAGATTCGGCTTCAAGATGTGGGTGTTGGCCACTGCGAAAGGCTACTGCGTGCAACTGCAATCTTACCCAGACATAGCCGAAAGAAAAGAGGATGATTATGATTTTTGGAGCTCTTGAAACGTTGTGTTTTACTTTGCGAAAATTCTTCGTGGTCATTTTACCGAAAAAACGTTATCGATCACACTGGACAATTATTTCACATCCCTTTCACTTTTGAAATCGATGAAAGATTATTTGAATGTCTCAGGAACGGGTACAATAAGGAGAAATAAGGTTCTATGCTATCCCTTTGATAACACAAGCATGCAAAATCGCGGTGAAATGATGTCGAAGTACAGTCCAGATTTCAAAACGAACTTGGTAGTTTGGCGTGATAACAAAGACGTACTGGTGGCTGCGACTATGTGTGGAGCAACTCCAATTTCATCAACAACAAGATTTTGCCGAAAGGTCAGTGTCTAGGAGCATTGCCTTATGATGTTTCTGTACACATATTTATGAAATATTATTTTCTTCCAGGAACGAAAGAGAATCACTCTTCCTCGTCCGGCGGCTGTTGCGCACAACAACTCAACGATGGGTGGCGTTGATTTGCTTGATGCAAATATTTCAAATTGCCGAACTAATATACGAGGAAAGAAATGGTACTATCCCATTTTCATCTATCTCGTGGATGTTGCATGTGACAATACATGGATTAACTACCGCCTGTGTTGTGATCAAAACGCATCCTACAATGATTTCCGCAGTCGAGTTTCGACATCACTCTTGGCAAAAAGTGATAGAAAGCGAAATTTTCGACGAGCAACAAATGACATCAGGTTTGACAACATCGGTCACTTGATTGTATTCACAGAAAAAGAACTTCGCTGCAAGTTCTGCAACAAGAACACAAAGTTTCGCTGTGTCAAATGTTGTATGAATTTACATGCCAAACAATGCTTCTTGCAGTATCACACTCGTGTATGATAGTAAATGTTGAAATGTACAAGCACATACTCGTGCAGTAAGACATATTGTATTATGTTTTATGTATCATGAATGTAGAACTTAGCATATTTTATTGTCGCCTATATTGATGTTTTGATGTCATAAGCTCGCAATTTCTAATGGAGGACAAGTTCTAGTAACCATTTTTAATTCAATTATTTTGCAAAATGTTAACACCAATTCCCATTGATCGTTATAACGATCATCCTATATCTATGTAAGTACTGAATATTTTACGGAATTATTTTGGAAAAGTACTTAGAAGAGCCTAGTCATATAAAATTCAGAAGAAGAAATTGATACGCTTAATATAAATTATAGCGGGCATAAATGGGTTAATGCTCTGAGTTGTAGGTCTCATGGCGATAGCTATTCATCTTTTTCACCAAACAATATCAGCAAAAGAAGACATTTGATCCACTCGCTATGTTGCTTCATAGAGTATCAAGGTGTTGTGAATGATTTTTTTGGATTTATTCTGTGCATTCTCTTGGATGCATCCGCTTCCGTAATTTCAGTATTGTGTCGCTGTCATTATTAATACTTTCGTTGAGAAATGTTTCAGCTTCTGAAATAATCACTGTAGATGTTGGTTGCTTCCTTTGCTTTACATTTTTTCATTTTCCTCTTGCCCACCAAAAATGCACTATCTATCACATCAGACAATTTTTGAAGAGCAACACCGCGTATAGTCAATACATAAAATCTGCTCTCTGCAGCTCCTTTTGAAATAGCGTAAGGATGCAAAATTATTGTCAAAATGAGTGCAGTGAGATTACTTGAAGAATAGTATTTTGCTAAATAGCCATTTGTTTAGAATCTTTCCGTTCTCGAACATTTTCTCCATGGAAGCATGAATGATAACTTTTAAGACTCACATGTGATCATGGAATGACGTTTACGTCTCGTATTTACCGAGTCACATTTTTAGATGTTACATTTCTCTCGAAATCAGTGAGTTTAATTCTTTATTGTGGGGTTCTATAGTGTGGTTTCCTAGTTTTCAATTTCCCACAGTGCAACGTGCCCACCTTAAGGGGGCAAGGCAGCCATTTGGCTACCTAGTCAGTATGTAGAAAAATACCCTGATTAAAGTACCCCAAAAAACACCATGAAAGTTGATATCAGTTTCATGCAAGTGGTCTCTGTTCACATTCTTATATTGATATGCACTGTTTCAAGCATATTATTACTACAGGGCGTGTCTGAGCAGTGCTCCGCCGGTTACTGATCGTCCAGGATATTAAAGGACCAGAAACGAGACAGTCGATCATCTTGCTGATGAGCACCGTATCATTTTGTACATGCTGCATTTATTTTATCAAGTACAAGAACTACATGTATTTTAATGTCAAGTGAACTTTTATGTTAACCTGTCATTTTTGCACGAGTGAACGCAACAAAGAATTCTTTTCAGGAATACTGAAAGTGATTTTCTACGTGCAAATGGTTGTATTATTTTTCCTGTTTCAGCGATAGGTCCCCGGAGGAAATGAAGTAAGCAACTTCAATTTTTGAAGTGCTCTGATCCCGAAAACTGAAATAATTGCAAACGTCCCTTTCGCGTCATTCACAGGTTCGATGTTAATCCATGTTCAAAGTGTGCCATGATTGCTGTTGTGGAACGAAGACAGATTTCGGCCATTAAAAAGTGCATTGCCAAATTCAAGTCACATTCTCGATTAAATAATTCCTATTACTTCTACTAGAAACAGTCTCATCCTTCTTCCGCATGCATGTAAAAACTTGTCGCTGCAAGAAATACATGTACATAGACACATAAATACATAAATACAAGAATTACATTTTCATAGCGAAGTTTTGTAACTTCCCCAAAGAGTTAACTTTGACCAGTTTTCTGTTCGAATTTCGATTCGTTTACATTTCCATTCGGAGACCTTTTGCATTTTTTATTGGCTACATACGCTAATCATCATTATCACTAAATTTGAAGTTGTGCATTCTGATCAACTGCAGGGTGCAGAATCTCTCTCTCTCTCTCTCTACATAGAAGGGTATATAAAAGAAGAAAAATATTGATAGAAAGGGTTCTTCGGTGTAAATATCAAATTCAATCAAAAGTTTTCCTCAAATATAGCATATCACCGACACTGGACAGTCACATGAACTAAAGTTATCTGTCATATAAGGGGATGAAGCCCGCGAATTAGCATCGGCATAATGAACTCGCCAAAGCTAAATCATTGGAACATGCTTGTAGACTTGTAAAAATACGAAGTGTATGTAGCTGTGGCAGATATTTCTTATTAAAGCATGTGTACAAATAAGACTTTTCCATCAGAAGAGTAATTATTGCAGTTGCTACATTTACAGCTGTAGAATCAGCTGTATAGTTTGTGTCTATACAACTGCAGAATCAACATCACAAATGCCTATCCTATTAAGCATGTATTGTAGTAGAAATCAATTAACTATAAACACGAAAAACTCGGTAAAAGTAAGTAATACGAGATCAGCTAGACAAAAAATTACTTCTTCCAACGTCTGATCCGGAGCAGCTGCAGTTCAATAGCATCCCATTGGCTACATGTACTGTCAAAAAATGACATGACCCAAAATTTTTTGCCATTACACAAAGTCAAACCAGCAAAATGAATCAAATAAAGAAAATGACAATATTCAGAGCATTTATCTGAAGGGCATAATATCTGACAGAGACATGGA
Organism: Prostheceraeus crozeri; assembly: GCA_907163375.1. Classification (NCBI taxonomy): domain Eukaryota; kingdom Metazoa; phylum Platyhelminthes; order Polycladida; family Euryleptidae; genus Prostheceraeus; species Prostheceraeus crozeri. Next base: position 247,627 of record CAJQUW010008706.1, read on the forward strand.
GAAGCACAAATTTACTTGATCAATATGACATACTGAAGTTAAAACAATCAAAGGGGATGGATAATAAATCAATGTCTTCATCAGATTGTCAAAAAGGTTGCTTGTGAGTGAAGTGTACCATCTCGATACGTAGAAAAAGTAAAATGTCCTTGGTAGGATTTCTAACATGCTCTTTCATTTGAAGCGATCGCTGAAATAAACACAGATTCATCATCAGCTGTAGTAAGAGAACAACAGACAATATGATAGGAATACAAAACCGTCTTGTGGTTAATTTTGCGCAATTCACATATACAGATATGGATATTATCAAATGTCTGTTCATGTACATCCTGTCAACCTGTGAAGAACGATGTAGGAGGATGTAAGTGAAGTGTTTAGAAAAGTTGAAACTTAATAAAAATAAATGAAGTAAAATAACAAATAAACGAAAATTTTCGCAATAATTCGCAACATTGTGGTAAAATGTGGTATTTACCACATGTGCTGTGGTGTAGTGTAATTAGATCCTTGGTTTTACAAAATTTGATAAACTTTGTTATCAATTTTCTATCAAGTAGAATATGACCATAATTTTTGGCATGGGTTATCGTCAGGTCATCTTCTATCATTTGTATGTGTATTACTATTCCGCTTCTGATCGGCGATGCATGTGAGAATGTGGTTAAAAATATTAAGCCTTAATGCTGTGTTGTATGCTTGCTGATGCTAAGATCACAGATATATCTAGATGTTTTAAGATTCATAAACAAAGGCACTTGAACACATGACTGCATGAGCTGAGGACTTCTCATGCCTTCAAATGTTTTGGCTGTAGGTCAACTTTCTCTCTTAAACCTTCTCTCTTAATCAGAGAAAACGCGAGAAAAAATCATTTTTACCCATAGCTTCTGTCTGTTTCCCATTGGATATACATGTGGTTTCCTTAATTCTTTGTAACAAGAAAGGGATCAACATTAAACTCAACATACACACGAATTCGTGGAAGCCAAAAGATGAATATCATTCTGTGGAAGTCTATTGTTTGGTTATGCTCCCCACAGAAGCTTTTGATGACACCTGTACATGTAGGTGTACGATGTGCTGTGAGGATTTCTGCTCTTTTGCTCAATGCTATTTAAGTGACTAAAGTGTGAGGGGCTTTCAATGCATAGATAAGAAAACCAAAAAGTCTATAATAAATTAAATTTTATAATTAATTAGAATAAAATTTCTTTATCGAGAGTTGTGATTAAATTGAGACCAAGACATTTAACTTTCGCATCATTGCATGCTGATATGATAATTGAATAAATCCTCAAAAGTAGACTTTGATATTTTCCACTAAAATGTTTAATGATGTAGTACCTACTGGCTCCAGTGACTTCACTGTCCCTTTGCGCACGAAAGCCATGAGGATAAGTCGATTTATTATTAAATAAATTCATTAAATCGTGCGGATAACGACCAATCAACACATTGACGTGCTTACCAAAGAACTAATTCTAGCTGAATCATGTTGTAATTAAGGTAATAAATTGTGATCTGAAGATTCGATTATGAGTTCACTAAAACTAAATAAAACGTACAGTAATAGTCACATTGCGTGCCTCTACATTTATCGTGCGATCACCTTTCAACTGAATAAAAACATTAAGCTGCAAAAATTCAAACCCACAGTGTGATAGGGTTATTGTCTTTACCTCAGCTGTGGCATCTGTGATCTCAATTTTAGCGCTTCAATAATATTTACGAAGGTTTTTGATCAAGAGGTTTTGACGAGTACGTGAGGCAAGCAATTTTTTCTACTTTAAACGGATGACATGAACACGCGATTAGCGATGAAACAGATCATTTAATCATCTTATTGCTATGATACGCTACTTTTTGTCTTAAAGGCTGTTTCAAACTATGGGAGAAGCATATTTTTATGAGAGCACCGAGACTCAACTTAACTAATCAAATATGAAGCAGATGAATTTTGATGTGAAAATTTCATTTCCCTGATTGCACCGTCTTCGGTCTCAGCCACACTGGAAGCAGAGGAAACACGAGCGTTCCGAGCAAACGTATTTCCGCAAGCTATTAATCGCTCTGGTCAATGCTGACTCTATGTTTGCTGCGAAGCGCTTTGCTCGGAAGCGCTAGTAGTGTGACTAAGGCCTTATATTGAATGTAGGCATGTAATTCATCATGGTGATATTCCAATAGGTCAGTAGACTAGCAATTCATTAATGCTATCAAACAACTCGATATACCCGGTAGCTATCGTGTTTCGGATGCTTTCTTGACATGTTAGGGAGTCGTCGACAGTCGATTATGTAGCGGTAAACGAGTATCCCTTGGTCTGACCAGCAAGTTATCTTCTCTATTAGTACGAATTCTCACGATGCGGTTGGCTAACTTTTCAAGTGAAAATGATTAAACAGTAGGCCTACTATAAAAAAACTCTAATTTCGAACACAGTAGTAGCGATAGATGATTTCTCAGCTATTTATTGATAGAAGGCTTAGGAAGGCAAGGAACCTAGCTATGCAACGTAATGTAAAGTAAACGATGTTGTTTGACGTTTTGATTCAAATCGATAGGCAAACAAAGTAGATGAATGGTGCTAATGATTCATCACGTACATTCAAAATGGTCATTTACTTTTTCTAGTTGGATCTCAGAGTAAAATGATGGAGGACATGATAGTAGAAGGCTTCATTATTTGGCGATAGGGACAGGCAATCAGCTTGACCAAGTCTTGTTTACGAAGTCATGAAAATCTTTTTTCACATCATCATTTGCTTCCTATCACGCCGTGAAGAAGCAGCACCCAATTATTACTACAGCATTAGTGGCGGCTCGTCCAAGTGGCCAGGTGGGGTACGGCCCACCTAGAAAATGATGAATTATTCCGTAATCTGTAAACCTGACAATCCTGAACTTCAATGAACGAATAATTCAATAATTATTATGTCAAATGAGAAAGAAGCCTTCAGCTACAGACGCAGCATCAGTGGAATTAAATATTTACAATATAAATATTTATGCGCACTAAGGTTTCGGAGCCGTGGTCCAGCTAACACGGCTCCGACTCTCTACCAAGGTCCCGGCTTCGACCCAAGGCCCTTCGACATTTTTGACGCCCCCTCCCCCCGGAAGAATGATACACCCGATGGCAACGACGAAACTGCACATCTGTCGAGGTCTACCTGGCACCTCTTCTTGTCAGACAAGATCAGGAAGCACATACGTATATATACAATGGAAGCAGGCTGAGGCTTTCGGTAAAATGACATTTGTCTGTGTTTTCTGTTATTAAGTAAGAAGACGATTTGTAGAACCATCTCAAGGTCATGCAGTTCATACTATTTAAAAGCTAAACACATTTAGATTTATCAAATCACTATTTTTGTCGTAAAACACAGCATCTTGATTAAGTTTTAGCTGAAATTTATTTGGTCCTCCAATACATTTTCGTACATATCACTGATTGGAGATATAAACACAAGCAGGATAGAAAAGTCACAACTATGCTTAAAATGATGAGCAATGTGACTTAACTTGTGCTTCCCGCTTAAGACATTTCATAAACCATGAGTCGCAGAGGGAGCCATGAAAATTTTCTCTACTTGCACATATGGGACTGATGGAAGTCTGTGATTTAGTCCGCTACCGCTACCGCTCTTAGCGCTTGATCAGAGGCGAGAAGAACTTCATTCTTCCAGAGTGAGGTGTCGTTGATTTAAAAGAGGTATTTCAGTCACACACATCGAGGTATTTTAGTCAGTGTAGGGTTTTGCAAAAAGCTTTAATCCGCACACTGATGGGCATGCATGTGCACTTTTTATTGATCGTGTCTAATAAGAACGGGAACCGGATAGAACTATGCACACGGGCAGATTCGCAGCAGCCATGGATAGGGTGCACTGAATTCTCTGAAAGTCCAATTTTCAACCTCGCTCTCTGCAGAAACAATGTACTGCCGGTCGGATGAGATTATTCAACCACTTAGCTTAACCATTTAGCTTAACCACTTAGCTCAACCACTAATATTCATCAATCAAGTGAACTACATTTCAACATTGAACTAAAATTCTCTTTATATCAAAACTACTTCATCTAGCTATTTTATTGAGAATGAGACACCTATAAAGTGACCATACATTTTTTAAGGAATAATAATTAAGTATCAATAAGTGCATTAACTCTGTCGCGAAGAATGCACATGCATGTTTTTCGACAAGAGTTTTTCGCCCGACAGCTGCGTTTTTGGCTGGAACACAATCTCAAGGAAGTCCGCGATCTCCTTTAAAATCCAAATAAATGATTCGCAGTAGTCTTTGTATTGAGAGGAGCTGAAGGCTAGCAGGTTTCGAGAGGTCTTCAACGATAACCTACAATGATGACACGCTTGTATTCATTTCAGCTGCACTGTCAAATAATACCACTTTATCTTCCAAAGTGACTGAATTCTTAATACATAAAACTTCAAACCGGAGCCAGAACCGTGGTATTTCCTGCCGGCTCCGGTTCCGGGTGGCTCCGGCTTCGAAACCCTGATACGCACACCCTTCCATCGGTATTGACATTGCATTACTCGAAGTCGTCACGCGTGATAGAGAACTATTCACATTCAGCTCTGTACATGTAGAAAAACGTGCAAATGGGCAGAGTGGAAGGAGCCCTCAGCCAGCACCTCTCATTGGTTAATCCTGATTCCGCTATCATCAATAGACTCGGAGGTCATGAAGCATTAATGCAGTGCGGGATGCGCAGTTTATTTATTCTTCGAGACTGTATGGATTCAAAAGTCTAAGAGCAGAGCATTACTTTGTTAATTGAGGATCGAAGAATTCCGTTGAGATACTTACCATATCATGACACCGCTTGCATTTCTCTCGCACTCTTATATTTAAATCTCAGAATTAATCGATCGTGATCACATAATTATTATAATCATGCAGGTGAAGCTGTGTGGAACAGGACACAGAGTTAATCTATAAGTTAATCAAAAATTCACATAGGCAGTCTGAATGAAGGAAGCATTTGGCCGGTCCTTCCTTCGTCACAATCCTTTATAAGCCTCAAGTCATAAGTCATTTTCACAACACTTTTATCATCGATTGATACTGCAAGCAGGCAGAAAAAGAATATTTATGAAATTTTTCTAATTTTTGTTAGAGCATAAAGCATAAGCATAATTATGACGCTTTCTAAGAATGATGCGCTATGTCACTACGTCAGTACTATTGAAGCTCATCGCCCGGGTCTCAGCCGGGTGACGGCTTATGGCTTATGGTTTGTCATGTGTGCCTCTGTAATCAAAGCTGGCTTGTGGCTGATGACTTACTGCAAACGGCTTATGGCTTACAGCTCTTATTGGAACTCAAGTGTTGGAACTCTGTTTGCTCATGGCTTGCGCTTTACGGCTAAACGTGTGAGTCTCCGGCCTTATAGGCTAAAGATGTACGTCAATCGAAATCAAAAAGTTACAAGTAGATTCGACTTTGATGATCGTTTTCTCGAAGTGTGTGTGATATTGCATTAAAAAAACAGGCACGAGCCGCCACCGACAGTCTATCCCATTGCGTGTAGACAGGAACATCTGAACAGGAACATCAAGTGTTGAATTAATCCCTTGACATCCAGGATTATAATAAAATGTTCGCAGTATTTGTTAGAAACTTCAACGAGCTTCATTGGCTCGTCATGAGAACATGAAATGAGTCAGGACACTTCATGTTCATGAATAAATATACACAATGCAAATACATGCTCGTTCCCTCACATTGAGACGATGTGAATGATTTCTGTTTTTCTTGATGTATGAAATTATGCGTGCCGACTTTGAATGCTGAACTTTATCTCAGTAGGAGATGTTTTCTTTTGTTTTCGAGAATAAACCAGTGAATATCTAATCATTGCATGAAAAAGAGCAGGAAGAGAAAAGCTTTAATTGTCTTGAAATTTTCTTTGAAATATTCATTGTACGTCTCAGTTTATCAAAATCTTTTCGTCTCGTCAACAGTTGTGCAAAGACTACTTTAATTAACACATACACCTTCCAAGACCCCAACTTAGAAATGCTTTATGATGCTATGAAATACTAGGCTTATAGTTATACCGCAGTCATCGCATCGCTAGTTATATCAGTATTAGCATGAAGATGCTTAAATATACATTTTTACTAACCGAAGATGCTTCATTGGATGTTTTCAAGAAAATAATACAGATTTAGAAAAAATATAAGTGAATGTAAGTTGACATCGAATTAAACAGCAATGTCAAGAGAATGTTGTTTGATTAGTAGTCACATTGACAGGTCGATCACATCATAAAGTCCAGAAATATTACAAAATCTTGAAATTACTGCATTATCCTATTTCTACTTACATTCCATTATAAATTCACATCATTTTCCAAATCTATTGAAAGATCCATCGATTTATTTAAAACTACTGCAACATCATCAAAAAGGCTAGTCAATGTTGTAAGCAAAATTTGTGAAAATGATTTCCACAATGAATCTTCTTCTAATCGCGAAATCAAAGAACTTGTCATTTCCGTTTTATTTTGCTTGATATCCTCAAAATAGATTTATTGTAATGCAGCCGATAAGAGCATGTGGGCTTTCTTTTATATTTATATAAAGTTTCATATTTGTCAGTCATAGTAGCCTTTAACATTGTTTATTGATCATTATTGTCACAATTAGTTACATCTGTTATTTATTAGGCCTCCCAAAATTATTATTATTATTATGTCATTATAATGATGTATATTCATTATTTTTATTAATTATACATTTATATATTTATTGTGTATATCTTACCGTATATTTTCAATCGTATATTTAGTGATTATGTACACAGCATGAGGTTTATGAGCAGAAATAGGAAAATCAGCATATCCCAATGCATCGGAGAAAAGGTCAAATGAGAAATATGTTCAAGCAACTGTAAAATCCATGACAGTAAGCGCTTTAATTCTCACTGTTGCCAATAGTTAATGCTTTGAATATTTCACTGATAGTCAATGTTAAAATGAAATGGAATCGATAAGAAAGCCATCAATCAATGCTTTAAATATCACATCATGAATACTGATTGTCTAAAACAAGCATCATGGCAACTACTAAAATTTGAAAATTTCAGGAAAACGGTTTCGTATATTCCCAGGAAAGCTTAAACTGTAACGTCATGAAGTGGGGCACTACTGCAGTTTAGTGCACCCTCTATGAAAGAGACGGAAACGCGCCTACTGCAGTTTAGTGCATCCTAAAACAACGGCGCATTCTCCCGCAAACGATGACTACGCACATTACACCGAAGCGCGCTCGGTGTAATGTGCGAAGACGAAGACGAAGACACAAAGACACTCATTTATAACTATAGGGAAGAACGAACGGCATTCATTCTGTTGATTAAATCATGTTGTTCTCACATGCATTTTAGGGTGCACTAAACTGCAGTAGGGGTAAAAAAGGGTGCACTAAACTGCAGTAGTGCCATGAAGTGGTTCCCAAAATGCTTCAGTGTTCCTTTTTGCATATTGAATATTATTAAAATATTGCATGACAATCAGCATATTACATAGAATATTAGAACACATAAGACATCACATCTTTTCTTAAACTTTGTGTATCATGGTGTGACGGTCAACTCCGCTTCTTAAAATCACATCGAGCTAAAGTGAAGGGATTTCATTAAACGAATTTTCTATGATCAGAAAGGGATGAATTCGTCAAATTTTTATCAACCACCATTTGAATAAGTAGAATTTATCATAATGGCAATCGCAAAATATTATGAGGCAACAATTAACAAAGGGCATTGTTGATTCTGTTTCATTTGACGTAGGTTGCTGATGAAAACTGAAGGACGATGAGATAAGGTCATTTAATCATGTAGAGAGCATTTATGACACAGGATCTAAAAACCTAGAATGATGAATAAACAAAGTAATTATATGAACAGTTCCTGTATTAGCTGGATGACGTGATCACCATGGAAGTCTATTGTCAGAAGCAATCATGTTTGGAGAAAGCTTGTGTTGTTAGTAAGAATTATCTGCATCAAAGGAAGAATTTTAAGATGTCTAGGTAGAGAGAAGTCCTTTAAGTTAGAAGATCAAGTTACTTGGCATGAGGATTCGATGTCCAGATCTTTGCTTTAAATAGCATGGTTAAACAACTTCCCTGGATTCTCGATATGCCTCCCGAAATTTCGAAGCATGAATGTATCAGGGATTTCCAGAGACGAAACTCTCCTACTATTGGATTTGGCTTGTGCTGTCTGACATTCGTTCATTTTTTCTCTACAAATGTTTGTCTGGCAGTCAGAGTGAGTTTCTGCAGGGAACAAGGCCGAAACTGAGACTTTCACAGTATTATGCACAGCACCCTATTACCCTTGCAAATCTGTGCATCTACCGAGCTCTACCAGGTCCCTCTTCCTATCAGACAAGATCAAAGAAAGACACATGTAAATACAATGGGAGGCAGAAAGAAGTTTTTGGTAAAAATGTTTCCGTATATGTTTTCTCTGATTACATGAAAAGTTCTAAATCTAGTGCCATAAATTTATACATGGAATGGCTTCAGGCAATTCCTTATTGTGATGTGTTGGTGATGCATGCGACAATGATGTTCAATGCGTCAAAAATTAGCCAAAATATTGTGTTTGCCGACATACGGAGGCGAACCAAAATCTGAATGTGTTTCACTGCATAGACAGAAGTGCATGAGCATGGCAGGAGATGACTTGAAGATGTTCCATGCCAGAATCTGTGACTCTAAGTTTTGTAATTTTCATATAATCAGAGATATAGAATAAATAGAAATAGAAAATCCCATTTTTACCGAAAACGTCAGTCTGCTTCCCATTGGACTATCGTTCATTTTCCTTGATCCTGTCTGACAGGAAGAGGAACTCACTAGAACTCGGCAGACGTGCCGATTCGTAGCTGGCATAGGTGCACATCATTCTGTGAAAATCTCATTTTCGGCCTCGCTCCCTGCAGAAACTCGCTCTGGCTGTCTGACTGTACAGAGTAAATTGGACGCAATTAAAGCAAGCGCTCGAAAACGAGAAAAACTAAGCGATTGTATCGTTGCTCGTGCTCAATCACTGCAAAGCGTTTTGGCTTCGCATTGGTCAAAATTGCACAGGTCAGATTATTTCATGGCCAAGTTTGTTTTTTCTGTAAGAAGGCAAATCACTTTCTTAGCAAATGAGCTTCATCAATACATGTAGGTACCATAGACATCCGATACTCTTAAGGGGTCAGAGCGGATATGCACATTGGGAACAATACAATGACATCACGTGACAACAATAGCTTATGTAGAGAGTAAGGCCTCAGCCACACTGCGAGCTTTTCCAAGCGTTTCCGAGCAAAACGTTTTGCAGCAAATATAAAGTCATCATTGCAGCAGTTGTAGACTGCCACACTGCAAGCAAAACAAACCAGAGCAATCGATAGCTTGCGGAGATACGTTTGCTCGCGCTTGCTCGGGACGCTCGTGTTTGCTTTGCTTTCAGTGTGGTTGAGACCTAAGGGAAAATCAAGTGGAAAACAGTGACCTCTTGCCATTGTTTTCATTTCTTTTTAATACCCCTTTAATTCTGTTGCTAATTTTAACTTGCGTGCCAGTCATCTGATATATAAAAATGAAAAATGGTATTTTTCAGCCATTTCTTTTTGTATTTAGAACACTATGTAAGCTTATTTTGCTTCTGCAGTTGTGGCCAAAAAGTTTCCTGGCAGTACCATCTTTCCTGATTAGCTTCGCAAATAATATTGTCGTTATCAAAAATATGATTGATCAGATAATCCAGTCGTTTACTTTGGTTTCTTGGGAAGTCCCAGTTGTTAAATATAATATACAAACTAAGAATTGAAGCATATAAGGCATCTGTGCAGACACAGTATTATATCATTCATAATGTCATTTTTCATGAGAAAACGTGAAATTGCTTACACAAAGCAAGCTCAAATAGACGTGCTTACAGAAGAAGGTTATTCTGAGCGACAAATTTCAGTCTGCCTCGAAATTGCATTATCAAATCATGTTCGATCTATCGGTGATTTCAAACCAAATTCGACTTAATTTCAACCCCTTTAACGAGAAGAGCAGCAGTGTGTTCACCGACTGCTTCAAGTACATTCATCCTCAGTTGTCCTCGGAAGACATACTACCAGGCACTCGTCCGATTCGACGAAGATTGAGCAAGGAATTCAACTTGCGCTCTTTTAAAGCAGCAAACCATTTCTAAGTGCACACCACATTCGGGATCGATTGGTGTTTGCAGGAAAATATGAACGATTTACTATTGATTAGTGGAATCAAGTCCTTTTCACCGACGAAGCGCAAATAAATCAGTTCTCTCCCAACAATTTAAGAGTTCATTGACCATCTGGTAATCGTTGTAATCCTAGATATATTGTGCCCACGGTGAGAGCAGCTTCTTCCATAATGGTGTGAGTCTGTATGACTGCCTCAGGCAGCGGTGGTCTTTGGTTCATGCCGCAGGAAACCAGAATAAAAGCGCATTCCTATCTTGAAATTTTTAGAGAGAAGCTTTCCAATTGGCTTTCCAACACGATTCAACGAGATGAACTCCGCTCACCGTGTGAACTTAGTTTTGGCTGGCAAGACAAAGCTTTAACAGTTTGTGACCGTGGCTATGTAATTCGCCCGAACCAAACCCAATCGAACGTTTGTGGACTGTTTTAAAGAGGAAAGTAAATGAGATGAATTCGACGTCGTACGAAGACCTCAAGAACAAGATTTTGTTATCACGGACTGAAGAAGTGACCCCTTCACTGTGTCAATCTTTGGTGGAATCCATGTCGCAGCGAGTGAGAGCAGTTCTGGCTGCAAAAGGTGGACGATTTACTAAATGATGATGATGATGATGATGATGAGGACGATTTTTATTAAAATGACAACTAACTAAAAAGCTTCAGGGTCAGTTCACAAAATTTAAAAGCATAAGAAAGCTCACAAAATAAAAGACCGATCAGCTGCTTTTGCATATAAATATTAGCTTGACATATGACTTAAAAAGTTTAACTGTCTCTTGAGATCGACATTTGGGTGGCAGGCTATTCCATATATGAGCTGCACTGGAAGAGAATAGTTTCCTCTGTGTAAATTTCAGTCTGCAGCGTGGTTGGAGGAGTTGCTCTTTTGATGAAGAGCGGAGTCGAGATCGATTGTGAAGGTCACTCACAAGCTTCACTCGCTCTCCAAGGTACGATGGAATAGATCCATGAATACACTTATAGGCCAAGGTGGCTAAGCGAAGATCAACTCGATGCCTCATGGATAACCAGTCCAGTTCTTTCGCGGCTCCTGAAACATGGCCAAAGTACGGGATGTTCTTCACGAGACGAACTGCAGCATTGATCACGCTCTGAAGGCGGTTCATCGTGACTTCAGGCAACCCATTGAAAATACCGATGCAATACTCGAGCACAGGGAACACCAATGACTCAACCAGATAGGCAGTATGAGAACGAGTAATTGATCGGCGGATTGAGCGGATTTGTCGGAGTATACTGAAGCACGATGACACTGTTTTTGAAACTTGTGATGTTAAGGACAATGTGTTGTCAATTATGAAGCCGAGATAGCGAAAAGAGGCCACAGGAGTAAAATGATGGTCCATAATGGAGATAGGTTGCTCGTGGAAAGCCGATAAGCGCTGGCGTAGTCCACACCACATAATATTTGTCTTCTCCATGTTCATCACCAACTTGTTAGAGTTCAGCCAACTTTGAATAAAATGCATACCATGTGAGATTTTTGAAGTCAATGAAAGTTCTTTACCATGTGGACAAGAGACAATGTCGTCGGCGAAGATGTGGACTTTCAAGCCAAAATTTTGTGAAACTTGGGAAATTTCGGCAGTGTAGAGGGCATACAGAATTGGCCCGAGGACAGTTCCTTGTGGAACACCATTGACCACTGGCACAACACTAGAATGGGATCTTCCATACCGAAAGTACTGTGAGCGCCTTGTAAGAAAGGACCGAAACCATTCCAACACGAAACCTGTCAAACCATACGTCGTTGAAAGTCGTTCCATAAGTATATCATAATTCACTGAATCGAATGCCGCTGACACGTCGAGTGCTGCTAGAAGATTTACTTCTCCCTCATCAATGGACTCAAGAAGATCACTCATGACATCAGTAATGACAGTTTCCGTAGAATGATGTTTCCGGTATGCTGATTGGTAAGTCGGAAGAAGATTGCTTGTATGCAGATAAGAAATCAATTGGCGCAGGACAAGTCGTTCTAGCAGCTTCGACAGAACAGGGAGGCTGCTGATAGGACAATAAGATGACACATCATCGACATTCGATTTCCCTTTCTTGATGACAGGAGTAACACATGCCAAGCCCAAGTTGGATGGAAACGATCCTCGAAGTAGTGATTCATTCACCAAGTGTGTTAGAAATGGCGAGAGAAGGCCAAGGCATTCCTTGAGAATGCGAGTTGGCATGGGATCTGCCAGGGACTGTTTATTGGGCAACGATCGTATTGTGGAGGAGATGTCGGGAATTGAGACGCACCGGAATGTTGACAACGAGCATTCTTTATCCAAAACGGTAAATGAAGGCTGTACGCGTGATGGATGTAATTTTCCTAATCTTGTCGAAGTAGTCTGCAAACTGTGTAGCATCAAGGTAATCCGAGGAAAGTTTAACATCGCGACCCAGCAAGGTGTTTATTGACCGCCAAAGTTTTTGAGAGTCTTTACTTTCAGATTGTATTGACAAATGTCGACAAAATGATCTTATGAACGAATAGAAAATTGGTGTTTTGTAGCTGCATCACTTATCTTGCAGCAGTTGCAAATATAATAATAAAGGGATTTCCGATTACTGGTATCCGTCTTTTTCATAACAGCGTTTTTCGTTTACTTTCATTAAATATCTCAACTCCCAGATACTTCAGTACATAAAGTAATGAATTATTCCTATTGATTACCGTAATTAGAATTTCTTCTTAACACGAGTATTCATTTTTAGTGTATAGCATCAAGTCTTCAATACATAGCCTACATATGCATTTGCAATAAACAAAAGCTTGCTAATTGTCTTGGTACGCCGTAAAACATTGTCCCATGCAAAGTCCCGGCTTTGATACGCATGCAGCTCAATGATTCGAGTATCCTCTCTAATGCTATTGCTGCAATAACACATTTTGCATCGTTTCGAAGGGCGTTGTTTGCAGTATGTCGATGACATTTTTTCAATGGGATATTGCAAGACCCCAGTTTTAATTGCTTTGGGCTCTGAAGGCTGTCATTTTTTAGGGAATCTGTGGGACTACTCCGGTAAAATGCCCAACTGCAAAGAGAGAGAAATCAACAGAAGTTACTTTGGAGTTTTTCTCTACCATCTTTCTTACAAACGTGGTCAAAAGTAATCTCTGCATGAGATGAACCAACAATGGCTCCTGAGTGTGTATGTACAATCGGCTGATGCGGTGTATTGGTCAGCTATTCCATCCACTTGATGGTTGTAGATTTCAATGACTCAGTTTTAACGTTGCCTGGTGTGCATCTTGTCTTTGGTGGACTTGCTTTCATGGATTGACAGTGCAGTGCTAAAGAGCCGTTAAGATAGTCTGACGCACACCGTACGTCAAAGAAGCAGTGCAAAATAACTTCGATGAAATAATTTACAGCGTACCACCTTGACAAGAATATACATCTATCGTCTGTTTTACTGATTTCGTTCCTTGTAAGATCTAGCAACATTTACTTAGATCAATGCTTAAGTGTGACCATCAGCATACAGCTGGTTTTCTATTCTAGTCCTCTTCACTCACAACCAGAAGTGAATTCATCATCGTCATCAAAGATTTTAAATTCTAATACCAAAAGTTTAATTTATAAGTAGAGCATTGTCTAAATTGTCGCATGCAAAATTATGAGGAAAATCATTTTGCTTGGATGCTTTGTCAAAACATGATTAAAGTCACAAAGATTGCGACTGCAAGTTCGCCTGGGCATTGAATAGAAAATGTCCTTAGATTTGAACAATTTAAGCACAATAATTCCTTGGCAGCCTCATGCAGTGCGTTTCGCCCTAAAAGGGCTCGTCAGTGCAGCTCGGAAATGGCCCAAACTAGCTTAAGATATCTAGAGTGGCTGAACAGGCACTCTGCAATCTTAATGATTATCAGCTGCACGGCAAGGCCAGGATTAACAAACGCAGAGCAGCCTGTTGTCCTTCATCAGCTTGTTCAGCCATTCTAGATATTTTAAGCTAGTTTGGCTATTCCAAGCTGTACTGACGAGCCCTTTTAGGGCGAAGCGCAGCATCTGCGGCTGCCAAGGAATTATTGTGCTTTAATTGTTCAAGTCTGAGTATAGCTTTCTATTCAATGATCGCAGTGTGTCTGGAACTTCTTTAAAGTTTTATTTTTTACTTCAAGTGACAAGATGATCGAGTTGGTTAAAACTGATATAAATGCAGGGAAGAACATCCACCCAATGTATTCAACTTCAGGCTTCAGGTATATTGATTCATTGAACCATCAAAATCAGATGTGTACCCATCCCCGGGTCTGCCGACGCCAAATAGCCCGGTCTTAATATTTTTAAGGACTATAATTAAATGCACTAAATATTAGCATTATAGTGTCTCATGCCATAAAATTGCGAAAATCTTCATAAGTTCACAATTAATTCACTTCATAATTATGAAAATATATTCTTCATAAGGTCAAGTTCACTGTAAATGTAGGTGCTGAAATCATGTGTTCCGGAGAACAGTGTACAAACGGTCAAAATGCATGCGTACAAAAATGTGTTACAATATAGTGCGTATATCAATCACATCAATGAGTAGAAAATAATATGCGCGCAAATGATCCTGCAATGGGGTGAAACCACAGGGATAAATTGCCTTGCTGCGTGCTTGAGTCTAGAGATGACTTTCCTCAATACTGATGGTCATGAACAGAACTACATGTAGTTTCGAGGGCAAGAAGATAAATTTTCCATTTATCGTTATGTAAATTCAAGTCTGAATTCTAACGAGCGAGAAGATTGACGCCACATTCAGCGTACACAGTCAATAGATTAAGATCATAAATAGTCGAACAGTGTGAATACATGTATACTTTCATTTGACAAATTTATCACTAAGAAAAATTGAGTCAAAGATGCGTACTTTTCACTTGACAGGCCTGCCGTCAATCTGACCGCTTAAGTTCGTGGGTTTTCAGATAACAGTAGCTGCTGCTTCTGCAATGCGCGCGCTTGGCCAATCACACAAGCCAACGAGAGACGAATATTTATGTCAATCTCTTTTGCTTACTGATATTGCATACAATGGATGTGATGCAATTATGTCCGCTCTAGACTAACCCACACGCAAAAGAATCCATCTCTGTGGCTGAAACCCAAAAACTTCTGAAGTGTTTCTAAAAAGGTTTACAACGGTGGTTATGTCTGACAGATTGATGCCAAATTTTGCGGCACTTTGTTAGGTCTCATTCTCTGAAACAGGATTAGATCATCAACAAACTCCATTTGTGATTCATTCTGCCATACATTTTGAAATTCCTTGGAATTCCGTGGTTTTGACAGACCATTAAGCATTAAATGAAGCTGCTATCAGTCCAATCAGTCCAGCCTTGACGTCATGATGTTCAATGTAATATGTTGAGTTTTTATAAAATTGCGGCATTTCACTTGTTGAGTTATCATGTGATCTCAAAGCACACAGTAAATTAGGGCGTCCACACCAAGTATATGGAATTAACTGCTGCCTAGTCTGTAACCGAATCACCTGTGGTCTGCATTTTCTTCAGTGAATTACACGTTGTTGATAAAGTGAATTCTTTGAAACTGCAATAGGCACATCACTTCAGATAATGCATGGTTTTTCATTTATAACGCCTTCCACGAATTTGCCACCCATGAAAAGCGTTGACCCACCATCGAGCAAATGGGAAGAAATTGATAAAGGCAGGTAAACATGATTAAGAAAATTGAGAGTAAAGCAGAAATAGTCGAAATCGCCACCGAAAACAACAAATAAATATGGAGCAGTCATGCAAGGTTCTGCTTCACTATTTGCACAAAGCGAGATATCAATTTTATATGGGAATACTTTTCTATTGAAAATATGCAACTCTATTAATAGCATTTCTTACCGATTTTTGCGCTATCATTAACAGAGGCTGAAGTAAGAAAACATTGTTTACATACAGTGAAGTCTAGAATGTCTCACTGGTGTTGCTCCTTATCAATCAGTAGCAACAGAAAATTCGCTTAATTATGTTAATCTGACCATTTAGCAGAAATAATGCAATAATAGACCTTAGAACTGCATGTCTTCTGATAAGCCTACTCTTATATATATATATATATATATATATAAATATTAATGCTCTTATACGATCTTGCACCTTACATTTATCAACACACTTTTCATGATGTTTTGCATCCACTAAACTACCAACTTCAACAGATATTAGACATGTTGCTTTTACGTGGGAGCCAGTTCATTCATTGCAATTTTGCAGTTCTGGCAGGATAATGTAGAGATAGGAGACCATCCGAATTATAATTGTTCAATAAAATATACAAGGTAGCTTTGAAAATGAGCTTGCTAGTCATTGATTCAGATTTTCACATCAGTAAATGCACCAAATTAATAAATTTTAGCATAAGTCGACTTCTTGTGACCCAAATGAACGGAGTGTTTATTAAGTAAATTTCTGCCGCCAAGAATGATCGGTCTAATTTTCTGGCGGCAGAATTTTAAATAACGAACAGTCCCTATATCACTTTAAAGAATTGCCAGCGATGTGATTCATCAAAATTCTGACTTGGTTTAACAGTTTAACTGGTCTTCTGAGTGATCACACAGAGAACTAACTAATTGTTGCTATAAATGTCCATACATTGAATTCCGAATGCGCAACACAATATACCTTATCATCCAATCAAATTTATGGACAGACATTCAGGGATAATTTGAGACATGTTGAAAGTAGGCCTATAGTTATCATGGGCATTTGTGACCAGCAAATTTCGAGGTAAATATTGTAATGTTGATCGATCGCTTATCAAATTTCAACAATGCCAAATGCTTAGTTCATCAATGAATGTATTCAAAATGATAGAAAATTAAAGTGAAGCATTAAAAACATGATCGAGTGAAACGTCAACTTAACAGCTTTGCTTCTATATCTCAATTTATCTTGAAGAATCTTTACAGCCTCCTCATCAAGTAATATTGACATCTGTCACACACACCCTCGGCACTCCTTCATCATTTTCTGAACAGTTTTGAAGCCTCAGCTTCACGCCATTGTTTCTAACTTATCATTTAAGTGGTGCGAAAGTTGACAGGTATCACAGGTCTGCTATAGCACTTGCCGAAAAGATAGGCGAAAGCGAAGATGACTAGAAGTGATGTAATCAACAGTCCGAATCGGTCATTGATGCAGCCCATCTCATGCCACGTTCGTAGCGGGTCACGAGTTTCCTTGGTTCGCTCAGTTGACTCAGTTTCTTCTTCCTCAACATAAACTGTTCTTCCACGGCATCGCATGCAGCAGATAGGAGCCATTATTCGGAAGTAGATAAATGTGAGAGGTCGGGGAACTTGGGAGCGCCGACACATATATAGATTGATGGAAATCGTCTGGAATAATTCAGTCAAAACACATGAGCCGAGGAGGACAGCGTAGACTTGACCTGGAAAGGAATAAGATATGCTTCCGATAAAGAATGAAATCTGAAGTGAATAATCTCGAGAATCTAGTAAGAATATGGTTTCACAAATATATTCTATAAAGGACAACATTGACTCACTTTACTAACAAGCAATTGGGGTGACATGTTGTGACTGTATTGATTCATGGTCCTTACATGGAAGAGGTTTGAAAACTCTTCATATAAGTTCAGATATTCGTCATATAAGATTTCTGAATGATTAATTAGCGTCAAACGCCATAAAGCACATTTCTGTTAAAAATAAATAGTGTAGAAAGAGCACAATTATTTAGACTTCTAGTCGATTGTACCAACGAAATTCTATGACATGATATTTTCAAAATTGATGTACAAGAATGCATGTTCAGTTATTCAGATGAAAATAAAAATAAACAGTTTCAACTATTTCATGTAGTAAAACACGCCGCGTGATCATTTAATCTTCATTATTACTTATGAGTTAAAGCGTTTCACTGAAAACATTGTGTAAAATCGATGTGCTCCATTTATATTCCAAATTTATATTTGACATTATAATTCATGTATTACCGATTAACACTGCGAAGTTTTAATGAGTTAGAACATGCGAAAAACACAAATGAAAACCCAACACCAGGTTGTTATAAGGGCTTGGGTTGGGCTACCCGACCAAGCGGCTTGGGTTTTGTTTGAGTTAGCAACCCAAGAAAGAATTGTGATGACCCAAGGCTAAAATGATGCAAAATTCTAGCTACCATAGGCCCATACCATTATTATAGGCCTATACCATACATTAATTATGATATATAAGCCTACGCATTAACCTAGTTGTACAGTAACCGGGTCATGCACTGGCACTGTATCTAGGCCTATTTAGAACATGTGTTTAGGCTATGGGCAACCGGTGGCCTATGCATGGGCTTGCGAATCAGACTTAGGTTCTGTATCACCCCACCAAGCCAAGCGAAATGGATTTTTCGTCCATATAGTTGCGCCTAATGAATCGTGTTTATAGTATAAATCGCAGGCTGTAGCAAAAGGCGACCGTCATGATGTTGCATTTTTTAAGTCTAGCTTACCTTCCCGATAACTAGCCTAGGCCTACATTACAGGCTACGACTTACTAATTCATTGATTCTTGATAAGTTTATGAATAATGTCGTGGGTTGGGACTTATTATGCACAGACATTATCTACGATGAAGATGAAGGTTGTACCAGCACAGTGTACATGTACATGTAGGCATAGCCTAGATATTTTGGGCATATCTATCAATTGGCCTCATATTAGTTGTCTTTTGTTGTATACCTGTATTTAGTTCACTGATGAATCGAAACTCATGCCTACCTAGGTAGGCCTACATGTATGCTCAAACAATACGTAGTCTAACTACTTAATTAGGCTCAGACTATATATTAATTAGGTATTGTCTGCTGCATAAAGTATCAGCTTACGTGTGTACCTTTAGTTTTTTATATGCTTGCTTAATAAGTTATATACGCCACTACTGTATGATTAGTTCAGCCTCATCGTAAAAATGTGCAGTATAGGCTATACAGTACACTGTAGTACATGATAAGCCTAAGCTACATGCTGGATATTATCACAAAACAAAAACTTCAATTATGTGCTTGCACAGACTTACAGCAGAAGTTTTACTTCGTCCTTTAGAGGTGGGCTTGGATCAAGCTTGGGTTTGACATCCAAGCCTTGGGTCCAAAACCCAAGCAACCCCAAGCAAACCTAAGCAGCAAACTTGCCCAACACATTCAAGCTGCACTGTAAGCTGTAATCAGTCAAATACCACACAATTTATCAGTCATAATGATCAGACAATATGAGACAATTATCGGTCAAAATATCAGACAATGCTGTCCACTTTTTTTTATAGATATTGTCTCTGAAAAGGTTTAACACCAGGTACTTGTATCTAGACACTCCTCATCACGTTTGTTCTAAATCTGTTCCAATCACTCACACTGGCACTCTTGCATGCACAGTATGAACTACTTTGGTACCTTGTAAGTTGTCTTTCATTTTAACGAAAATAACTTTGGGGAAATAAATTGTAAAAACAAAATTAAAAGATGGTATCAATATGTCGAACATCAAGACATATTATTGCCATGCATCTAGGTCTATAAAACCCCACTTGTTTTAAACATAGGATATTCTTATAACTGAAAATTATCAAGGATGACATCCAATTTTGATAAAGGTGCATATATTAGTCATATTAAGTAGCATGATATGCAGTAAACGCAATAAAATAAATTTGTCCGTGCGATGAGACAATGATTGTCTGATAGCATCAGCCAAAATACTGATTTGGCTGACACATTGTCTGTTAAGTGATTGCTTACGCTTTACATAATTATGAATTTTGTATCTCTATGCGCTTCAGAGCACGGTTAAGGTTAGGATAAGATTGGAAGCTTAAGTTTTCTACATTATTCACGGTATGCAAATCTTTAATCTCTGACAAGTAAAAGCAGTCAGCAACTACAAGAAAAATGTAGTTGAAAAGTCATGCCATGATGATCGGATAAGTTGCTCATGTCGATTATTATCTTTCTTTCTGATAAATGTAATAATTGCTATTTCAATGCATTTTTCTATTAGAAATCATCAATTCATTTATTTCAAATAAATAAAGCATGAGCATTTACAATATTCAGGAGAAACGATTGCTCAGAAATTAAGAAGACGCTCTAGTAGAGGATAAATGAAGAATTTCCTACAATTAACTATATTATGATAAATGATATCCCCGCATGATTCCATGTGACACTCACCCAGAACCGGAACTTCTGACGCCTTTGGTAATGACCGCTCTAACAGGAGCATGTAGATGTTGAAAGATAGGAAAGTAGAGACGGGGATGAGCAGTTTTGGATTACATTGAGTTGGAGGAATTACGTGAGGCAGAAGAACAACGACGGATAATAGAAGGGATGGTAAAATAATGGTTAGGAAGTAGAAAGCATGATTTCTGTACATCAAGAGACAGAGGTGATAAGCAGGCACAGATATCTGAGTTCCGTTTGGATGGTACAGCTTCTCCTGCATAGCTTTTTGATTGGTTGCAAGAAGAGTCCATTCTTCACCTACACTCCTCGAAGTCGGATGAGAAACACTTTTCATTGGCTTTGGGACAACAAAGTCTCGATATGCGATCGATGGCGAGAATGACAATGAGCAGAGCTGAATATCTTTCGGGAAAAATTCTACATCCACTTCACATGCGACGCTCACTTTGACAATTCTCTCAAGGACGACTTCACCGTTGAATCGCATGTGTACAGATTCCCAAGTAGACATTGCAGAACGAAGACTGAAATCTGTTGAAGTAGAGAGACTCAAGTCCGGAATCCAAATCTTCGTCACAGGCATTACGATATAGTCGGGACCAGAAGATGCGGGCCATTTGAAGCGTTCATCTAGCCATGACTGTAAACAAGAAGTCAGAAGTTAGAGCGATTTTATAACGCAAACTCACACACAGTTTTTAGAGAAGGTTGTCTGTTCTTTGTAAGTGCAAGAGAATGAATTTTCCTTAATTAGGAAATGAAAAAACTCCTACTAGAAGTGTGGACTTCAAGTTCACTCCTCCGCGCTGTGAAAGTTGAGCCTTAGACTTGGTACAAAATTGATTCAAATATGACCATAGATTCATATATCTACACTTTCTCTCGGTCAAAATGTTTTTTAAATTGATTCAATAGAGCCGACTTGATAGAATGGTTTCAATGCTTTAGAAAATCCAAAAGTACGTTAAACACACGGTCTTAGTTAAATAGTCGTCATCTATGGCACGCACACAATGAAGGGCCATAACCTTTGTCTTGGGTACACCAAGACTAAGATCAATTTTGGGGACACTCCTAAAAGCATGGTAACTATCAAGACAATTCTTGAGTGCACCCAGGACCCAAGGATTAACACCTGTCTAGTGAATTACGAGTAATTACAAGCCTACATTTCTAATGATTTGTTTTGAAAACTTCGGCTCAGATCGATGCTATTCAAAATTGTTGAATTGTTATGCATGCATGCGTTGTTATTGTGTCATACAGTGACTTACAAGTAAGTGCATATAACGTACGAATGTCACATTTACATAATCGTCATTTATTTGCTTTTGGGTACTTTTATTCTCCCCCCCCCACATTTTCCAATTTTTCCAAATTCATCAAATTTCGTCAAACTTAATCATATTGGATTTAGAAAAGACTTGATCTGTCACTGAGTGATAGCACAACACCACTGAGAAGTCTTACTTAAATCCTGGGATGAAGGATTGGTGCCTTGGATTCTCAGTTTAAATACAAGGTACAGCTGTGATCATGAACTTCGTGGGATTGTTCTCTACAATAAGCGACAAAGCAAGTGTTGTGAATTTTCTGCAAACCAGAGGAACTTTACACACTTAACGCTTTTGCGACGGTGTTGAGGCCAAAGATTGGATGAGACTGCACTTAGGAGCAAGAGAAGATCGTTGACTATGCAACACTCGCGGGTGTCAACAGCAAAAATGTGGGGGAAGAATAGAAGTACCAAATTGAAATCAATCAAAAGTCACACTAGAATAGTTAATCACGAATCACAAAGTTGTCGTCATCGTTGAGCAAAAGCTCGATCACATGATATTGTAAGTTGTACATGCTACGCAATCTGAAACCTGCTTCACGTCCATTGGTTGGATGATAATAAATCCGTGCGAGCTTTGTGGCTTCCAAGCGGTATATTCCGGTACTGAGTCAGCATGTTCTTAACCATCTGGGCCTCTACCCATACAATTGCTGCGCGTGCGTAACTCAGCATAAGATGCATGTGCAAATGTTGTAGCTAGGCCCATCCATTGCACACCATTTGAATTTTGGTGTAGCTAAAATGATCTCAATATCATTTTCAGGGATTAGTTTCCAAATCCAAAATTTTCTTCATAGTACAATTAATATTTCTTCAGAATGAGTGCATAATATTCATTTTGAAAGCATAAGATTTCACTAGATATCGATGTCAAACAGTTGTCACATGAATTGTGTAAATGAATGACAGACGTTTCTGTCTTGAGAACATGGACAAGTCACAATTCCCTTGATATTCAACAAGCAGATGGCGGAGGCAAGAAACTCAATGGAGACTCATCGCTGGTGTAGCTCCAAGTTAGAGCTGCAAAATGCAAAAAAGTCTGGCTAAGAAAACCGTCCCCGCCGTTATCACAGCTTCTTGTCCGTCTAGGCCGGCATTGATTTTAACGGAAGCATCGACACTACAGTTCCGTCAAAGCGTGGAAAAAATTAGGTGAACTCTGATTTAATCAGCGGAGAGAGTCTTATCAAACAATATGGTTCAGCCATCCTACACGAACGCGACAGGACCAGAAACCCAACCCGAATGTGACCGGACCAGAAACCTGACCCGAACGTGACCGGACCAGAAACCTTCCTCGAATGAGACCGGACCAGAAACCTGACTGAAATAAGACCGGATCGGAAACCTGACCCGAATGCGACCGGACCAGAAACCTTCCTCGAATGAGACCGGACCAGAAGCCTGACTGAAATAAGACCGGATCAGAAACCTGACCCGAATGCGACCCGACCCCGATCGGACCAATGTGCTTAGATAGCCCGGGTTCTACAATTTTGAACAATTCAGAACAATTTTGAAGTCTGGTCGGAGTATCTCTTGTCATAAACCCGAGAAACCCCGAAGAACCCTAACTCGGATTTATAATAATAATAATAATACTTTATTCGTCAGTTACAAAGGGCGGTAATGACAGAGGCGGGGTGACAATATCATGAGTACATCGAAAATTTCACAAAACTGTTATTATACAAAGCAAGTCGCCTATTCAAAGGTCGTAAAATCCGTGAATGTCTCACACCACTTTGGTTTTTTCTCAATACAAAAAATTCCGATAAGGGATGATTTTCTTTCGCACATGAAATCTTTTTTATAATCCTAATACAAGTCTTGTCAAGTCTGCTTTGCAGACTGGGAATGTCATTGACTTTTGCCCATCTTTGGGCAACACGATCTAGCTGAACAAGTTTTTTCAAGTTTGTCTTTGAAACATTACAAATGGCTGGCCAGCAAAAAGACATGTGACAATACACAAGAGACGTATAAGCCTGCCAAACAACACTGCCGCGGTTAGAATTACATTTCAGGTGTTTTACTATTGACATTGCCCGACAGCACCTATTATACAGTTCGCTAAACTGTTTATCCCATTTCGCATCAAATGAAAAAAATACTCCCAATATTTTCAAATTTTCAACCTCTTCAATACATGCGTTATTGATATAAATAGGAGAGACAGTGGGATTACAGTTTGTTCGAGAAATAGTCATACACTTCGTTTTATCAACATTTACTACAAGCTTTCTATCAGACACCCACTTTGTGAAAACATCGACATCACTCTGAAAGCAATCAGAACACTTCAGCTCATTGAGATAGATCAGAGTCATATCATCCGCATATGCAATGATTTTCGTTTCACGTAGTTGTGAAAGGTCATCTATCAAGGTAACAAAGAGCAGTGGTCCCAAGATTGAGCCTTGTGGGACACCACTGGTGACAGGCTTCCATGGAGTAACAACATTACTAGTGATGACACGTTGAAAACGATTAGCTAAAAAATCACGAATAACTTTAAGGACAAATGTATTACAACCAAAGTTATCACTGAGAACCTTCAAAAGAGTAGCATGGCTCACGGTGTCAAAGGCCTTACGAAAATCAACGGCAAGGACTCTAGCATAATGTGAAGAACTTTTTGAAATGTGTTGAAGAATTGACAGTCTGATGGCAATCACAGCATTCGTGCAACCACCATTGCAGGGATAAAACCGAATTGTTGGAGATTAAGGCCATGGTTCATGGAAGGGAGGAGAATACGATCTCTTATGAGCCTTTCTAAGACTTTACTAAGGAACGGGAGGATAGAGATTGGGCGATAATCAGTTTTGCCTTTTGGATGAGGCAAAATGTTATCACACTTCCAGAAATCAGGAAATACACCAGACTGAAGACAGCGATTATAAATTATCGTAAGAGGAGCTGCCAATTCGTCAACAAAGGATCTAATGAAGTAGCCTGGAATACCGTCAGCACCAATCGAATTGGATTTACGTTGCCTTATCATAGACACTACTTCTTCCTCGGTGGTAGGTGTGAAATAAGGACAAATTCTATGATCGTCGTAAGATTCAGGTAGGTCGGGGGGAGTGAAAGTCGAAAAAAACTTATCATTCAGATCGTGAACTTGAGCACACCGATTTTGTACATCTGTCACAAATGATGCACCTTTTTCTCAGAAAGGTTGATACACTATCGTTCTTACATGTAATGCAATGGTATGGGCAATTGCTGTATACTTTTGCTTCCTGCATTGTTCTGATCAAATAATAAGGGGAATTCTTATTTCTTGCTACTACATATTCACCTTCAATTTTTGTTATGTTTCTTCTTATCGAAGTTATGTCAGAAATGTTATGTCTTTGATGGAAGTGACCAATGCTACGATACTCAGCTTTGTCAATAAGACCACTTTCTTTAGCTTGATCGTGTCACAAATTACCTGACTGAGGTTAAAAGAGTAAAATCAACGAGAGACATAATCAAACAGAGTGAGCAATAGTCAGATAAACAGCAAAACTGGATTAAATGAATCATAAGATAATTACTAAGAAAACAGAAAAAATTCGCATATTAAATTGAATTCTTACAGAGTATTATGATTTCAACAATTTTTATCTCAATTCTGTACAATAATTTATATTGCCCACAGAGTACATGTAATCATTTAATAATCTGGACAAGTTCACTAACTGAAAGGATCCATTTAGGTTTAAGACTGTATGAAAAAAGCTGTAACTGAATTTATTAAGTCAACAAGCTCAAACATTCTGCCAAATGGAAACAGAACTTTTGCATGAGAACTTCAATTATAACTTCCCTGATAGCTAATCATCCAAATTTCCTTGTAATTAAGCTTCTTATCAGTAATTTTCCATTATTTTGATACTTTGTAAGTTTCATGCTACTTAAATGTCAATATCTCAAGTATCAAATCGCTAGTGTAAACACAAGAATAATTTACAAAACTTCACTTTCTAAAAATTGATCAAATAGGTTTTAGACATCTGCGTAAAAAGCTTAATTTTTTGATACAAAAATTTTTCATGCCGACATTTTTTGGAGTTGACAATCTACCTAATATAAACTTGCTGTACAACATGGTTTGTAATTGTTTACTTTCTTCTGATGTACATCTCTAATCACATAAAATGGATCATGCTAACTTTATTTTGTTTCGAAACAAAATTCAAATGACAACACACTGTTGTGATGCAATGATTGATATTTCCCTACTCTATAATCAATTAGTTAATGAAGCAGAAAATAGATGGATAATCAAGCAGCTATGACAAATATAAAATGACATTCGTGTCAATTTGTTTCATAGGATTTCCTAATATTTCATTGTACGAGTGCAATACATTTCTTCGAAATTTTTCTTCAATTTTGCTGTTTTGTCGTCATTTCTATTCTATAGAACGACTCGCAGCAATGCTTGTCCTCGAAAGGCATATAAAAGTATGGCAATGGGTATATAAATAGATCAACCTGAACCTGGGAAGCATAATGTTACGAATGATTTTCTGAACTAATCGGGTCGGGTCGGGTTGGATTTGGCTCGAATGGGGTAAAAGTTTGTCGATTTTGCTGCATTTTGTGTATATTCCTACATAATAAAGGAGGCTATCAAATTATTTCCAACATAGCGATTGTTTTTCTTCATACAATTCATTCAACAGAAGTGTACGATCTCCACTCTTATTTTCACGATTTTGATTGTAAAAGCCATCAATAACTGGATTTATGAAATAAATGTTCAATACAAGCAATATGTGTTATATAGCTAGCCTTACAATTGTAAATGCACGTTGGACGTGTGTCCAGTCTTGTCCATTCTTACCCCTCTTCCCTTCCTCCCCCCCCAAGTATGGATTGGGCAAAAGCAAACAACTTGGCTAAAACTCTAAACTTTGATTTCTAAAAGTTGATGGCTGGAGAAAACATGCACACCAATTTCAAATTCTAATTCCCAATATTCAGCAATTCTTTAAAATTTCACTTAAATTTGTTTAGAATCGCTTAAAATCTGGCACCTACATTGCTTAACTGATTATAGATGTGGCATGTACCTTTGAATACTAAAACTCTTGATGAGATGAATTCGGAAACTAAATACAATTCAAGCGCATGAAAATGAAATATGGATTAGTTTCTTTCAAATATTCCATTATTTCTGTGAAATTGTTCTACACAGAGAAGTAGAGTACCTTTCAAAAGGTTTAGTCAGTTTCCGGAGAAAAGGCGATATGAATTGTCGAAGTCAACTTATTCAACATCTATGCCATAAGCGATCATCATTTTACGCTTTAAAGATCCAAATATCTAAACTGCTGAAGCAATATTAATCCTTGATAAGCTTCATTGGCAGTTTTCATACGAAATGTTTGGAAGATCAACAAAGTTCAGAACATTGACATTTTCGAAAGTCAGTCTCATGATTTCTAGAGACAACTTTCAGAATAGTCTACAGTGAAAGTCAATGAGATTTAGGTCAAGTGGCTAATTAAAAAGTCTTTAAATATACTCTATGACATTAAAAACGATCCACTTGATATAGAAAATCTCAATGGAAGTGGACGACTTTTATTTCATACTGCACTGACCAGGATGTCTATGCATCAAATTTGTCATGCTAATATAAAGCAGCTGTCCATTGTCGATATCTTTGGCATAGTTGATGCATTTCAAATTCGACCTTTTATCACTATCAAGCAATTCTTTCTGACTAAATTTTGAAGCAAAAAAAATGTCGCAATCAGAGTTTATAAAAGGAATGGCTGTTGTAATGCTACGATGTCGAGAGAGTTGTAGGTTTGTTGGACGGAAGTTTGGTGTGTCACACTCCACTGTGAGCAGGTGGTGGAGTCGATGGAACAATGATGGAAATGTTAAAAGAAGGAAAGGATCAGGGAGACCGAGATTGACAAACAATGCTACCGATAGGAAGTTGGTTATCTCAGCAAAGCGCAATCGCTTTAAGAGTGCTCCTCGACTGACCATCAGCTGGAAAGCTGCAGCAGGAATTGCATGCAGTATACGAACAGCATATCGCCGTCTAGCAGAAGCAGGCCTGAGGTCATACCGACTTGAGAAACCACATTGTTTGTTCGTTTTGAAACTGCAAATTATAATTAATATTCACTTCTTATTTGTTCTTCTGTCCTCTAGGTTGCAAATTTGAGATTATGATTTCAAATTCCTTGTTGCATCAACCGAAGTAATAATCATCCTTGAACAAATTAGGATTGCATGTCTAATTTCGCAATATTAGCATTTCGATATCGAAAATGACCATGTTCTAACTGAAAGATGTTTGAGAGCAAATAAATGATGGTCGCTTTTGCTCTTGTTAATTAAATTCGATAAACAAACTGCAAAACGTGACATTTCATATTTGCTAAATCAAACTTCTCTCTTTCAACACGATGCAGAATGAAGAATCTTACACAACAAAGAGAGACTCATTGGAGTCTCATTGAAGTTCTCATTGGAGTATTTATGATGTTGAAGCATTATACTCTTGAGTCATTCAAATGATTTTTGGGAAAATTACATTTCGAATCATTTCCCAATATTTTTAAAATCCATTTATTGAATTATCGAATTTATTGAATATCATGGAATCATATGATGCAATAAATCAAATTTTCAATAAATTGCCTGCCAAAAAGCTAAATTGAAAATAAAATGACACAGCTAAAACTTTTGATTTCAGTCTTGTAAAATTTGAAATTAGATTTTGCATGTAAAAAGTCATGCTTCTGCTAGCTTTGCTTGTAATCAACATGTCATTAAAGCCAAACACTTGATTCAACAATGTACATTTAACTTCAACTATACTGTATACAGATTACTGAAATCAATGAGTGGATGCAGGTCGTTCAGTAGATATTTAGAGTTTGAAGGTATTACCTAAGTAAATAAAACGTAAATGAAAGCTGATTTACCAACACGGAAGCCTGTTCTTCGGCGTCGGACTTCCATCAGTCAATAACGTAATAAACGATAAACTTAAGATTCTTGGGATTACGTTGAACTCAAGTTGGACCTGCAGTGACCATTTTGATAACGTTTTATCTGCATGTTCCCGCCGCTTATATGCCTTACAGGTGTTGAAACAATCGGGTTTCTCTACATCATCTTATTAAGACGTATGATTCTTTCATACGTTCATGTATTGAGTATTGTTCTCCGTTGTTTTTAACTTTCTTCATGTGACTCCACCTGGCTTGATATGTTTCAGAAGCGTGCTCATCGTGTCATCTGTGGTGCTGACTGTCGGAAGGACTGCTTATGTCCCTTACCTCAAAGGCGACAGATGCTGTCACTAAGGTTCTTGGAATAAGTAGCATCAGAAAGTCACATTCTTAATTATCTGTTACCTCCGATATCATCTTCTGGTAGATTCCTGTTACCTTATCGTCGCACGAAACGACGTGGTGATTCGTTCTTTCTGACGACTTGCGAAATATACAATTACGAATGTCCAAAACCATAGCATTAATTCCGACTTGTAAATGTTCAAATTACTCTACAAGTACACTGTATGCAACCTTTCTTCACTTAACTTCTAGTTATTTGTAACCACTTCTTGATTTAATGTAATGCATCGATTTTCATTTGACAAAATATACATTCATTATCATTATTATTTGCATATAAGCAGACCATCGAAATCTGGACAAAAGCGTCTCAATGTAGCTGCTTGACATCAGTATATTCTATCAGTACCTATATTATGTTTCCTAACAAATATGAAGGAATGGTGAAGATGAGTGACAGTTGTGCGCAAAATCTTTTTCTAAACCATAGTCTTACCAATTGAAGAAATTCATGATCACTCATGCATGTAAATGTCAGACATACAAGCCTTTTTTGAAAGAAATTCCATTGTGATTATCTTTGCCAATTTCATATTATCTCATGCGCCCCTTCGCGACCTCTCACAGCGTATTCCTTTTCGTCCTCCGAAGAACACTCATTTACACATGTTTCAAGGAAATTCAATACAGCGCACGCAGTTCCATATGACACAAAAAAAGGTGATTCAGAAATTCGTAATCTTTTTCCAAATTACTAGGAAGTAGGTCGAAGTCACCCCTTTCTTCTGTCGCTCTGACCACTCCCAGAAACACACGTATCAAGGCGCGCGTAAAGTGTCATTGTTCTATATACTTTTCCACTGATAGTTCGGCAGCCAGAGCGAATTTCTGCAGGAAACGACGCCAAAAATGAGACTTTCACAGAACGTACACACGCTATGCCTACTACTAATTTTCACTTTTGCAGAGTTCTTTCTGGTTCCTCTTCTTGTCAGACACGATCACAGAAAACCACATGCTAGTCCAATGAGTGCAGAATTAACGTCGTTTTCTCTGATTAAGTGAAAAATACTGAACACAGAATAATAATTTTTGACATGGATTGTTCATGTAGATAACTTTCTGACTTGTGTATAAATCAATTGTGTTGTCTTTGCAATTGTATGCAGAACCCCTTCTTGCATGGCTGCCTCTAGGAATTGAGAACAAGATAGCATTTTAGATAGAACAAGATAGACAAATTTCAGAGACGCGCACATTGTGACTGTGCCGATTTTCCGACAGTTCCTAGTTTGAGGACAGCTACAGCCTGTTCTTTTGTGTTAAATGAGAGTCTGTTGATGTACACTCCTTCACGACTTTGTACCTCCACGTTTATAGAGATCTGGACTTTTTCAACAGCCAGGCGCACACATTTCTCGTTGCTTCCATTTACTTTTCCTCTAAACTTGTAACTTAATGAACAGGTAACGTTCATGTGCTCTTCTATGCACTTCCAAGAGATTATTTCAAAATTTTGCATTCAATGCATTCTGAGGATGTTGCTTACTCCACCTGCGATAGCATTATTTTCTTACGCTACGCACCTGCTGCCAAAATTATGTATATGGTCTATAGTATTGATATCCTATATTGTGATTTTTGCAATTGTACTCGTAAAGAACGATTTTCATTTATTCAGAATATACGCTTCCTTTCCTTCTTCTTTTCTATCAATGAAGCTAAATTTTTGTGTTTTGGCCATCGGTCGGCAGAAGAGATTTAATATAAGCTGGAAGACTAACTTTTCTCGACCGAAAATGCATTAAAAATAAGATTTCAATATCCTGCGCTATATATTGCTATCCTATTTTTAATACATTGTCGGTCGACAAAAGTTAATCTTCTAACTTATATGTAATATGAAGCTAAACACATTCAGATTTGGCAAGCCTCCCAATGTCGGCATACAATCATTTTGAGCAACTTAATCAACAATTTAACCACATTCTCGCATACATTGACGAACAGAAACATAACAGAAACAGAAAAAAAGATGCATGCACATAATAGAAGATGACCTGAAAGCATTTCATGTCAAAAATCATGCCTCTAGATTTAGTATTTTTACCATTATAAGCGAAAATATGAAACATTTCAATTTTGTCAAAAAGTGCAATTGGATTAACTTGTGATTATCTATAATCGTGTCTGACAAGAAGGGGAACCAGATAGAACTCGGCAGACGTGCAGATTCGTAGTAGGCATAGGGTGTACGCAGTGCAACATTCTGCGAAAGTCTCACTTTCGACCTCCCTCCCTGCAGAAACTCGCTGTGGCTGCAGGACGATAATGTATTTGCATTTTATATTTTGTGTCATGCCAATGTTCTTCATGCTTTGATGTTCTTTCATTCCAACCTCTGCCTTCAAAACATTTCAAAATTAGAAATGTCTCTTTTCTTATTTGCAATACATCATGCAACACCCCCTCTCATTGTGATGAAAAGGCTTGAAATGCATTGTACATCTTGCACAGTGTCAATGTTTCATCGATTAATCATCTCTTTTCAGTTCATCTGACCTTTGTTTGTGAAGTTTGTCGCTCTTTTATCAAGTATTCAGCTCATTTAATGCTCTATCGCCAATCCTACCAGATAACTTGTAGCTATCAGCTATGTCCTTTGTCTTGTCGGCTTAATGGGGCAGGACCGAGAGAGTTTAGTGTGCTCACTTGGGCTAGAATTTAGCTGCTCTGAATTCCGTCTTGTATAACCTTCGAATGTTTCTATCTATGTGTCCGTAAATTATTGTCGATGGCGTGTGACAAAGATTTGAAAATGTGGTCCTAAACGCTTTAAAACAAAATATTTTATCAGCATTTTGTTGTTTCTTTAATTCCAGTATTTCTTATCGCTTCATTAAAATTGAACAGCCTATTCAATGTGCCAGTAAACCTCAAAAGCAGTCCCCAGGTAAAATAGGGATAAAGACAATATTTATTAGCTTGCATAAGTAAATCTTATCACGAATGTCATTATTTGGAAATTTCTAAAAAATACAAAGAGGCATGTTCTTGCGATCTACATAGTCCTACAACTACAATAGGAACAGAATCTGCATGTCTATATGTTTAAGTCGAAGCAGTGATGGCCTGGCCCATGTCATGAGAACCGGAAAAGCGTAAAGACAAAAAAGCACAGTTATTCTTTATAGTCTACTAAAATAAAAATAATGATTTTATCGCTTCAATTGACTTAGATAGAAAGTAATTCTCTTACCCTTGCATTTCTGCAACGGTAATGAACAACCATGAACAACAATGAATATGCAATAATACAAAGAAATTTATTAAGGAATAAGATATTATTTCACATCTATAAAGTCATATAATACATTAGATAAGAGGCAGTCTAGCCTTTCTCGTGAGCTCTATACATGGGAAAGACATTGGAAGGAAGCTACATTGTCAAAGACAATTACTGCGGCGTCATAGCTACAATGTCCTTGTATCATGTCATCCATGATTAAAACAATAATTTGTTGAGAAAACTCAAAGGAGCATACATAATCAATGGAAAATCATGAGCATGTTTCTACTTCACGTGAATCTGACAAATGATTCATTGTCTTGTTGTCTATAAATGGAAACAACAGCTGGATACTACTCAAGCGATACTCAAGGAAAGATATCTATTGTTTTAATAAGATGAAATTTGCTACAATTGTAACAAAACGACTTACAATGCGGATTAACCCGGACACTTCTAGAGTAGCAGAATCCGAAATCTACAAATACAATAAACAGATAAATAAATTAAGAAACAAGAAAAGTAAGAAATTTCTGATTTACCAATGAGATGATGCGATGAAGCTGGAAATATATCTCAACTGGAATTTTCCCATTTTCTGTAAACGGAGGAACCATTGGGCTGACATTTTTGGCAAGCATTTCTTCAAAACGCGTGTTGTAGAGGCTTACTACAAGGCAGGAAGGAAATCATAATTTTACTGAGTTTAACCCCGTGTTCATTTGTATTTTGCCTTCAGTTTGCATTTGAAAGACGAGCATGATGAAATCAGTCATCACTTGCTTCCTATCATGCTTCCAGTTTAGTTTAACTCCTGGAATAGCAGAACTAAAAAGTTTTAGACACTTTATGTGTTGTTATCGCTTTCTTAGAAATAATATAAAGTTTCGGTAATCTATCTTTCGCACAAAACAATTTTCTGAATTTCTCTGTTTTGCTCTGTGTTCTATGCATAAAATGGCACTATGTCTTCCAATAATTTTTAGAAATAAACAACTTTTGACTTGTTAAACATTGGTATTGTGCAATGTGTTTCATAAAAATCATTAGACATCATTAGATTGATTGGCAACATTTAGTAGACACCATGCAGATTTGGTAGCTGTTATATACTATCTACATGAATTTGGTGGCTTTATTATAGGCATCCAGGATCAGCTAGCTCTCTGCTCTTGTTTAGCTGGCTTCAAATTGCACACTGATTACATATAACTTTCAATTAATGAAGACAATCAATAAATGGAAATATATATTCGCAACTTTGGGTCAGTTTCCGAAATTTGAGATAATTTAACGCTTGTACTACGGATAGTAATTGTGACTGTGGTTGGACCATAAGCCAATTTAATCTTGAAATCATCTCATTTTGCATCTGTAATAGATTACAAATGCAACTTCTATGAGCCTCAGTTTTGTTATCTCAAACTGATCTGCTCTAATTTGTTGTGTTTATTGCGCTTGGTTAATAAGTTTTAAACATCTGGTTACGCAATATGTACTTGATAGATTTTAGTATTGATATTGACATACTTTAATCAATTGCCCTCTCAGATATTGATCTGAAGTTCTAGAGCGTCATGATATCGATGAATGGTTAATTGAATCAATAAATAGTTTATCGCAAGAAAAAGTATACCGATCACTTCATGCTAGCAATTCAGAAATAACAAACGGCATGGCAATATAAAAATACAAGCGTCACGTAAATTGTTGATTAAGATATTGCTAGATCATTCAATTAATTTGATAGCAAATTGAAGAATTAATTTCGTTTTTTAATTTTGTTTAATTAATTAATTAATTATAATTAATTAACAATATATATATCTTATAATATATATATATATATATATATATATATATATATATATATATATATATATATATATATTATTGGATATACAATTGAAATGCCCTGAGCAACTTAATGATTATGCACTAGCTATAGAATTTAGAAAACATACATGCATATAGAATCTAAAATACTCAAAGTTCATAGCAATAAAAGTAGGTCGCCTCAGAAAAATCATTCAATGTCCTTATGTTGTGCAGAATCTTTCTGACTGTTTAGGAATGGCCTTTGCATTTGAATATGAAGCATATCACAGATCTAGAGATCACATAAAGACTGGAACATCTATGATTAATATCAAATATATAAGCAGACAGAGAATAGAAAAGATAAAGTAACTTGATGCAAGTTGATTATTAGAACAAAAACATGCATTAACACATACTCTTCGTTTTAAAGGCAATAAGTCATCATTGTAAAATGTCATCTTTAGCAATGCAACGCAGTAAATAGGATTGGGAATGGTGAAACCAAGCAGAACATTTCGCCTGAGTTATGGTCTCAAGACCTTGTTCAACCAATTGAGCAAGAATTGACGTTCTGTGCTGCCTCCTGTTGATATTTGAGGGTATTGGACCATTTAATTGATCCCTGACTTCTACCAGTGATCGCTTTACGTTGGCTTTCCATGCACTGATTGTCATTTCGGTGATATTAAGAAATGGTGAATATGAAGGAAGCCGTTCGATGTTGTGCAAAGAAGACTCAACGCTAGCCCTACAATGAGCCGGAGCCATGGCCGGAGCGTTATCAAAAATAATATGAGCTTCAATGCCGGTGAGGAGGGTGGACACTTCTTTCAGAAATTCATTGAATCTTTCATTTGCCATTCCACCCTCATAAAACTGGTGGTACACTAACCCGGTTTGTGGCGAAACTGCACAGCACACGGTGAGTGTGCTATCGTGTGAGTCTGATATCGTTGTGTGCGCATATGAGTCTGATATCGTCTGATTATTGCATATGTAGTCTTATGCTTTTTTATGTCCAAAAGTCTCGCCAACTCTACGTAATCATCTCCATTACGGTGGCACTCAATAATTCTTTTCTTATCAGATTCAGTGATTTTCTAGTACATTGTTGTCTGTCTCCGTTCTGATTTTAAAATGATTTGAAATTTAATTTTCTTTGTAGATAAATATTGAAAGTTAAAAGATGTCATATCTCTTCGACATTTGAATTGCATATTTCTACATTCGATCACGATCATTTCTATGCAAAAAAAATCTCATTTTATTGTAATATTTAGCCAAATTGTTCAGTTTTATAATTGATTCAACAGTCATTCCGTCTAATTTCGACTGCGGCATCATGTATATATCACCAAAAAGTGTCAAAGATCCAAGCATATCCGCTAATACAAGAGGTATAACTGTCAGCACAACACTTACCAAAAATCTTTAAATTATAATTTTGAATGAATTACGGAGAGAAATACCGATAAGTTCTTCTCAATATGGATTTCGGAAAAATGCTAGGACGGATATGGTTTCTGTTGCAATAAATGAATGTATCAAGCACCACGTCTTAACCAAATCACCATTATGAATAGCATCCCCAGATGCTGAGAAGTGCTTTGAGACAATATGGCAAGATGGTTTGTTTAATAGACTCTTAATAATCCTTCTGTAAATAAAATATTCAATCTATTACCCTCACATACAATGAGGGTTACATATAATGAACGTGTAACCGACATATCGGTTGTAGAACGCACAGTTGTCGACAATAAATTGAGAGAGATCAGATTTCATGTAATCCATGAATATATTGCTCATCTTGCAACTCAGTGGACTTCCCATGCAGAGACCATCAATCTGCCGAAGCATTTTACCATTGAATATAAAAGGGACATTTTCTGTGCAAACACTCAACAGTCTTGCGAAATCATCAGTTGATACTGGTAGTCGCATGCCTTTTTCTTTGAGTGTCGTTATTATTACTTCAATGTTGTACGTCAGAGGAATATTCGTAAATAGACCAATAACATCAAGAGAAACCATCTTATGATGTGAAATATTCCGATCCTGCATTTCTTTCACGGAGCCAAAAGAATCTTTGGTATCAAATTTACACAAAATGTCCTCAGTGGCCTTCAGTAAATCTGCCAACCACTTTGAAATGCTGTATATCGGAGAGCCAGTCATAGAAAGAACTGGTCTAAATGGTAGACCTACCTTGTGGATCTCAGGTGATCCATAGGGTCTTGGCATCATTGAACCTACTGATTTAAACTCCTTTGCCTGCTCCATAGAAATTCTATTTCTCTTTAATAAGTTCGATACAAGGTTGTTCGCATCAGCTTCCCATTTCTGTAGAACATCAGCTTTCGCATTAATTTCCATGAATTTCTTGCCATCGCCAATTATCCATCTTATCTAATATTCCATTTTATCCACAATCACTACACCAATTACCTTTGTCTGGTCTTATAACCACGATAGAATCATCTTTCTTGATGCCTTTCAAAGCATCCAGATGCTGAGAGCAATGCAATCCGTCAGAATGGTCGAGGTCGAACTGCGGTCTACCGTAAGCCAACATTTACAGGACTCTGCACTCATTTTAGGAATTTTGTCCCTTTTCAGTACAAAGTTGGTCTCATCAAAGGTTTATACCACCGTGCAAAGATGATTTGTTCTCCTGACGCATTAGAAGTTGAAATAAGTTTCTTGTGGAAGACGATGGAGAGCAATGGGTATCCAGCTAATTTCCTGGACAAATATTTGACAGGCAATCAACATGAAAGAGTGGAAGGCACCGAGAAAATGAAAATATGGATTAAGATTCCCTATCTTGGTGAGCCCTCAAATTTGCACAAGAGGAGACTGAAAGCTGCAATTGAAGATGCTTTTCTCGTTGTCCAAGTAATGGTTATGTATACCACGGTTCCTGCCCTGAGAAAGTCGCCTAAAGATCCTATTCCCGTATCAGCCACATCAAATGTAATTTACAAATTTTCTTATAATTGTGGAGACAATTACATCGGCAGAACGAGAAGACAATTGGGAGACAGAATCAAGGAACATGTGCCAAAGTGGTATGTTGACGGCAAGAAGAAAGCAGGAGTGTCAGCAGTTACGAGACATTTAGTTTCCTGCTCCGTTTCGCCAAATGATCCATTAAAAGTTGTCAAACGAGTCAGAACCTTCAGAGAACTGCAGATATTGGAGGCCTTGCTCATCAAGAGAGAACAGCCTAAACTGTGAACCCAGATGGATTATGTGATTTCTTTGTACCTTGACTTTTAGCTTTCATTCATTGTCTTTATTGCATTTATTTCTATTTTCTAAGTTTTCGATAACTTATTAACTTTTGGCTTTAAAACCTGCATGATCTTATTGCTTAAATATTAATGAGTAGAGTGATAGACACCGGTTGAATGTAGATCTCATCATCACATGACATGATTGTAGACACACGTGCATGAAGCATGTGAATTCGCTTGACGTCATTCCATCTCTCATCACTCTTTATTAGTTAATTGCAATGTAGATCCTTGATGAGAATGGCCGAAGAGGTTCGGGTCAATTTTCTTGTTTTGAATTTTCTCTACAAACTGATGCCAGTGAGAAGCTGCTTCAAAAATTTATATTTTATATCATTATAGCTAACATTTGAATTAATTATCATCCATGATAAGTAATAAAAGGTTAATATCATCCCACACCACACCTTCCTCTTGTTTCTTGCTTATTAATGCGAGAAAATAGTTATTATGTGATCATGAAATGCCTGTTATTCAGAAATTAAAAAAATCTTAGACAGAAATTCTTTCTTTGCAATCATGCGTCACAAGGTGATGTTAGCCACACCTATTTAATCATCAATAAATGTTTGAAGGTGGCTGAAGATGGCGATGTGATGGTTAACGCCCACGTTCTATGATGATTCTCAGTTGCACTTTTGGTTTTCTTCAAATTTTTTAACCTAGTTGAGAAGATTCTTTTCCAGATGTTGCTGTTGGTATCAAAACATTATCAAAAGACATCAGTCGCCATCTTTGGGGGTGTATGTCTGGGAGACACCCTTGCTTAACGACTTTCAGTCATGAAATTTTTATCGATGGATCGCTTTTTACTCTGTTTGAAATACAGTCCGCTACTTCAGCAAAGAAATGTGATTTCATGTCAATTTAAACAATAGAGCGCTTTCTCAAGTTATTGGGACGCGTTTCAACGTGATTTTTTGCAAAGATTTCACCCGAAAGTTTTAGCGATGGCGAACCTTTCATCGCTTTTTAAGCGACGTAAAACAAAATTCGGAGATTGCTAGCTCCAATATGAGGAAATTCTCACACACTGGATCATAGGAATATTTAAGTGATCAGTATAAAGTTTCATGGTCACTTAACTGCATGATCGTGCTAGCTTCCGCTACAAGCGAAAGTGGACTTTGTGCATCGGGGTTTGTCACAAGTGATAAAAGGTTCACTATCAGTCCACAGCATTTTGAAAACAGCTATTTATGAGATCGGCAGAAGGTCTGCAGCCCATTGACAGTTATCAATGTGCTTTCAAGCTATTATTTTGTAATTTCTTTATTAAGCTGGTGCAATCTCGCAGTCAACTATTGATTTGTATTGAATGTCATTATCTAATTGAATTGCTGGCAAGCAGTGGCGGCTTTAGCGATCATGCCCTTCATGCTCAGCATGACGAAGTATTTTGTCTAATTTTCCTCCACACAAATCAACGATGTCAACCACAAGAAAGGGAAAGATAAAAAAAGAAAAGTTATTTTCGTGTTAGGAGTAGACGGCTTGAATTTCGTGCTCATGTCGTGTTGAGGGCTAGTTCCCGACGACAGCAGACTTCTAATACCATAAACAAGTCACAGTGAAAAAATAGCAGTTAAATTTAGAATTTTGATTTTGTCATGAACTGATTTTTGATGTGACGGAATCAGTCATCAAATTCATTAAAATCATGCAATATTGATGGACATTTTGCTAAGAGACAGAACTGTTCATTTCGCTGCTTGTTGAAGCTCTCGGTGCTATGAGTGGGTTACTGTTTGTTGCATTCTTGCCGAAGTCCGTGGGTCACAAAGATAATTCATTGTATTGCAATCAGGGGTGTGGAGTCGGAGTCCCGGAGTCCTATCATTTTTGCTGGAGTCGGAATCAGAGTCCTATTAAAAGCCGGAGTTCTATCAACCCCCGGAGTCGGAGTCCTATCAAAATGATAGGACTCCGCATCCCTGATTGCAACATCATACACACTTCGACAAAGCCATAATAAAGCACCTCTACCTAAATCGAATTTACATGTGACTTCTTTACTTCGAATGACTTAAATTTTTACCGACTAATGTTTCATTGAGACCAATATAATTTCTTATTAACCTTTTGATTAACTATGTGTCCTGTACCACACAGCTTCGATTAGAATTTTGATAATCAATCACATACATTATAATCGACTAATTTTAATATTTACATGACTGAACAGATGCAAGCAGTGTCATTGCATGTGTGAGAAAGAGATACGTTTACTGATTCTTGTAATGATAATCCAAATATTTAATATATGAAGTGAAAATACAAATTGTGATTTGAAAATCATAAAATGAAGTAAGTGACTCAATCATGAAGTGCAGATGACGCGATTATACACACTGATGGCAAAAAAGAATTGCGATGCAAGGAAGTTCTGCAAAAAGGCATTGAGATACGACCACTTGATAGAAACACGGAACTAAGAAAATGTAACCAAAAGAAATGTACTGTAAACCAGCGTCTCCTAAAATCGCGGAAACCTGCATCCTAAAGCGCCATACACTAGAATTTTAGGAGGTTGCGTGAAATAGAATGTTGACGTACTAAAGAGAACAATGATCCTAATGCGCTAACCTCCTAAAACGCTTTGCTTCAGGATTTTTTTATTAGTTACGAATAGTGTCTTGCTTTATTATGTGATTTAGGAGGTGCTGGTTTATATCGATCGATCGAGATCTTACTATAGTAGTAGAGATTTGGCATTGGAAATATCTCGCAGAATGTTCAGCGATAAGCGAGACCTTCTCGTGGAAAGATCTTCTAACATGGTTATGCCCTTGATTTTTAGGCATCGTCTTTGAATTTCATCTAAGGAGTATGATTGATCTTGATAATTTCCGATGAAGGTAGGGCAGGCGCACTCAATGATGATTCCATTAAATATCATCAAGAATTCCAATCAAAGATTTAATTCTGGGCAGAATATAGATGCGTTGAGTACATTTTCGGTCAATCGGCTGGATATCACTTTTACACTTCAAATCACTGTCCATCATAACTCCTAAAAACCACACACCGTTTTCAAATATCATCGACGGAATCTTTGATTCGACATGTAGTTGATTATGACTTGCACCTCGATAGTAGACGAAGCCTCTTGTCTTGCTGACATTCAATTTCAGGCTGTTTTAATCTGAACAATGAAAAATGTTATGAATTTCAAAATTTACTTGCTCTGTCTGAAATTTATTTGTTCCGTGAAATTTCTCAACAGAACTCATACCAGTTCGCCAATTCTCAATTAACAGCAGGACAGAGTAATGCTCTGCTCTCAGACATTCAATGCAGAAGCTGTCAGTCTTGAAGAAAGAAACTGCACATGCAGAAATACATTGATGCATATTTACTTCACTGCCTAAAAAACGGAAAAAACGGAATTAGAATTGATCAATGAGAGGCGAAGAAGGCTCCTTCTACTCTGCCCATTTGATCACGTTTTCCTGCAGGGTTGAATCTGACAATTTCTCTGTCAACGTGTCAACGGTAGTTATCAGCTCGGTCACCTTGCTACTATAAATAGCAATTTAAAATTTGATTCCAATACTCATTCAGAAAATGTACTTTTGATCATCTGTTGGAAATTGATGATAGATGATCGGAGTTGATAAGTTAACGCGCTACATGTTTATGATGCATATTAACTAGTTAAACTACGTGATACCTGTCATTAAAAAGCCAATGTAGAACTTAGAACATATTACTTACTTACATACCAAATAAATTACCTAGAACAGTCCAGGGATGCGGAGTCATATCATTTTGATAGGACTCCGACTCCGGGTGGCAAGTATGGATAGCCTAGTTTTTCTTAAAATTAAACTGGTAGCATACATTATAGATCATTATAGGCTTACCTGAACCTACTTTCATTGCTGTATCAATAATCACTCATCTTCGATGAAAGTTTATCAAATGTCGCTTTAAGTTGGATGCAGACGACTCGGCTCCTCCTATCTTGTTGATGAGTGCTCCACACTGCTTTTCTCCAGTCTCTAGTCTCTACCAGGCAGGAAAATCCCCCATCCTTCTTCAAAACATATGAAAACACTTTCGATTTTAATATGCGCTTTGGAGGAGCCATCACACACGATTAACGTGCAGGTAGGAGGGAATGTTCTCAAGCAAACTAGTATTTCATTTTTGTCTCTGATGTGACCGTTGGTGCGTAGGTGTGATAGAGGCTAGTAAGGTTTGTCTTCTCTACTAAAACCGAGTGGAAAGACAATCCTTTTTCAACATCACGGTTCATTCCCTCAACTATTACAATCTTTACATGCACTGATGTCTCGGTACTTTTGTTTGACGGGTGAAGTTGACATCAAGACAGTGACAGCTATATGCACGGGGATAGATAATTTGCTTGCATCATATTTCGGATCTAGTTATAGGCCGGAGTCCGGAGTCCTATCATTTGATGGGACTCCAGTAGTAAGTAAAACTCCACTTCTGGATAGCGCAAGATGGCCGCCGTCGCTGACGTCCCCCCCCTGGACCGTCAGAGTGTCGTGGTCGGCCGCCGTGGTGTTTCGGGTCTGACGTCCCCCCCCCTCTGGTCGACCGTCGTGTAGCGCGCGGTGATGTGGTGTCCAGGTTGGCGTGGTGTGCCGGCCAGGTTGGCGTGGTGTGCCGGCCAGGTTGGGAGGGGTGGACTGTCGTAGCTCACCTGAAAAATCCTAAGTGTCAGAGTGGCTTTGTATGGGTATGTATTTTCCAAAGTGTGGAATTTCGACCTGGGACCGTCACCAAAACATTTTTCATCAAATTTCACTGACCTCCCCCCCCCGACAGCAATCTTCTAACTTTGGTTCTAGTGAACGGATTTTGTTCGTTCGAGTTGCATTGGAAAGAGGAGAAAAAACTGCTCAACAACATTTTTTGTTGCGAGTCAATCGGACCAGCCGTTCAAAAGTTAGAGCTGTTACAAGATTTTAGGTCGGAGCTCGCTCACCTGAAAAAATCCTGTGTCAGAGTGGCTTTGTATGGGTAAAATTTTGAAAATTTTCCAAAGTGTGGAATTTCGACCTGGGACCTTCACCAAAACATTTTTCATCAAATTTCACTGACCTCCCCCCCCCCGACAGCAATCTTCTAACTTTGGTTCTAGTGAACGGATTTTGTTCGTTCGAGTTGCATTGGAAAGAGGAGAAAAAACTGCTCAACAACATTTTTTGTTGCGAGTCAATCGGACCAGCCGTTCAAAAGTTAGAGCTGTTACAAGATTTTAGGTCGGAGCTCGCTCACCTGAAAAAATCCTGTGTCAGAGTGGCTTTGTATGGGTAAAATTTTGAAAATTTTCCAAAGTGTGGAATTTCGACCTGGGACCTTCACCAAAACATTTTTCATCAAATTTCACTGACCTCCCCCCCCCCGACAGCAATCTTCTAACTTTGGTTCTAGTGAACGGATTTTGTTCGTTCGAGTTGCATTGGAAAGAGTAGAAAAAACTGCTCGACAACATTTTTTGTTGCGAGTCAATCGGACCAGCCGTTCAAAAGTT
Organism: Prostheceraeus crozeri; assembly: GCA_907163375.1. Classification (NCBI taxonomy): domain Eukaryota; kingdom Metazoa; phylum Platyhelminthes; order Polycladida; family Euryleptidae; genus Prostheceraeus; species Prostheceraeus crozeri. The sequence goes on from CAJQUW010008706.1 coordinate 290,727, forward strand.
AGAGCGGTTACAAGATTTTAGGTCGGAGCTCGCTCACCTGAAAAAATCCTGTGTCAGAGTGACTTTGTATGGGTAAAATTTTGAAAATTTTCCAAAGTGTGGAATTTCGACCTGGGACCGTCACCAAAACATTTTTCATCAATTTTCACTGACCTCCCCCCCCCGACAGCAATCTTCTAACTTTGGTTCTAGTGAACGGATTTTGTTCGTTCGAGTTGCATTGGAAAGAGTAGAAAAAACTGCTCGACAACATTTTTTGTTGCGAGTCAATCGGACCAGCCGTTCAAAAGTTAGAGCGGTTACAAGATTTTAGGTCGGAGCTCGCTCACCTGAAAAAATCCTGTGTCAGAGTGGCTTTGTATGGGTAAAATTTTGAAAATTTTCCAAAGTGTGGAATTTCGACCTGGGACCGTCACCAAAACATTTTTCATCAAATTTCACAGACCTCCCCCCCCGACAGCAATCTTCTAACTTTGGTTCTAGTGAACGGATTTTGTTCGTTCGAGTTGCATTGGAAAGAGGAGAAAAAACTGCTCGACAACAGTTTTTGTTGCGAGTCAATCGGACCAGCCGTTCAAAAGTTAGAGCGGTTACAAGATTTTAGGTCGGAGCTCGCTCACCTGAAAAAATCCTGTGTCAGAGTGGCTTTGTATGGGTAAAATTTTGAAAATTTTCCAAAGTGTGGAATTTCGACCTGGGACCGTCACCAAAACATTTTTCATCAAATTTCACTGACCTCCCCCCCCTCTGGACAGCTAGCTTCGATCTTGGCTTCTAGTGGACGGATTTTGTCGTGCCATAGCTCGTTTGAGAGCTAAGAGTGAGACAAATTCAGTGAAAGAAACGGCTTGTTCATATCTGTCTTCGTTTAGATGTGAGGCGCCATTTAAGATTTTGGGAGACTGTCGAAAAACGATAGAGTTAGAATTTTGGACGTTTTGGGCTGTAGCGTCAAAACGAAGCATCGGATGGGAAAACGGAGGCCAGATTCGGATTCAGCGTGAAATTCTGCATCGGTATGGTGAGTTTCAAGTCAATCGGAGAGAAAAATTTTCGCTGACGTCCCCCCCCCTCTGGACAGCTAGCTTCGATCTTGGCTTCTAGTGGACGGATTTTGTCGTGCCATAGCTCGTTTGAAAGCTAAGAGTGAGACAAATTCAGTGAAAGAAACGGCTTGTTCATATCTGTCTTCGTTCAAAAGTTAGAGCGGTTACAAGATTTTAGGTCGGAGCTCGCTCACCTGAAAAAATCCTAAGTGTCAGAGTGGCTTTGTATGGGTAAAATTTTGAAAATTTTCCAAAGTGTGGAATTTCGACCTGGGACCGTCACCAAAACATTTTTCATCAAATTTCTCTGAACGAGGGGGGAGGTCAGTGAAATTTGATGAAAAATGTTTTGGTAAAGGTCCCAGGTCGAAATTCGGAAGTTTTAAATTTTTCAAAATTTTACCCACACTGGAGCTCTCACACTTAGGAATTTTTTCACTTGTGGCATGTTACATGGACATGTGCTGACGGACCAACTTCCCGTGGTCATATGAGAATGGTTCAGGTGTCATATGATAGAGAATGATGAGACGAATCGTTTGCAACAAACCGCATGTCGCTACGATGAATACTTTCGGAGATAGAGCCATTTTAAGTTTTCTTCCGAGCATATATAACCCCTGACAACGTAAGTCTGATCACTTCATCGAAAGACGAGGTAAGCGACGGTCGTCGCTCTGAGCTCCCGATATCGGGTGTTTCAAAGGACTCTATCTTTTGAAGTAGGCAAGCTATCTTCTTACTTCAAAGTTTGTATGATAGAGTTTGATAGTGTCTTTACTACTGATAAAATTTTTTAAAAGTAGTATGAGTAGTAAAATGCGGAATTTTTTAAAAATTCTTAATTTTCAGTTTTTTCAAAGTTTTAACATATAGACTAAGGTTTTCAAGTATCCTGAGTTCAAATCTGCTATCAGATTTGAAATTTAACTAAGTCTAAGGCAGCTTTGAGGGGTTAGATCCCAGCTACTGATCACTACCTTTGACTCGGCGTTCCTGTTACCACTTCGGGGCAGTGACAATGATGTCTTCAGCTGTAAAGAACGGGTATCGGGGAAGATCTCTCACTTCCCTAGTGATCAGTACAAGGCCTTCGGGCTGTCGACGGGATCGAGTGCCACTCACTACACTCTTTAGGAATATGACTGTACTACATGATTCCAAACTTATACAAATTTCATTATCTTACAGTTAACAATAAAATCAGGCATGGCTAACGACAAAAATCGTAAATATCACATCAAAATGTGCTCATGTGGGCGAGTTAATCGCAGTGCGGACGCCAAGGCTCATGTCAAGAAGGCGGGCACCGGCCACATGATTATCTTGAATAGGGTTGCGTGCGTGAAGTGTAGAGTGCTGAAGGGTGATGAGGATGAGGCGCGTTTTTACAGAGTGCATGCTGACTGTAGTGGTGGTTTAGTGACTGATTTGAGATTTATGCAGTTGATTGTGGAAGAGAGGGAGCGAATGTTGGCGATCGAGCGAGAGGGTAAGGCTGAGAATGTTGTTGAGAATGATGAGTTGGCGAGAGCGGTTGCGTCGTTGGAGGGTGAGATTGAGCAAAAGAGAGTGCTTGAGAGTGATGATGAGGATGATGTGGATTTAGATAGGGAGCGTGTGAGGAAGCGTGTGAGGAAGTTGAGCTCTTCGTCGTCGGAGGTGTCAAACATCGTCATCACCGACCCCCGAAGAGCTCATCTTCCCCAAAAGTGAAGAGTGGTGGGATTCGTGTGCAGTCGGCGAGGTGGTTGAAGGATGAAGAGAAGAGGCATGTTTCGCAGCAGATGGCGCATGATTTGTTGGTTAATAAGTATGAGAGTTTGAAGAAAGTGAAGGATGAAGTTGTGAAGGAGTTGGATGAGTTGAAAAAGAAGGAACTGAAGTCGAAGGAGGTAGCGGATGAAAATATTAGAATGAGGCGTTGTGTGACTGATTTGAAGAATAAGACGCGAGAGTTGGAAGAGAAGAATGATGAGTGTGAGAAGAGGTTGAGTGCTGCGGAGAGAAGAATGAGAGATGCAGAAGCGAAGTTTGAGGAGATGATGAAGGAGATGAGTGTGTTGAGAGCGAGGAATGTTGAGTTGGAGAGGACTGTGGCTCGGCGGGGTGATGAGAGGCAGGCGTATGAGAAGTTGGAGCGCATGAGGGATGAGTGGGAACGTGTGAATGAGGATCGTTTGTTTGAATTTCACATCCCTATTCGGGATAATCATTTGGCCGGCGAAGTACTCGTAAACCAGAATTTAGACGAATCCATCCTATGCTACAATGGTCATCCCACGAAAAAATGCCTCCACGCCAGCCTACGAATGCGCGGCCATCTCCACAAATTTTCGATTCGGAAACGCGCGAGACTGCCAAAGGATGACTAACTTGGTAAGTGAAAAAGTAAATAAGATAGTATATCCTATTCTAATACATATCATTTTCATTGCAGATCTTTGCCAGCCTTCACCACCCCATCAATTCACTCCCGAGAACGAACCATCGGCTCTCTTAAGGGCCACCTAGGGGCAAGACATGATAGAACCTCCACGCGGTTTGCCCTGGGCAGTCTTCGGACTGGCGAATACTATCATTAAGTTGAATCTGCTATCAGTCAACTTGAACGTTGCGTCGCGTTAGAGGGGTATATAAACCACTGCCTCTCATTTCATTTCATTTCAATCATGCAGACGCCGAACAGTCAAGTCAGCTCTCCTCGCGGACCGCAGTTAAGGCCGCGAAATTTATTTGAGGAGTTTGTCAGGCTAGAGGAGCAAGACAGAGTTTTTAATAATCTTGCTCGGATTGGCAATCCGATGACAGCAACTGCTGTCAATCCAACGGAATGGCGCTACATTCCACTTTTTAGCCATGTACCAGCTAGTGTGGAAGTCGACAGTGCTACCAAAGAGAGAGTCAAAGACTCTCTCAGCAGAATTGGTAGGGTGTAAGATGACGTTACTCCCGAGAATGAACCACCGGCTCTCTTAAGGGCCACCATGGGGCAAGACATGATAGAACCTCCTCGCGGTTTGCCCTGGGCAGTCTTCGGACTGGCGAATACTATCATTAAGTTGAATCTGCTATCAGTCAACTTGAACATTATGCAGTCGATTGCTATCCCTGAAGCATTCTGATTCGCTGTTGAGCAATTCATTGTTGAAAACCCTATATAAGCCAGAAGATTGTAGCGCTTCTCATTCAATTTGAAGTCACGATGGAAGCGACATCTGCCGACAACATTCCCGTCTTCACCGATGAAGACAACGCCATTCCCGAGTTCGTCATCCTCGACGAGTGGGATGAGGAGGATGAGAAGAAGGGGAAGATCAAGAGGATCGTTTGGACGGATGAGGTGTGGACTCCAAATACCACCCGCATCCGAAAGGTGCCAGATGCACCACCACGGCTTAGGCGGTATAGGGTTTATGACAACCTAACTGTCATACCTATTGACTATTCAAGCCAATAGTCAACTTAATTGTCACCGAGAACGAACCATCGGCTCTCTTAAGGGCCACCATGGGGCAAGACATGATAGAACCTCCTCGCGGTTTGCCCTGGGCAGTCTTCGGACTGGCGAATACTATCATTAAGTTGAATCTGCTATCAGTCAACTTGAACGTTGCAAATGAAGTTCGGTGTAATACTTCCTTTCGACGGGCGTTCCTGTAAAGGGCGGCGGTGAAACCCGTAGCTATGTATACCGCAAGGGACATTCGGCAATGGTCAATCTTGTTTAACCTCTCTGCGTCATGTTTGCAAGTGATTGCCTCTGTCTCAACGTAGTATGCATTCGCGCCAGGGCGACATTTAGCCAACTGTCGAAGGTTGCCTAAAACTTTCCATTGCATACGTTATGAGAACCATGAGTTCTACCTGTCTCTATCAATGAGACGAATTGATGAATGGAATGAAATGGGAGGACACTCACGTGCCACACGCAACATAACACACTTCTCTCTTCCGTAGTCTAACAAGCTCTTTACACATGGATCGCAGTCGATTGCTATCCCTGTATCAGAAGTGTAAGCTATCTTAATTTTATTTGACACTATTTCATCTATCATCATCGTCCATATGAAATGTTTTAAGATTTACAAGTTAGACTAAGCGTGCTACTATTTCCAAATGAAAAAGTATACATGGTTAAATCATCCACTTAAGCCCATCCGTAGTCTAACAGGCTCTTTACACATGGATCGCAGTCGATTGCTATCCCTGTATCAGAAGTGTAAGCTATCTTAATTTATTTGACACTATTTCATCTACCATCATCGCCCATATGAAATGTTTTAAGATTTACAAGTTAGACTAAGCGTGCTACTATTTCCAAATGAAAATGTATACATGGTTAAATCATCCACTGAAGCCCCATTCAGTAAGATAATACGAAATAAAAATTTATTATGGCATGTATTTCAAAAGGTCTTCATCGTCAATATCGTCCCAGAGTCTGGCTTCACATAGATAACAAAAACAGTTCAGTTGCTTTAATCGTTCTTCCACTGCGAGCCTCACTTTATCAATATACTCCCACTCCTCCATAGTTCGTGGCTGGGAGTTAGGGTTGTACCACTCCCATAATTGGTGGAGGAATTTCGTGCTGGTGATCTCCATCACATCGTCAGTATCGTACTGGAGATACTTCCACCTCACGCCTGTTAAGTCGGGACACTCCTTCTCACATACACTCTCTTCGTTGTCCGCTGGTAATAACACCTTCTCTACCTTCGTTGGAGCGTTTGGTGTTGAGGATGGAGAAGAGAATTTTGTGTTTGGTGTTGTCGGAGGGCTTGTCATGTTGACTGTGAATAATAACTTTGAAATGTTTTCTAATTCTTAAGTATCAACAAGCAACCAATCAGAATGAACATCCAATGAATGATGAATATGAAAGTATATATGTAAAGTGACATTCGTGTCATTTCACTCTGTCTTTGAGACGCATAAGTGAACTGTTGTCTAGCGAATTCTGTTATTATTTGAGGCGTACAAGTGAATTCCAAATTTGAGACGTATTATTTGAGTGAAGTCTCTATCTTGTTGAAGTATCAAGCTTAAACATAATTTCGTTGAAATGGTAAGTTGAAAATTTCTTCACTCATCTCCCTCAAACGTGTGGCTAATAGCATCTTCCTCAATTTCAGGCATCAACTTCATCACCAACACCCTCCCTTCTCGAGGAAAGTTTAGAGTTGTTGAGTCAAGGTAGGTTGTAACAATACACTGAGACTTGAACAGAGATGAAAGAATGATTTCTCTTTCAGGTGATGTGAGTTCCAGCTCAGGACTCTCGCGGCAAGGCAACGAGTGGGAATGTGCCGACTGCGGACATATGTTTACAAGGAAGCACAGTCTCCTTCGACACATCAAACAACGTGTGTGTCAACGCAAAGCGGTGTCAATCTCCGGAGGTGAAGTTGATTCTGACGATGACATCTCCTTTCCTTGCGATTTGTGCCCTCTTTCTTTTGATAGTCACTTTCAGCGATCTTCGCACAGACTTCAACACACGCATGCAAATGATCACTACACCAACGGTACCTCTACCATCTCCCTCATTAATGTTTAACATAATAATTTAGTACGCGACTACTGCATGGAGTCCAATACTCAAATAGTAGATTTTCCTGAGTGGCTCCTTCAAAATTCAAACATTATCGAAGCGCTCTTCAACAATTTAGACAATTTTAGAATGAAGGCGCTCATCTACCTTAAACTAAAATATATTAAGATAGATTTTCAAACGGGTCAAGTGACGGAGAGAATACAGTTTCATGTTCCTTCCTCTTCCGAAGTTGTAGACTGCGAGTCTTGCTAAATTTTCACATTCAATGTTTAAAATCAAATGTAGATAAATTCAATCAACGCGACAGCGCTCTCATTTTTGATGGTGTGGACTCAGCCATATTCAAAATTTCACTATTAGAAAGTCATGCAGCTCGAGGTACATTTAAACTACCAAAAACGTTGTATAATAAGAAAGCTGTCATCAATGTCGATTGTAAATCACAGTGTTTCAAATATGCAGTCCTATCCATCCTTCACTATAATGATATCAACGCGAATCGAAATCATACCTATAGCTATAGACAGTGGGAGGATGAACTAGACTTTGAAGGTTGTGATAGTAACAACATGAAAATCAAAGATGTAGAAACGTTCGAAAAACATAATAAGATTAAAATTGTCGTTCACGTGTGGGAGAAGGGGTTGAAGGGTGCCCGCTATAATTCACGTTCAACTTGTTATGAACGTGTAGTCAACCTCTTATTAGTAAAACAAGATGATAGCGAGGAATGGCACTACTGTGGTATTCCCAAAATCTCTCGCTTGTACACTCACTTGGGGCACTCTAAAAGAGGTGAACATTTTGTATGCGACCGCTGCATCCGCTCCTTTTGGAGTAAAGATAAATTTGAAACTCACTATGAATGGTGCAAGCGAGGTAAATTACAAATGGAACGCATGCCCAAAGATAAAATATTTTCACATAGGGATAATGGTGACCAATTAAGTCCCCTGCGTGTCATTTACGCAGACATAGAATGCTACATTGATGATATCATGCACAAGCCAGCAGCCATATCCTGCTATGAAGTATGGCATGACCACTTTAGGAATAGACAAAACAAAATGCATACTTGGCAAGGTGAAGATTGCATTTCAAAATTTCTAGAATTTCTCGATAAAGCTGCTAAATTTCAACAATCATATGATTCCCAATTGCAGTGTAGGTCACTACATATGTCAGATGAAGACAAACAAAAATTTGAAAGTTGCACATCCTGTCCTAAATGTCATAAAACGTTTGATGACGATAAAATTAAGAAAGTGCGTGATCATGATCACATCACTGGTAAATTTAGAAACGCACTCTGCTCCAAATGTAACTTTTCACTTAGGTTGAGACATCGTACACTACCCGTCATTTTTCATAACTTTAAGGGCTATGACAGTCATATGCTCATAAAAGGAGGGTTGAGCCAGATGAAATCGTGGCAGTTTAATGTTATAGCACAAACGAGAGAAAAATTCATGGCAATGACAGCAAAAGTACCAGTAGATAAAACGAAAGAAAATAAGACAGTCTTCTTCGAAATAAAATTTTTAGATTCATTTCAATTCATGTCAGCGTCACTAGCTTCTCTCGTTCGAAATCTCAAGTTTCTTCCCCATAGTCAAACTTTGAAGAAACACTATCCAAACTTAACGGATGAAATAATCACTCGCAAAGGAGTCTTTCCTTATGCGTATTTTAGCTCAATGTCTAAACTAAATGAAACAAACCTTCCTTCCATTGACAAATTCCAAAACGATTTGACGGGTGAAGATTGTCCAGTAGAGGACTATGAACATGCTCAAGAGGCATGGTTAAAATTTGAATGTAAAACGTTTGGCGATTATATGATCGCTTACTTAGAATTAGATGTCATTTTGCTGGCTGATGTCTTTCAGGAATTTCGACAAGTGGCATTAGAAGAAGACAAATTAGATCCTGTCCACTTTGTCAGTCTACCAGCCATGTCCTTTAAATCAGCCTTTAAAATGACTGGTGAGACCATTCATCTCTTACAAGACCCGGAGATGTATAATATATTTGAGCGCGGAATACGCGGTGGTCTCACATTTGTAAATAAACATCATATAAAATCTGAAACAGTAGGTGATGATCATATCCACCTAAAGTACTATGACCAAAATAATTTATATGGCAGTTCACTGTCTAAACCACTACCTCATTCCGAGTTTAGTTGGTTAAATCAAGATGAGCTTGAGTATTACTCCAACCCTTCAAACATACTGAAGATTCCAGATGAAGGTGATTGGGGATATTATTTTGAAGTGGATTTGATTTATCCAAATAGCATTAAAAATAAAACTGCTGATTTCCCACTCGCACCTGAATCTGGTGAAGTGACTGAAGATATGTTTTCACCATTCATGTCACAATTTCATAATAAATTAACAGAGTGTGGACAGCCAAGGTACAAACCATGCCGCAAACTTTTACTCACCCAATATGATAAGAAAAATTATCTCGTACACTTCTGCATACTAAAATTCTATTTAGAAATGGGCATGCTTCTAAAGTCAGTTCACCGCATTATCAAATTTAGACAGAAAGCCTTCCTCAAACCCTACATAGATAGTAACAGTCAAAAACGTGCACTCGCCCAAAATAATTTTGAAAAGGATTTTTATAAATATAAGAATAACAGTCTTTTCGGAAAGACCATGGAGGATGTTAGAAAACGTATGAACTACAAACTAGTCGTTGATGAACAAAAATATCACAAATTGACCTCATCACCTCTTTACATTGATAGAGACATCATCGATGAGGATCTTGTAGGTGTTAAAATGATAAAATCAGAAGTTGAGTTGTGCAAATCCATCTATATTGGGCAAGCCGTTTTAGATTATTCCAAGCTTGAAATGTATCAACTCTTTTACAAAATATTAAAACCATGCCCTCTTGTAAAAGAGGTTCGCTTGCTGGGTGGTGATACAGATAGTTTCTTTTTAGGAATTACCACTCAAAAAGATTTAAATTTTAATGAAGTAGGCAAGTCATTAGAAAAATATTTCGACACATCTAACTACAATCCCACTCATCCACTCTATTCCATACAGAATAAAGCCAAACTTGGTTGTTTTAAGGATGAAACAGCAGGAAAGGAAATAGATGAAATGATTCTCCTCCGTCCTAAAATGTATTCCATGAAATTAAAAGAATGTGCAGATAGTATTAAGCGTGCTAAAGGTATATCAAAATCCATTGTTCATAAAATGAAACATCGCTCCTATAAGAAGGCCTATAAAAATAAAAATATAACGTTTGTCAATATGACAATCTTAAAATCTCAAGTTCATACTGTGAAAACGTACACCTTCAAGAAACGAGCACTTTCAGCATGGGAGGATAAGAGGTGTTGGATAGGACATAACACATCTCTTCCACATGGACATCCTGACACAAACATACCACCACCCAAAAGAATAAAACTCACGGTACCACATTCAGGAGATGTATTGACATAATCATCTTTAACTCAGTATTTTGATGTTGCTTTTTGTAGATATACATGGTTGTTTTATGTATCGCATGAGATCGTTTCTTCCTTGTGAATATATGCCTACAGTTAGCTCATTCCCCCTATATCTGTGAAAAGACTTTTTCATATACATATTTTTATTTCAATAAACATATCACAATGACTTCACTTTGTTTTCCGAAACACTAAAGTTACGAGGGATTTAGTATCTTTCACCTGGATGCACTCTTGTAAACCATTGGTAATTTTGATAGCAATAGAGGGTATAGTTTGTTTGACGACGGGATGATAGAAAATAGATTCAAACATCTTCTCGACTATTCCATATGAAGCGTCTTTATCATGAATGAAATCACGTAAAATGTATTCTTTTTTCTCACCAACAGAAATAGGTAGAATCAAATCACTTTGAATGTAAAGGTGCTGTTCATGTTTATCAAGTGTCATTGGTGTTTCTATACCAATCGTATGCGCAGCAGCAAACACTGTTTGTAGCATTGTAAAACCAAAGAGTTTTTTTCAAATTTTTACTCAATTGACATTGAATGTCATCACCCAGTCTCAGAACAACGCGTTGATTTTCAATTGAAAACGAAATGTGGTGTGTCTTTACATCATATTTACTTTTCATCACATGCTTCAACTTCTGTTGTATATAAGGATTTACTACATGAATGAAGCTTTCAACTGTATGATATAGACGCGGCATTATATTGATAGCAACTTTAGATTCTTCATAAGACTGGTAAATTTTCTTGATGCGATCGCCATAGATGTCCACCCACCATTCATCATTAACTGAATCAGCTTTAGTGTGATATTCATGAGAAGCATACACCACACCGCTTCCAATAATAGGTGTATAATGTCTTACAAAATGACGCAAGGTTGGAGAGAAATAAACTGTAAGTTTGTCATTATATTTCTGAATAACCAACTTATTTTTGTTCGCCATAATTTTCTCTCCATACTTCTTACCCACAGTCTCATTCCATCGTTTTACTAACTCAATAAGTGATAAAGGTTGAACACCACGCTTTTTCAAAATGATGCGTTCTTCGCATTCTACAACATCTTCATCAAATATTTTAAATCTATAATGAAATTTGTTGATTCGATTTGAATAAACTTTTTTAACATTTGCAGTAGCAATTGATGTTAGATGTAGTCCATGACCAAAACCAAGATGTGGATAGAATTCATTATCCAACCTCAGCGTAAGACCTTTAGTAAAAGAATGAAAGCGGAGGAACTGTCTCCCACTCCAATGATGGATAGTAAATTCATAAGCTTTCTGATTTTTATTCTTCATGATGGAAGTATTACCACTGTTGAATGCCTTAATAATTTTCTCATTCCCAAATGGTTCATAAGAATCTGATTTTATCTGAATCCATTCATAGTTCCACTTTCCATCTGATGTTAAATTGTATGGGAACTGAAATGCATTATTCATCGTTATTCCATCATGGGTGCGAGGAGTCAATATCATTTCTTCCAAATCATTCACATTCTGAATATTGCTATCATAGCAAATACTAGAAACGCCAACCTCCCATTCACCTTCTAAATGCAGTGGCCGATTTAATTCTACTCGATAGTCTGATGGTTTATTTTTGGGAAATTTATTCATAGAAGCATTACTGGGCAAGTAGATTAGAAACGAGTCCTTATTTTCACTTTCCATATTATTCACATTGGAAAAATATATTAGCATACGTTTGCATTAACTCTTCATTCGGAAATGGAGTGTGATACTTGTCACAGCATCTTCATGAAAAGGAATCAACGCACCAGCATCGTCATAAATGGCAATATCAATTTGTGGGATGTAGTTTGATTTCAGCTTTGTATAATGCATTTTCTTGAAAGTATGCTCAGATAAAATACTGCAGCTTTTTGGCTGGTATGGTATCATTGCTAGCAATGGAGCTTCAACATCTCCCACACGTACATCTTCACCAATATTGGAATATATCTGAAAATAGTTAATACGACGCGATAGCGACATGTCTGCGCTAGCTTTGGTTACAGTACCACTTTTAAAGATATTTTGATCAAAACCCAAAATGTCCATTAGAGTTTTATCCATAATTAGTTCAATACCTTTTCCACTTATAGTGAGAGACAAAGTACCTTCTTTTTCAGAAAATGAAATATGTTGCTCATTAATCACTTCATTTAAATAATCTACAACCAATTTCACCGAAGTAATAATGCGAGGCATCAACACTCTTGTTTCATGTAAGATAACACCTAAAGGCTGTACACACTTTCTGTATAAAGATACGGTCCATTCTGTATCAAATTGATTTGACCTTTCACATGGTAAATGTTGCATATCAGATTTTCCATGAACAGCTGCAGAACGATGTCGTAAGAACTGATGAAAATCTTTTGAACAAACTAATACTAGATCATCATCATTTAATTTGCTTATTGCAATATGATTAGATGATTTAATATAAGTCAATGTTGCCACTTGTTTGCCATCAACTCGAAGGAGATAATTAAATTTCTTCAATAATGTTTCAGGAGTCATGTTTGTCTTTCTTGGCTTAATCACAATCTTCTTCACCAACGTCTTCTCATTTCTTGGAATAAGATCTACATAATAAGCTTCCTCTCGATATATTAACTGTTTATGACCACTTATGTGGTAATTAACGTTAAAATTATCATAGCTTGTTAAGGCGCTAGCGAGGTAACCTAAATCATTTCTTAAACTTGGACTTAAACCAACAATCCAATCTTTCTCAACTATATGATGTACATAATTGTAATCATCATTGTGCGGAGTAAATTGGACAATATGTTTACTCGCTTTATTCAAGAAATCATATATAAACTTTTTACATGATAAGAGATCTTTCTTTGGCCACTGTGGAATGTATACTCGGCACCCCTTTTCACATTGATAAGCAGCTGTACGCCTCATATTAATAGTCATCACCTCATGATCAAAAGTATAGACACAGTTGCTATAAACAAGTTGAGTGACACCCACTTCCCAATTTCCATTTAGCTGTTGTGCATGATCAATGGGAGTAGAAAAGAGTGCGGCTCGATTACTAGTAAATCTCTTTGTAGCCGCATTGCTAAGCAAAATATGATAAAACGACATTTTTATATTGCTGATCTGCAACTTTGCATAACATCATGAAGACTTGGATTTTGGACTCTCTACAATATATCAGAGTTGATCGTGATGGAAACGTACATTTCAAAAATTCTCATGGTCATACATCAAGAGGAATTACATCAACATGGCGAAAATTTGTCAACCTCAATGATATCATGAGGGATTTGGAATATTTTGAAACATTAAGATTCATCTCCTTGGGTGATCAAGTTTGGCTTCAACATTACAGAAATGAAATTCAAATCTACCATTCTCATTCCGCAAACTGTTTCTCATTTCGCAAATACAATTGGGAGAAGTATAGAAGATATATACATCGCTCCATCATGACATTTATTCGTCGTGAGTTCATCGCCCTACTATGCAAATCTTAATCAGACATGACTACCACACATCATGAGTTGGAAATTAGATTCCCTACAACGTATTGAAACGGATCATGATCGAAACGTCTATTTCAAAGATTCAACTGGAAATGTGAGAAGAGAGTTTGCTTTATCTTATCGTCATTTTCAATCTCTACATCATATCATGAAGGACTTGAAATACTTCTATATGAAAAGACATTCACGTATTGGAAATCGCATCTGGCTGCGCGTCAACAATCGGCGAATTCAACTCTATCATTCCCAACTTCATACTAACTTCACATTTCATCAAGGTAGTTGGGAAAAGTATAAAAGGAAGGTACATCGCTCAATTTACTCATTATTTCATCATGAAGCGCCATCGCTACACCATCGTCAACATTCTCCGCCGCTTCAGACTCTACACCAAAATCGATCTCACAACATTACACCAACAGCTTCCAAACAGCAAGTATTACCCGGGCCGTCCTCAAATGTTAGTGGTGAAGATGAACAATTCACGGAATCTTCAACTCTTCCCAAATGGGACTGTACAGATTCTCGGCGCCCTTTCTCATTCATCGGCGCAGTCAATGCGCTTAGAGCTACAAAGACTACTACGTCGGATATGGAAGAGGGAGAGGTGTGTGATGTCGAATCTGACTGTGGACAATATGGTGATCTCTACTCAATTGAGTGACAGTCTATCATTTTTGAAGATTCGTACCAGCAGTTACAATTTGTGTTATGAACCCGAACTTTTTCCTGCAGCTCTCATTAGTTGTTGGTTACCTGTGCATGTGGCAATCTTTCATAATAGTAAAGTGATCATTACTGGACTAAAATCTCATGTACAAGCAAATGTGATCCTAGACTATCTCATTGAGTATGTACGTACCCAGCGGATTGTAAAATAAAAAACAATTTTTCCAACATGATGTTTTTATTTCAAATCATGATAGAACTTACAAATCATTTTTTCATTAGAGGATGGATTACATGAAAAGTTTTGAATAATAGATGCAAATCGAGATACATGTAAACGTTTTAAGATGAAGTACAGTACAAAAGCACCACACGTTGATGAAAGTGGATGTTGTAGTATGCGTTCATTTCGCTGATATTGACGCGTATGTTTTCTCAACCACTGCTGTGTTGGTATATTTGGAGGTTGAGCAAGAGAGTCAAATAGTTCACCACGTCGGTCTTCTCCAATAAAGATCGCTTTCCAATGCTCACCGCCTAAATTCTGCGAATGAGTGCTTAGCACAATAAAGATGGGATAGTGATTTACTGCAGGTGGTAAGGTATCGAGTGAATAGACATTATCGAAAGCTTTCAACGTCGCTTCGTCTGCATTACGCTGCACTTTAGTCTTAATATCGTCAGCAGTCAACCAACTCATTAACGATTATACTGAAGAATCACGTCACGATACTTTGTAATTTCAATGTTTGAATCGAAGACTGCATAAATTAATACATTGATCGTCTCAGGTAGTGTTCTTTTGAACGTCAAATCCAAACGAATATTATGAGGCACGTTCGCTTGACGATAGGGTGCACTAATATCGCTGTCAGCAGTCAAATCAAATGCATAAATAGTATATCCACTCTTAAACTCTTTCATAGTCAGTCCGTTGGTGTCATCCGTATTGTAAAAGCCAAAGACATCCATAAAATCAACATAACTGCGCATAAATTGATCCGCAGCAAAATCTGGTTTGTAGGGTGGACCAGGATGACTCACACCATTTACACGTAAAGCAATTTCACTTAACTGATTGTGTTTAAAATTGAAAGGATTCTTCTTTATATTACCATTAAATGCGTCATTTTCAACCATTGCCACCATGAGGAGCTTCGGTGCTTCCGATGGAAAGAGGCCATCTTTCATGAAACTCTTTTGATCTTTAGGAATTGTAAAGGTGAGAAGCTTTGTATGCTGAACGGGGTAAATGGCATTTTGGCGGTTAAGACCTTCAGCATGTCCTCTAATGACACTTGGATTCGGTATTACTCGACGAATGTAAAGTGCAATATCTTCCACATGAATTCTAAAATTGTCAACTTTAGCAAATGCATTCAGCGCAAATTCAGGCTTATTCAATGTCAGCTTGAGTCGCATGCTTGTATTACAGAGTAAAAACTTTGACTGTCTAAAGAAGTCTAAATTTAGCGGACCATATAGCTGACATACTCTACTATCTTTAATCATAGCAGATCGCTTTACAAAGCCACTGTTTGTTTCAACATCAAATTTTCCTGCTTCATCTCTGTACCATCCCATGGCTTCCATATGACTTTTTTGTGCTGCTGGATGAAACTGTGATACATGATTGAAATATGATTTATAGGGATAATCGCTTTGACCACCTTCCACCTGCTGCTCTCCAATCGTTATAGAAACATCACGAAGTAATGTAGTCAATGGTAAATTGTTCAGCCCAACTTTATGTGCATCGTCAATAGCAGTTCCATCTGCTTGCTGAATTCTAAACCTCAAATCAAGCATCGCATAACTCAAATCTATGTAGTCATCACTACCACCAGGAATAACAAATTCAATGGGGCCAGCATTCTCAGCTGTTCGAGGATGATAATCTACAATACTTGAACTAAGAATATCTGTCTGTATGGCTTGTTGATCGAACAAACAAAAACCAGAAGTTTTACACTCCATGATTAGAAGTTATAGCAGCGTCGTCGTTTAGCGCCTGATGAATGATTAGAGCCTCTGCGACGTTTGCGTGAATGCCTTTTGACTGAAGATCGCACCTTACCAGCTCCGCGATGTTTCCTCCTTCCTTCTTTCATTCGTTTAGGTGGTTTCTTTCCTTGAGTAACACCAGCAAAGGTCTGCTTCAATGTTTTTAAACCGCGTTCTTTCCCACGATTCAACAAACTGCTCTTGAAACTTCTACCTCTGGAAAGATCACTAGCAACATCACCAGCAAAGCCAACGGCATTACTTAAAACATTTCGTTTTAAAGATCTACCGACATTGGATATGAGAGGTGCTACAACAGATTTCAGTGCACCAAGTATGCTACCTCCACGTTGGCGGCGAGCGCCGATGTAAATTTGTCCTCCACCACTTACATAGGAGGGTCGTGAATAAAATGAGGCAGTTGGATTCATAGCTCAAACCCTAAACATTGTTAGTTACAACTTTGCATGAATCACTGTCGATCACTTAGATGAAAGATGTCGGCACGACGCATCCAAGAGTTCATACTTGAAGGATAACCAGTCCATTTAACAAGACACCATTCTTCACCTTGCCGTTTTTTACATCGAATGATTTTCTCTACCAAATATGTTTCACTTTCAGTGACTACCTCAATCTCATCGCGGTAAAAGCTACCCTCAATTTCTTCATTATCGTAATCTTTCAACTTGTAGGAGGTCGGAGAGTCTTTTTGATTAATCCTTGATACTGTAAATACCTCCTCTGTCCAATTCGGAAGGTACCCTTTAGCAAAAACACTTTTCACTTTTGAGATACGAACTTTATCACCAATTTTCACATCACTTTTCACATGAGTGCGTTTACGTTGGAATGATTCGTGCACTTTATCTACATTGTCAGCATTTACATCTACTGGTCTGAGTCCAATAGAACGATGGATAGAGTGATTGTAGGCATGGAGTGTATCTTGTAGAACCTTTGTCCAATTTTGTGTCAAGTTGGCAGTAAAATGTCGCCATAAGCGATTTTTTCATGTGCGATTAAAACGTTCAACGAGTGCAGCTTTATAAGCACTCTTTACACTAAACAACTCAATGTCATGCCTCTCAAATAATCTTGTCACATGCTGATTTTCAAACTCTTTTCCTTGATCACTCTGAATTCTTTTTGGAATGCGACCTTCTCGAAAAATTGTTTGGAATGCTTTTGCTACTCCTTTCCCTTCTTTAGTTTTTAAAGGTTGAGCCCACGCATAACGCGAGAAAATATCAATGACGGTTAAAATAAAATTATTGCCCGAGTTATGTTTTGAAATGGAGGCAACATCACACAAATCTGCTTGCCACTCTTCATCGATGTCATGAACAATATAATGGCGGGTGCGGTACTTCTTTTTCGCTTGTTTGTGGAGTGTATAGGTAGCCTGACCCTTTAACCATCGTTTCACTTGTGATTGTGGAAGACCACTCGCTTTTGATAATTTCTTGATAGATGCAAATCCTGCCGGATGTTTTACATCATAATAGATTGACTTCAAACGTTCAGTCGATGACGACTGACTCTTTTTCCTCCTTCTCATCTTTTTGTTTTCTTGCCTTTCTACATTTACAACAACTGCAGCATTTAGCTTTAGCGGTTTTGCGATCGTGTTCACATTGCTTAGGGGTTTCATTATGAGCGCTGGCGCAGCAAGTGCAAGTGACAACGACATTCACCTCTGGCGGCTCATTACATGGCAAGCAACACATCTGCTTCATATTAATAGTCTGAGAACATGTATTTCCTAGGAGGAGCTGTTTTACGTTTTCCTTTTACTAGTTTTAGTGGTGATGTAGATCTACGTCGAGTTCTTCCTCTTGTTTGCTTAGTGAGTGTGGGAGGGGATGTAGCAGGTGACGTCTTAAACCAATTTGTTGGCATTTTCATCGCCTGAAGCATTGGAGCAGTAGCCACTGTTGAATCAAGTCCTTTCAATGTCTCATTATTTAAAGCAAATTTTGGCACATTATGCTTTTTCAATAGTTTAAGAAAGTATGACCAACCAGGTGGAACATAGCCCTGACGGCGCTTTCTACGTGTCGCATACTGAATCAAGTCTTCATAACGTGAAGCATCAATCACTTTATTTTCATCTGTAATGATTTCTCCTCTTTCATTTACATTGAGATGGGGTTCAATACTCTTGAAAAGAGATATGGCATGTGCGCGAGATGCTAAAAGTGTAGCAGTCGATACAGAGTCACGCATCTTATTCTTCAAGTTTTTCAATTGCTCAACAGTTTCCGATTGTAATAATACAGCACGATGTGGATCTTTGATGTGAACATTTTGCTGATAATCTATTTCTTTCCTATACATTTGATTTGCAAGAGGTTGCTTTACTTGCTGCATGGCAGTCAATTGTACATATTCATCCTGAGGAATAACAATCATGCGAGAATAAGAACTCATGGTTTGTAGATAATCATGGGAGTTTTCAAAATATCACTTCGAAATCTAAATTCTTCCGGACACTCTTGCGTAAAGTCAATGAATAAGTAACCGTATGGTTTTTCAGTAGCTGCTTGAAAAATTTCAATTAAGGCTTTTGATCCTCTGGGTGCAACTTGTCGCGCTAAAATTTCAAATTGACTTTTATCTCGCGGATTCTTGAAAATAGCATAATAGTGTGTATTCAGGTTTCGTGTACGAGCTTTTTTTCCATCAGGAAACAAATTTTGTGTGATATAGATGATAAAACACCTTTTATGATGTGCTGCACGAGTGAACATATCTGTAACATCTTTGAATTCTTACTTTCTTTTAATAAATCATCCAATACAACAACATCATTAGACTGAAGTTTATCCACTGGAATAATTCCTTCATGTCGAATAAAGTTGCGACTTTGCAATTCCTGAAACAACGACGGTTGATAAATACCATAACACCAAATCACTCGATTGATAGGTTCCTTAAACAACTCCCTTCTTTTATCCAATAAATTCAGCGTGAAAAACAGTTTTACCTGCATGAGATGGACCTGATACAGTCAGAACTTTATCACATTGAAGTCTGAAATCCATTTTATTACTTTGAGATTCAACATTTGCATAATTAACGCTTAGAGCCAAAGATATTACCCAATAGGTTGCCCACGGCAGGAGCTATCATTGGAAGTATTGCTGAAAGGAAACCACCCTTTTGTGTTAGAGTTTTCCTCTTTCTTTGAAGGGCGACTTTAGGATTGGAGATGAAACGCAATTTCGTAGCATATCGCTTAAGTAACTTTCGTTGTTTTGGCGCTAATTTCTTCGTCCTTAACTTCCTCACATGAGAAATAATTTCACGGATGAATTTATCATTAGCATGTCGTATAGCATTGTATCGCTGATTTGCTTTCATTCGTCGGAGAGCTTGAATGGCTGAAGAAAACTTTTGACTTTTACGTTTCGCCATTTTACGTTTCGCCATTTTCCGTGTTAGTCTTTGCTAAACCTATCTTTACCACATTTGCATAGGTACTAACTATTGCAACATAAGTGACACTCGAAATGAGCAATGTCACATTGGCTACATTTGCAAAGTTGAATGCAATTACGTATGAAACAGCGTTGACAAAAAGCATGCTTACATCTCTTGAAGATGCGCTTTTCATTTCCATCCTTTCGCTTACATACATCACAGCACATAGTTTCACCGTTACTGATGTCTATAGCAAGTCTTTTTGAAGATATGAATTTGCTAGCCTTTTCTAAATAATAGACACATGTACAGAAGGAATATACTTCGAGAGTGAGCAGACATAGCTCGAAAACCAGTTGTGCTACAATCAAGTACCACTGCATTTTCAATTTTTCTTTATGGAAAGTTGAATGTGAATATCTGAAATCGCTTCAATCACTAGACTGCTACCATGATGGTTGAATGCGTTAAGACGTTCAGCAATTTTTATCATATGTCTTTTAAAAAATTCTTCGGGGTGATCTACCACTTCCATTGAATAAGAAGCAAAATGGAAAGAGCGACTTTCCACCTCTTCCTTTCCAAAATGACTAAACTTAATTTTCGCAACTAATCGCGCCATGACAATGCTATCAGAGAATGTATTCATTAACTCTAGAAATAGAGTGCTAGCATCATCGACCACTGCTTCGATGTCGGTCTCATCTTTATGAAAATTTATCACATAATCTTGAACAGCTCCTTTTAAACTTCGCCTATGAAAATGTAATGTTCCGCAGTTGTTTGAGAAAGACATGATCGCCCTTTAACTAACCCATCCATTGCATGAAAACAACTCTTCTCATAGTAACATTTATTGAATAACGGTAACAAGCATGCATTATAAATCAATGGTTTGAAAGAGATAAAATAGATACAGCTGGTAACTATCATACAGCGAGCAATGATAACCATATAGGACTTTGGCAGTGCTGAGGTAAGGAGGAAAGAAGCATTGGTTATGAACGTAGCTACTACAACGAACAGACAAAATAGGAACACACAAATCCTTAAAACGTTTCGTGACTTCATGATAATGTTGATTCACTCTACTATCCCAAGGTGGGAGCAAAATATCATTAATGACTAGATTGGGAAATACTTTCCTCTCCTTACCAGGATTATTACAAAAGATGCGTATAACATTGAAAGCAGCTAACCATCGTTTAAAGTCAATAAGAAGAGCACTCTCACAAGAAAAGCCATAGTCTTGCAAATATTTCAGATTAAGTCCATGAATGTGTTTTCTCGCCCATTGATCAACATTGGGATTGCAGTTGGCATGTTGATGATAGACACTGACAATCTGATATGTCCAATTGTTCATAGCAATAGCACTGAGCTCCTGTACAGGTTCACCCTCACAATCCATAAAAATGATGATAGAAGCCTAAAACGGAAATTTACACATCTAAGGAAACGTTCTATAACATATTACAAAATGAAGAATTACATCGATGCTTTTCACGACAAAATACACAAATGATATGATGGCAACGAAGAAGTAAAATGTATCTAATAAGACCACGTCTACGACACTCAAAGCACATAAGCGAATTGTCATAGGGTAGAGTTAGGAAAGGACTAGTAATTCTCCTTCTTTGATTTGCGTTTTGATGCAGCATTCTTCTCCGACTTGCGCTTCGTACCACTGCTGTTAAGGATTTGATCAATTATGTCGTCCACGTTGGGTGGTTTTGGAATATATAGGATGGATTCCATATGCATGGAGAGAGAGGCTATTTTATTATCCTTATGCCGACCATAATATAGCCCATTCACTTTGAAAAGGATATCCCAAGTACCTTCTCCGAGCTCGTCGCATGTGATGGGTGTTGAATGATCTCCCTCCTTCTTATAGTAAGTGCACCAATGTGATACCGGTAGGCAAATGTGATTACCATCCCAAATCTTTCTATAGGGAGTATCCTTGTCATCTCTCGCCTTCCACTCTTGAGCAAGAGGAGTAGGAATGTCCATATTTAATGTCACGTACTCCTCAATAATATCAAGTTGGTGGCGAATGTACGGACTCACGGGGATCAGTATGTAGTCCCCATACTGATTGTGCATTATCTTGACATCCGTGGAAGGGAGCATTCCCGTTTGGAGTACTACGCCATGATCGTCATAACGCAAGACTTGTTTAAATTTACGCTGTAGCGGTGTAGGATTATGTACCTTGGTTGTTTCTTCCACTGGCCTCAGTTGTAGATGATCTGATCGTAGCGAACCTTGTAACGTTTGACCGCCATTTTGTCCTACTAGCGCAGCAGATGGAGTAGATGCCTGAAAATGGAAAAGATTGTATTAAGTTTACGTTCAAGGGAGGAGAGGGAGGAAAGTAGCGACTTACCATTTTAGTTGGATAATAGAATAGGGAACTAGAGAGAGGAAATGTGCGTCCGTCACTCGTGTGATTCAACGATGGAATGATTCTCACTGTGGAAGGCTCGCTATTTATATAGAAATGCTTGATTCTCATTGGATGATGATCCTCATTGGACAATAACATCGAGCTGATTCCAAATCTGGCCTCCGTTTACCAATCCGAGCCTTCATTCGCCCGCTGGAGCTGTTTCTTGGGAAATTCTAACTCTATCGTTTTTCGTCAATCTCCCAAAATCTTAAATGGCGTCTCACATCTAAACGAAGACAGATAGGAACAAGGCGATTCTTTCAGTGAATTTGTCTCACTCTTAGCTTTCAAACGAGGTATTGCACGACTTTCTACGATCTCTAGAACCAAAGTTGGAAGATCGGTGCCGGGGGGGGGGGACGTCAGCGAAACTTTTTCTCTCCGATTGACTTGAAACTCACCATACCGATGCAGAATTTCACGCTGAATCCGAATCTGGCCTCCGTTTTCCCATCTGATGCCTCGTTTTGACGCTACAGCCCAAAACGTCCAAAATTCTAACTCTGTCGTTTTTCGACAGTCTCCCAAAATCTTAAATGGCGCCTCACATCTAAACGAAGACAGATATGAACAAGCCGTTTCTTTCACTGAATTTGTCTCACTCTTAGCTTTCAAACGAGCTATTGCACGACAAAATCCGTCCACTAGAAGCCAAGATCGAAGCGAGCTGTCCAGAGGGGGGAGAGGTCAGTGAAATTTGATGAAAAATGTTTTGGTGAAGGTCCCAGGTCGAAATTCCACACTTTGGAAAATTTTCAAAATTTTACCCATACAAAGCCACTCTGACACAGGATTTTTTCAGGTGAGCGAGCTCCGACCTAAAATCTTGTAACCGCTCTAACTTTTGAACGGCTGGTCCGATTGACTCGCAACAAAAAATGTTGTCGAGCAGTTTTTTCTCCTCTTTCCAATGCAACTCGAACGAACAAAATCCGTTCACTAGAACCAAAGTTAGAAGATTGCTGTCGGGGGGGGAGGTCAGTGAAATTTGATGAAAAATGTTTTGGTGACGGTCCCAGGTCGAAATTCCACACTTTGGAAAATACATACCCATACAAAGCCACTCTGACACTTAGGATTTTTCAGGTGAGCTACGACAGTCCACCCCTCCCAACCTTGCCGGCACACCACGCCAACCTAGACACCACATCACCGCGCGCTACACGACGGTCGACCAGAGGGGGGGGACGTCAGACCCGAAACACCACGGCGGCCGACCACGACACTCTGACGGTCCAGGGGGGGACGTCAGCGACGGCGGCCATCTTGCGCTATCCAGAAGTGGAGTTTTACTTACTACTGACTCCGACTCCGCATCCCTAGAGCAGTCACAAATATTCATTATTCATATTCATTAAATATTCAAATATGCATGTCAGGAGCGTAACCAGAAATCATTTCGGAGGGGGACACATTCTTCATTATTATGTAAGCTACATAACATGTTCACACTTCAGAATATATACATTTTTCATGTGTAAAGTACCGGTAAATTACTTAATGAAGCATCAATGTATAGTTTTTGCTAATAAATTAGCATAAAACATTGTGTTTTGTTAATTTTGTAGCAACATGCATCGGTATGTGAAAAGCAATGAATCTGGATTAGATCTCTGTGCATCTTCTGTGTATTTTAGTCAAACCAGATTCTTATAAGGGGTTGTCAAAGCAATATTTATTAACCAGCACCGTATATTGAATTGAATGCCATTATTTGTAAACCTCAATATGAACAAATTTTTCTTAATTGAAGAGCAACTATATATATCTTAAACAATGGTCGAAAGTTAAAACAATGTTTCTTAGCCATACTCTTCATTTAATGGATCTGAACGTGAATAAGTGCGTTTTATCAGAGCAGCACACCTTTGCTTTGACGAAGACTGCTTTTCCGAAGAAATATTTCTAATAGCCTTGACGTGTCAGATTGAAAGAAAGATTATGCTGAAATCATGAAGGTCATGAATCTGTTAATATTCTCAGTAAAAATCAATCAAATAAGTAACGAAAAAGGAAGGACTTGTCATGACATGACCCCATTTCGCTTAAGCAATTATTACTACTAGCTTCGGTTTCGGAGGGGACATGTCCTCCTTGTCTTTGCTCTTGTACACGCCACCGCTATATGTGCTCTGTATCATAAATAAGGTACATAATTTGTAAAAAAATTCTCATTCTGCAAAGTATATACGTCTCAATCCAAAAATTACTGGAGGAAGTCAGTGGTAAAAATTCTCTACACATCTTCACACATCAGCTTGTATCCGTTTTGCTGGAATTCGCGCTCTTCGTCTCAATACTTACTCTCATATAACCGGATACTTTTAATGCTTTAAGGCAAGGCTAGCTTTAGCATCTAGGCTGTCATACACAAATTGATGGGAATTTCCGACTCATTCAAACAGCGATCTGATTGTGCTTGATCATTTCTACATCTTTGTATTTCAAAGCAGCTATCACAGCTTGATTAAAAGAAACCACGCATACTTCCTCGAGGAAAGGCATGGGGTGCAGCTGCACCGGCGATAGAGAATCTGCAGTGTACAAACGTGTTAATATGTAAGTATCCCCTTCATATTGAGCCATACGGCCGCTAATTCCTTCAAGAATATGTCATCCTTGACATCTCAAGTTCTGCAGAGAATTATTTAGGATCTCACCCGTCGTCATTTGACATACCGAAATAGAAGGAAATTGGAAAACGATCATAATTTCATTCATGTTGTTAGGAAATTTGACACTCATGCACCAATATTCTGGGCCCGTGTGAGTTCTCATTTACAGGCCCATAGGTCCGACCCAGGACTGGTTCCAAATTTGTCACCAGCTTCTGAACACTCGTCACAGTAGTCGACTGCTTGCTGATCAAATAAAGTGATACATTTTGCAACTTTACAATGCAGTGTAAATTGCTGGATACGAAAACTATATACAAATTGTAGCGAACAATTTATACAAGTTTCTCGTTTACAGAGATTTGGTATGTCTTTCATACGAAAATTGACTTTCCTTCGTATATGATCTTGTCTGTTTGCACGCAGGGATGCGAAAGCTGAACAACTCTTTCTGTGATTGGCTAACTTACGAAGACATTTGAGCGATTTGCAGTGCGATTGTCTCAATGACTTCTGCAATTCTTCTTGCTCAGTCTGTCGATGTACTGAACTTTTATCTCATCACTGACAGTAGTCAGTCTAAATTTTGCTTAGCCCATTTAAGGCCGCCTATATAAATATCGGCAAATTTTCTATAAAGACGGTGGTAAGTATTTCAGAATGTTATAATTAAGAATAATATATGATGACCAGTTCATTACAATAACCCTATCTTAGAAATTAAAGCCGTAACGATTTCGTTACGATGGCGTCATATGATGTCAAAATATACAAAAGCATGTTTTTTTTCAAATGCAGCTTATGAATTGCTCCAAGCAATTCCTGCCGAAGTAATGAGTCATAGCTTCAGCATGAAAGCTCTCCATCATATTTCAGAGGTATTTGTCGAAACTGTGAATTAGAAAATTTAATCAAAGGCCTGCTTTATGCTACTTGTCGTTGCTGTTTGCTGTGAAGTCGTTATCGTTGAAATGAGAACAAGTTTTTATATTTCGAAATTCATGTCGAGAAATTGATTCTCTTTCTGCATCGACCACAAATTCATGGTAGAGTTGGAGACGCCTCGGTCATTCGCAATGTCCACATAAATAAAGAACATCAAGAAATGAACGCATTTGAGATTGTTTAGTATTCTGTAGGCCTAAACAATTCTTTTGTCCCGGGTAGTCACTGGTTTCTGCCACTGAGGTCGATAAGACCATCAGCATGCGTATCAAGCATCTCATAAAGATTCTTGCCTTGAAATGCATCCAGAGAATGTTTGCCCTATCTGCGAAGATGGAAGTTACCGATATTTGCCATTACGTTGACTGCTTTTTCTGTTTACCGAAATGATCATTCAAGTCATCTTTCGTTGCAATCTCACACTGCCTTACGATGTCACTAACCTCTGAGATATCGTTTGAGAGACTTACCTCTGAGACACATAAACTCATCATCGTCTCAAAACTCTGATGAAGCATTTACTTATGGAGGTTTTGTGGCAACATTCATATACCGTGATCGTCGGCATTACGTCTATTGCATATTTCATTAACTTCTTTATCCATAGTTAGCAACAGCTTGGGTATTGTCTTCAGATAGCTACACAGGTTGATATAGTCAAGCTAAGCCTTTATAGATATTTTAAACCAGTTTCGGCCATCTCGAGCTCTAGCGTGCCCTTGTAGGGAGGCATCATCTACAGCCAAAGAAGTTTTGGATTGAAATTGTTCGAGTCGGAGGACATCTTTGTATTCTATGCCCAGGCGAACTAGCACCCTGCAATGTTTATGATTAAGCTATAAGAGGAAGTGCTTGAGATTCGATCTCTCATTGACTTGCTTCTGTATATGAGCTAACAAGTCTAATGTTGAGGAAATTACTACGGCAATTGACTTCGGTTGGTTTTGTGACGGGAAAGCCATAGACTATAAATAGCAACAAGCATTACAGACTCATAGAATACACTAAGAATGCAATATTCCAATGAAATTGTTCGTTTTCAGTATTCAACAAACATTGGTTTTAAAGAAAATTGATAGTATTCACCACCATTTACTTCATTTATATTGTTGCTGTATTTAACATTTGTATATCATATTACGTCAGTGTAACTAAAACGTTAAGGTTCAAAAAAATTTCGTGCCATGTCATGAATGAATATCTGAGCAAGTATTGATCGCTATTTTTGGTTTTTGATGGATAATGAGATCACGCAAATGACATTGACAGTAAATTACATGTGGACGTTCATACACTGAGCCTTTCAGTATATCAGGAGATTTTAAGCCCATTTTTTGTCTAATTTCGTGATAAAATATAAGCACTAAAAAGTGATAAATTTTGAATTGGCGATTGTTTACCTGAAAATATGTGATAAAATATGTTTGGTAATCAAAATATTGTATCATATGTCGCAAGCTGGAGAAGACAGCAGATTCCGAAAAGTGCTGTAACGAAAACGTTAAACTGGCGCTAAAAGGGTTAAGCACTAGGCCAGTCGATCAATGCCAATCAACGAGAAAACAGTTTGCCACCTTGCACTTAAAGTGCTTCATAATTGTCCTTTTCTGATAAAGATTGATTTTTGAAACTTGCGATTGTCAATCTCATGAATTCCCACACAGTGTGAGATCTGTCACAATGAGTTGGAGTGTGTAATTATCATCAACATCCGTAATGCGTAGCGCTATATAGTGGGATAACATAAGTGTCCCAACCTTAAAATCGTCGGAATTAGCTTCTTCAACAATATTCATGCAATTACTTGCAATTATTGAATTTCACCATTCCTTCCTCCACAAAGTACTTGAGTTTCATTCATCTGTGCTGATTTCTGGATTTATCCGGAAATGATTTCATCGCATAAGCTACATTTAAATCTATTCGAAATAACCGCAGGACAGAGCTACTCTACTGAAAAGTAGCGATACAGAGTTCAAAAGTAGTAAACTGTCAGCAGGCAAAACAGATAGTTTATATTTCTGCAATGTATTGTGGGAGAAGTCGATATGTGCGGAAGATTCCGTGCTGTGAGGTTTCGTAAATAAAGTGCCGAGTTAAGGAACTTGCCCATTCCCCCCACAATGGTCATGGGTTCGAGTTTCAAGCAATTTTTCGACCACTTTTTTAACATTTTTGGATAGCAACCTCTTGATACAAGCAAATTAAAGATTTTGTGAACTTTATCGAAGAAATATTCTTTTAACGTGAAAAGACGACTGCATCTTCAAAGCCTAATATTCTAGAAACCATTTTATGTGGCATAAAATGTTGTGTGAATGTCATTAAAGTAACGGGGAAATTGAAATCTTATAAATACTGTAGTAGTAAACAGATGTGACAGTACCTACATGTGTTATTCAACAAAATCACTTTTTATGTGTCGAAATATTTAGCGCATTTATTGTTGCCACTTCTGCCGGCTTCTAATCTTTTTGAATAAATTCTTGCGATTTACGAGTTCAAATTTGATGTTCATAATTAATAATTCATAAATTATCTATGTACCAGATGCATTAGATAATATTTTGGTAAATGCTATCTTTTTATTCTTAATTAGGTCCATCATGAAAACATACTCACTGTGAAGAAGAAATTAGTCCGATTA
Organism: Prostheceraeus crozeri; assembly: GCA_907163375.1. Classification (NCBI taxonomy): domain Eukaryota; kingdom Metazoa; phylum Platyhelminthes; order Polycladida; family Euryleptidae; genus Prostheceraeus; species Prostheceraeus crozeri. Next base: position 319,112 of record CAJQUW010008706.1, read on the forward strand.
AAGTAGACTGCAATTACTGCCCATAGGAATACTCCAAGTTCGGATGAATATGTGACCTCCGAAAGAAACAAAGACTTGATTTTTTTACTTATCTTTAATCATATCTTTAGTGAAACTCTGTAACTTTGATATTGAACATAATAGGTAATTTTATCATAACCACGGACTACGTCATGACTAATTCATCTACATTCTCTATTAGAGCAACTGTGCACCAGATCTAGTGAGTCAGAAATATAATTGATGGCGTCTTCCTGGTTAAATTTAGTGCATGCAGTCGGGAAATCAAATACCTGCAAGTTATGCATGCTATGACTAATCTTATATACCAGGTGATATTTTAAGCATTTAGGGCTGCGTGACAAACTCCTAAAAGCGCATTTGAATTTCTTCCATATTTAAGAAAATAATCGGAGATTGTTTGTTTTATACAGTAGAGGTACTGTTCACATGTATTGTATGTACAGTATACAATGCTGTATAACGTAAATGTAAGAGCTCAAGTAGCATGATTATTTTGAAATTATGAAACGTATTTTTGTGGAATATATATCTGATTCATGATAAAGCGTAGTCCATTTTTAAGCATTTATAGTTATGTTAACATAAAAGATTTCTTTATATCAAAGTCTATAATTAGTTCATTAATTTATGTGAAAACTATATCTACAGCGGTTATAATTTCACAGATTTACACAGATTCGATATAACACACAGACCTGAATCATTGCATTATCATGAGATGGATAACTTTCATCGAGCATGTGTAGCCGTTTGAAGCATCGTCGAAATGCCTCAAAAGTGCTGTGTTGCTGCTATATCAAAGACCATATGCGACTCTAGCAATTCAAAAGTTACTGCTTTGGATACCCTGACAATGAGGAGGAAAAAAGTCGACAAATCAAATATTTTTTGAGATTTCAGGTAGGCCTACAAAAGTGTCCGAATTAACAATACATAAGCCAGCTTGCTAATTATCACGTAGCACAATACCTCATGGCAGGGCTACGGGGCCAGAGAGACCAATTTTCTGCTGCTCGAGAATATGAATTCTGCTGTTTTCTTTTCAGAAAAAATGCCTTTATTCAGAAGCTTGAAATCGATCATGTCCGATATGTAGGCCTATGTCAACCCTAAGTTTGTGCTATATGAATGCTTTTATATCGTGACAATGTTGAGTGACATAATGGCATTTGACAGCTGTTTCAAATGTTCTGTCATGATGTCATACCTGTATACGCTGGACTTACTATAATTTGTGAACGCATCATACTTGCATAAGCGTTTTTTAAGTTAATTTCCTGAAATAATTCATGACTTGAATGTATTCATGCATCACCTACAAGCCTGCTAGTGAAATATTTCTGAATAAATCATGAATAAAGTTTGGTATACTGCATCTGCCTTTTTAAGTTTGTTAGCATGATTAATTCAGAAAATATGAATTCTCTCATAAGCTTTGAAACCCACTCCTATGCATAACATACTGTTCAAGTTCAAAGCTACACATGCTGAATGAACACAAGAATCTGATTCATTGCCATTTTTTTGAAAAAAATTCAATTATGTATACACCATAGAGTAAGTATATGTAGGTAGAGTATCGATTCAAGAAAGTATCTGCATACAGTGAAAATTTGTATATGGAAAGATTCAGTTTTTTGCGGAGATTACGTTCCTGCGGTCCAAAAAATTATTTAAGCAGTTTTTAAAAAGCTAATTTTTTTCAAATTTATACACTCCCAACATGGAGCCCCCCTTATCGATCATGTCCAAGTATGAGCCAAGTTGGATATCAAAAGGAAGAAATATTTGCTAACAAGCATTTGTCAAGGGGATTACATGAAAAGTCTGAATGATTCTTCATGAAAAAGTCAAGATCTTATTGTGCTTTCTTGGCTGAAATTTAAAGTTTTTAATTCCATTTTCATCGGCATGATTTTATGATTCACTAAATTGTTTCATTTCTTGAATCTGAATAGTGACGTGGACCCTTACATTTTTCAAAGTTAATTGAAATCATTGTCTTTGATGATGCTGTTTTGCTCTACTAGTGGCAGGTTGCCTGTGATGTGATCAGGCTGTAGAAAATACTCTTGAGGTTAAGCAATAAAGTAATAGCAACTTATCGAATTGTAAATTTAACAAACATTAAATCTCTCCAAGGCTGTCATGACATGGAGGATCTGCAAAATACCATCATTCCTTCTGCATTACTATCACAATCAGTCAATTCCGTGGTAATTTCTTCAAAAAAGCAAAAAATTTGCATATCTCACATTTGGCCGCAATACCCAACCGTATTCACCACGAGTTCATTTATTAAAATCGAAATTATATACACATTGGGGAATCAATAAATGCGGAGTTACCACTCTACCTAATATACCTACTCTATGGTATACACAGTACACACGTATTCAGAAGTTACAGGAGAAATATCAATAGAACGAATTCTTTTCTTAGATCTTATTGTACATAACAAAAACAGACGCTTTCGGATGATCAATAGCCTGTCTATTCCGCCGATCAGTAGCGTCGAGATTCTGTGTGCTGGAAGATCTCTCCACAGCAGCACTTGAAAGCACTAATGTCAGATTGTCTTTGCAATGGCTAAGATCAGCGGTATTTTGGCTTCATTTCGAGAAACCATGCACTTTTCAGCTCACTTCCAGAATAGCCACTTTGCGGATGAGGCTGTGAAGAAATGAGGCGAAAGTTTGATCGCCACTCATCAAGTAACTCAAAGGAAGGATGTTCAAATCTGCGTACCAACGACTATTTTCGGATGACTTGATCCATTGTGGATATTTGCTTAAGGTATGCCGCATGTGTTCGAGACATTTCAAGACATTCAGCATGTCTGCTGTGGGACAACAAAGCACTACTGACACGTTGTGTACATATGTTAAAATATGTCCGGGAGTATACTATGCTCCAAGGGCAGTGATACCAGTGTTACTATGAAACTGCATGGCCTTCCAATGCCTCTGTAAATGAACCCTTATGACCACAAGTTCCCTATTGACTTTAATGGAAGAGTTGTTTGGTTGTGCAGTGTTTTGCCCTGTTATGCAGTGATGCGGATTCTTTTGAATGCGCATCTCTTGAATTTCGGATCAATTTGAATGCGATGCGGAATCCCGCATAATTGTGGAAATTGGAAGTTCCTCTTGTTCCAGTGTTCTGTGAAATTTCTCTAAAGTTAATATGTCCTCTACTAATTGCTTCGGTTTGCAAATTGACTGCATGTGATATTAACACCATCTGTCATTGAATTCAAATCGAATCCTAGTTCTTGTAATGAGACATAATAGAACTTCCTAAAAACGAATGCATAACTACTGCTACACGGACTATAGCTTTGTCTATCGAGGTGACAATGAAATTTTCACAATGATATTTCATTCGTTTCTATACTGTACTGATAACAACAACTATCATCGTCTGTATTATGCGAATTATTGCAGTGTTTATGAAGTATCTCAAGCAAGCTTTAAAACTGTGCATTTCCAATTGAAAACATCGGTTACTGAATACTTGTATTCTTTGGAAATTCTGCTGATCTAGTTATGTCCGGAATTATTTCCTTGCTCACATATTGCTCACGTTGCTCACATATTTAGGCAGCCGATGTTGGGTGACAAAGTTTGATTTGAATTCGTATACTTTCTATGAATGATGTTTTCTATGTTCTGTATGATTAAGCAAAAAGCAGAACCATAGCGTTTGGCAAGAAATTCAGGTTTTCCAGCTCAAATACATGTGACATTATGCCAACCTAGATTTCAATATTTGCGTGTGTGATTAAAATACCTATGCCATTTAAACAAAGGGTGCTGCGGTCATTTTCTAGCATGCCAGTATATTGCCTGCTTTAACCCGTATACCTCTGATATAATTGTATGCAAAGTAGCTGCTTCCAAATAGTTGTCTGCAGGTTTGAGAGATGAAATTAAGCCCTAGAATCAGGCTAAGAACTAATTTGTAGACCTTCTATATAATTTTTAAAAAACTTGCGTTAATTTTCAGCATATATTTTTTGATAAACTTATCATATTTTGTTTAAATACATTATCAAAACTAGAATGTTATGGGTATAATAGGCCTACATAAATGACAGTATCAAAAGGCTGCTATAATCATTCATCTATATAATAAATATATAGACTCAAATGTTCAATACAAGCTCAAATGAAGGAAGGGCACACATGTACATTTGTTAAAGGAGTTTGCTTGCAAGTATGCGTAAATCTAACTTGTAATTGTCTGTTTGCTGCTCTTCATACAATACAATATAAACTACTTCAAGTGCATTTATTGTGTGACAATTCAGCAGATGTTGAATAACATTGACACTTGAGTCTCATCTGTGACTAACTGTACCTTCAGATCTCAGTCAGGAATATGTACCTGAAAATGTTTCACTTAAATGGTTGCCACCCTTGGGTATTGGATCGTGTCATGAGACATGCCCAAGAATTGTCCCAGGAGTATTGACTATACGGTCTTCAGTCGCACTCCAAGATAAGACTGCGCCTTCCATACGGCAACATTATGGCAAGATAATATCTCTCTATCAAATACCGATTGAAATTAGAATATTAACATCGAAAAATTCAAACACTTGTGATTTTTCCTCTGTGCAAAGTACGGAAGGATTCTTGCATATTAACTCAATGATAGAAGTCTCTCCATTACACATCTAAAACAACATATATGTAACCAGACATCCAGCGTTGAGTCAGTCTTAGTCAGTAGAATGCGGTGTGAATTCTAAGGCTTTTGAGCATCCTAATCAACATCTTAGCGAATTAAACACCAGTTGTATGCAGCATGTGACTGGATAAGTGCTTGGCTATTGCTCTATGCTCAAAAAGAGCTGCTGCATGCAACGGAAATGTGCATTATACATATTATGAACCTTCAGGTTGGATGTAAGAAAGCCAGAGAGAAGATTGAATGAAGAGCTTAGGGTAAGAAGTGGATCAAAAGAGCACTTTGGATTCGATCAGAAGACGGAAGTTGCGGTGGTATGACCAGATGCGAAGAGAAAGCGAAGAAGCTGATGCAGTCGATCGTCAGAAGTGTAGGCTCATCAATCGGAAGCCAGTCCCACATCTTCTGACCACAAGGACGGATATATGGATGAGTGAGTGAGGGAATCATGATTAGACATCCTCATGGAAAAAAAATAGTTTACTGGTAGTATCCAGCAGTCCCACTATTACTGCGAAAAATTATATTCCTAAAAGAAGTGAGTGTGTGAATAAGTTTTGAACAGCAGACTGATTTAAAGCAGTAGAGAAATCCACTCAATGGTGAGTGGTGGGTGGAAGATAATAGTCTGCTTCGCCGCCGACCATCTTTGAGGACGTTGATAAAACCGGTTTATTTTATCAGCAAATTCATGCGTAAGAATTTAAATCATGAAAAATCATGGTGATGTGAGCAGATTAAAATGCGTTGCAGCAGCCCGCAAGCGTCGACATTTTTCCTTTTAATCAATCATTCCATTCTCCTTCGGCCCTTCTGATGTGTTCCTTGCTGTGTTTTGGAACACTTAGTGATCGGAATTCTACGTAACTGATACACAAAAGCAGTTAATGTCAGTAGCGTAGGATAAAATGGCATGATACAATATTTGTAAAATACGGTACAGATTTTCAGTATTAAACGACAAGTGAAATACTTTTCATTACATTCAGAGAATCATGACTTAATGAATCCGTAACTTTCATGCAAAATTTCACTTAAAACTTCAATTAATAATGTGGAGGCTGATGATTTTCCCTATACACGCACACAACCGACAAACTGCCATCAGAAATAGAAAACGATATTTTCTCACGATATAACCTACAAAAAATGAAATGATACATAGGCTATTGAGTATTAAGAATTACTGACGAATCAACGTTTGTCTGGAATATATTCCTCTTGTTCCTTATTTCATTCGATTAAGCATAATTGTCTGTGATTACTGAAAGGGAATAACGACTGAGTTGTACCAGGGACACGTCCTGAAAGATTGTATCACTTAATTATTAATTAATTATTAAATTTCGAGAAATTTATTTGAAGCATGAAAGAAACTACAAATGTGTGCTCATCATTCGGCACACCTAACTACTGATGCAAAAATCGACAAAACTTACAGCAAATTTTTCTCTTTTTGCTTCCTATCTTGCCAGGGTTCATCATGTTCTTCATGTATATTTCTCAAGTAAGATGTTTGTCATCAGTCTTCTCATGATAATTTTCCTTTCATGAATATTAGTAATGAAATCAAAATGTCGACGAAGGACGAAGAGAATATTTGAATTATATAAACTTCACTTCAATTTAAGTTTTCCAAGCATTAGAAAAAAGCTAATCGTTTTTATTTGTTTTAAGAATAAGGATGTGGATATACCGATGGTTTGAGACAGTGATTCTCAACCGGGGTGCCGCACGCCACTTTTGTGCAGCATATGCCTCCCGTAGGAGGACAATTGAATTAAGCAGACTATGTAAGTCCACTTAATGTTGTTCATTAATCATCCTCCCCTCCCCCCGATATTTTGTTAATTTATAGATCAGAAATCTGTCTACAGACTGCTTCTACTTGCGAAGTGTATAAGGCAAATAATAGTGCCCTGCTGCAAAATGTCCATCTATTTTCATTTATAGGCCTTCGAGCATCACAATAATCGTGCAGGTAGCTGACGCCATTTTCAACTAATGGAGACGTGTGTTATATGAACAACATCCTATAATCATTTATGAAATTTTAGCATGCAAAATACATGAACGTAGCATTATTTATCGTTTCAAGAATGATGTCGCCTCAATGGAACTTAACCAGGAAGTTTCTTTGGTATTTGACTCATATTTAATAGGATGCTTTCGCTCTGCTCGACCGCACAAGCGACTTCATTTTTTATGCATTAGTCGGTATCTTGCACTAGGGCCTCCATTCGCCTAACAGATGATAAATCGTGCCAGTAGTAGGCCTACATGAGACAAACAAGTATGAAAAAGGAGTCAGCTTTTCCATAACCTTTTATGAATGACTGCACTTGCATCCGTCCAACAAAAAGAAAAAAATCCTCATAAAAAAATAGCAGTTTTTCTGGAAGAAATTGCGTGAATTTTTTAATGAGTTAGTTACGAGGGGAATGATCATTTTATGTCCACTGCGTGTAAAAGTCTCTGATGATTGTGGGTGACACTTCCATTAAAGCAGTGGCGAGCGCGATTCGATTTTCGGGTGATTGCGCGACTCTGTGCATGATTATGAAGTCACAAGCAAGGCATAAGGAGTCTTGAGAATCTGCCACTATTAAGAATCTGCTGCAAATCTACTAAGAAGCACTGATTGTAAACCTCACTTTATATCACAACATTGAAGAGGCATCATCGGTGCCTCATATCTGGTGCCTTCAATCCTCCTTTTGTGTACTAGCGTTCGTGCTTATTAAGACACGGACAGAGTGCTCAACATGCGTCAATTACCGTTTGGTAGACGTTTCTTTTCTATCTTTTTCCCAATTTTGAGTGTTTTCGTCCATATTTTTCTCGAACATAGCAGCAGGCAATTACCGTTTCTTCTATCAATATTTTGATAGGCCTTACTATGCATCAATCAATTCAAGCCTCTAAGTTGAAAAGCTATAAAATAAAAACTGAAAGTATTATGAAATCTGAGGTGGTATGAGAGTGCAATTGTTATCCGGTTAAATTTCATGGCTTATTAAATCTAAATCAGTCATTAGTATTCGTATCAATAGCTTTACATGCTTTCAATGCTGAGATATAATGTCAAAGGGACCTCCATACAATTACGTAACTACAGTCTTCCGAGCCCACCGTTCGAAGGAGGCCCGCGCTAAAATGCGATGTAGTTAGGGCTGCCCTTAGAAGTACAAGAATATTTAGCCAATTGAATATGTTCGTAGGAGGAAGAGATTCTGTCACTCTCTACCATTCAGCACCACAGTCTGATCTGGGAAAAATATGCTGTGATCTGTTTGTGAAATGAAAGAAGCGGTTAAGTGCAAAGCAACTCGGAAGTGTTCTTCATTGGCCATAAAGAAAAATTAAGAATAAAGAAAATGCACACAGACACACATCACACATGCGTCTGCACTAGCAGTTTGACACGTGAACATGAGGTGATGGCGCATCGAAGCTCGGCTGCACGCATTTGGGGGGGGGGTTGCGATTTACCGCTATGGCACTGCCTCCTTATCCTTGACAGCATGTATGATCGCGTTAATCGTGTACTTTACGAGAATGTGTAATGCCATTGCATTGAATGATGCATTCCTGCGATGTGTGGGAATTCCCACCGGATTTCATAGAGCTGTGGGAATGAAAAGGTCGCGTCACCCGGCAACTTCATCGCTATCACACCCCCGTGATATTGGTGTCGTAAATCAAAACATGATTTCTTATCACAGGCAAACAAATTTCTGATTGAATAGGTTTTTATGTAAAGGTTTGGCGCAACTTCATTGCAGCCACCTGCTATCAGATTTCAGAAAGTGTTTCAACTTGACATTAAAAAGATGCCGACTCTCGATGAAAATTACTACTGACACCTCATCAATCCATGATAAGTCAGAAAAATTGCAGCAGACTTGAAGAAACGATCAAAAAGTTAAAAAAGTTGATAAGAAACACTTTGCATTTGACACGCATGAAGTGGTAATTGATTATTTGCGCAACAACCAAAATGATCAAAATGAAAAAAACGAGTAAATGTAGCCAGATCTCCGAGACATCTTAATTTCATTCCGTCACAAATGTTGTTCAGTGAATGGACGAACATGGATAGTAAACATCTGCAGTCGATGCAGACAGAAAACAAAGACTGGCTTTCAATAATCGTCACCGGTCAGTGTCAAGACAAAACTAATTTAATGATTGGTGTTAAAATCAGCAAGAATAAATCCAACATCCACGAGGTTAAGGCCGCTGCTTTCCGATTACGGCATACTTATCATCGTGTGATTTCAGCAAAATGGACGACTTAAGCTGTGCCTCGTTCTACTTTACTGCTACTTTTGATAAATGCTTTTTGGAAAGTGTCTGGCCTATTTACACTTGCCATTATTTTCATTGACACTGGATTGCAGCAACTTCGGAAAATATCAGCAATCTAATGTCAGAAGAGAGTGTCAGCATATAACATCAACACATGTAAGCTTGGTGGCTGCGACATAGTTGCACGTGTAGACGAACCTTAAAGCAACGATGTGATGGCAAACTGATCGAGGAACATTTCGTGTAGAAAATTCAATTAACACTATACACAAAATCGATGGAAACAGATTGCAGGAAATGCAGGATGTGCAACTGCAGTCCTGCAACTAGACGTGCATCATATTAAGTTTATTGTTCAGTAATCAGCATTCTTCAATTTTTGTTAATTTGTTGATACTGCAGTGACTTCAGAAATCACGTCCTAATACATTGAGCAGCTATTCCCATCGCATAGCTGCGCTCAATTGTATAATTCAATATGTTGCATAATAGAGATATATCCCTGCCTTTATTGTGATAATATCAAATGAATATTTAATCGGAGACATTAAAGGAAACCACCAGCATGAGTTAATGAACTTTCGGTAATCATTATTATATTGTAATAGATACAATCACATGAGAGCTTCATTCTCAATGATTTTGTTTAAACAATTAAATTTATTTGATAAAAATCTCCAAAACTACAAATAACTTGAATGAAATAGTGAATTCTCTTGAAACAATGTTATATTCAGTAGAGATTGCTAATCTGACATTGTCAATCGGACAAACCGGCGATGAATTTCATGTATTACTTCTCTCTCAACTTGACATTTAATCTCCAAATCTGTCAGATAGATTTAATGCAGTGATAACTTCCCACGGCTTCCCACTACAGTACGATCAACTCATTAAATTGCAGTTTTGGTGTTGAATGAAATGCAGATGCATCGTAAAAAGTCATCACACCAGCTGGCCAAAAGTTGCTGACATAAAAATATCAAAATCAAGAAGTCTATTCGTTTTTAATGTTAAGTTGCACACATTGCTCAAGTTTTGCCCTCCCAGATGATCGGATATCGCAAGGAGGCCCTTATAGTTCACACAAAACTGCAGCTCGAAAAGTTTCGATATTGCAGAACCTCTGTAGTTTATAACGCAGATTGATAGTGATTGCACTGCACCAAAATGCGCTAATCAAAGTGTGCATGAGATTATGTGGCCTAATCGATCGATTAATTATGCGTGTATTGCATGAGTTTCATTGATTTTAGCTGTATTAACACTCATGAACAAGAAATCTTTTCACATTCACGAAAATAAAATATGAAGCGATTGTACCATACTTTACTAACTTTATTTTACTTTGAGCATAAATGAGCATTAGTTGCAAAATGAATTTAATGAATGTAAACCATGTTTTGAAACCTTACCTTTCAAGACAAGGTTCTAAGCATTGCGCTCTATGCATGCATGCTTACAGAGCAGGCAATGTTTGACAAACTTTGATTGAAGACCCAGTAAATAAAGAGCATGATATGCGGCTGACGTTTTCATGCAGAGAGAGCCACAGCATTAGAGAGGTCGTCTCTTCTTCTGTTTGACTAGAAAGGAAGCATTGGAACACGTAACGCTAATGAAATGGCACATTCTGCTGACACAATGCCATAGCAATCGAACAGCCAGTCAAACATTAAACACGCCAAACTGTGAGACATTTCAATGACTGTTATCAAGCAAACACACAGTAAAGAGACACAGACGATATCAAGCTCTACAGGGAAGTTTGTGACCGTTTTTCGTACGCCTGCTACCTTTTTAATGATGACCGGAAGGACCAACAATATCGAGAAAGCTTTTGCGCAATGATCTGAATTCTTCGAATCTGAAAAAATCGTGGCAATCGGAACATTTCGAAGGAATTCACAGCAGTCCGCAAGCGACGTACGACGTGTTTTTCTTAACTCTGTAAGGCATTAAAAATTTCTTTTTGCAAGCGCTTCCAGCAAAGTGATACGCATTAGCATTCTAATTGTGTGGAGCGAGCAGATTAATTGCGAGTGAATTAGCATGTCTTGCTATAGAATAGGCCTACTTCGCTATGCAGCTGCTGCCAGAAGCTGCATGATATAAAACATAGAAATCCGACACTGTAAGGTAGAGCTGATCATAGAAAACAGACCACCAAATTCACCAGTATGTCAAAATTCAATCGATTCTCACGCCTTCCAATCGTGTCGCACACCTACAGAATTAGACACGTCTACTCTTCCTCTGCTTGACTAGAAAGGAAACATTGGAACATGCAACATTAATTAAATGGCACAATCTGCTGACATAATACCATAGCAATCGAACAATGAGCAGCAAGTTCAACATAAAACACGCCAAATTGTGTGAAGTTTCAGCGACTGTTATCAACCGGATCACACAGCAAAGAGACACAGTCGATGTCAAGTTCTACAGAGAAGTTTGTGAACGTTTTTTCGTGCGCCTGCCAACTTTTTTAATAATGATCGGAGGGCCCAACATTATCGAGAAAACTTTTGCGCAAAGATATAAATTCTTCGAATCTGAAGGAATCGTGGAGATCGGAGCATTTTAAAGGAATTCAGAGCAATCCGCAAGCGACGCACGACGATTTTTCCTTTCTCTGCAAGGTATTAAAAATTTCTTTTTGCCCACTTATTAAGTTCCTGCATGTGCCATTGTTTTGAATCAGTTTGCACTTCTAGCAAAGTGATACGATTAAACAATCTAATTCTGCGCGCACACCAATATGTCACACATCATTCGAGAGCTGACATTCTCAGCCAATAATTAAGCTATGACAAACTTGTATCCGTTATTGTGTTTACTAGACAGCTGTCAAAATGCGGAAATCGCTCAATTGACAAATCGCAACTTTTCGGAAAGAAAACATGTGAATATGACAATGAATGAGACACGAGTCTCATGATGTCGTAAAGTTGTGTCAAAATCGTGACTCTGTTGGCTGAAAATGTCATTCTCGCTGCACGGTGACAACAAACAAACAAGCGAAGGCGTGTTTTGGTTCTCTCACCATGCAGACTGTGCCACATGATCACTATTCATCAGCTGTACATTAATTAAATATAAAATTTCACGGCCTAGAGAAAACTGTTGAAAGAAATTTGAAAAAGAATTATTGAGCCGATTGCAAATTCCTACTCATTATTGCACATCCTTTTTGCATGTAGATATTCCTACATCGCAAAAATTCTGAAGATGCCTAACACTGACATTTTTGATGAAAAAGCGAGAACATGATTCAGCCAACAGAGTCACGAATTATAGCAGCTTTGCGATGTCATTATTTCTCTCCTAGCCCACAGATTTCAAGATTTCAATTAGAAAGTTAAGTTAAGTTATTTCAAAGGAAAGTCAAGATAATGCACGTTCGCCTCATGCCTGATTTATTGTCAAACTCGCATGTTTTCTTGTTGAGCCATTTTGACCACTGTCCAGCAAATACAAAAGCGAATACAAGTTTATTACAGCTTATTTGTAAACTGAGAATGCAAGCTCTCGAACGATGTTTGACACGTTGATCCACGACATAATTCGCAGTTAGTTTGTCTGCATAATTTCAGGCCTTTGATCGGCATCTCCGTTAAGAAAGATGACTTGTGTACAGAATGATGCATGAATGCGATGCATGCATCAATCACAGGAGCTACTGTAAGTTGGATTTTAATAGGTCCGCGGAAGACAGTTAACTTCCTGCTATGTATTGATAGGATTAAGTATTTATGCAACAACCAGTTTTGTCCATCTATGTCACCGCTACCTTAAATTCTGATACATGATTCAGAAACTCACTATTGACAGCAAAACGGATATGCGTCTGTGGGTTGTTGTTCTTTTTAATATGTCAACGGACTAATTCAACATAGCCATTTGAAATTTTGGTATGGGGCGCAATAGGAGGCAGATTTCTTCCAGGAGGTGCCGGATTACAGTGTAGATGATAATGTGATGATTGTAATGTAGGATGTCGGATGAACAAGAGTAAATGGGAAAATAAAATAGATACAATAGACAGAAGTTGCTATCGTTTTTTGCTGTCTGTCTGTAGCTTTTCAAACTTTTGTCCACTGATGATATGAGATTAGATTAGAACTATTCATCAAGGTTAATGGAAGTTAATGATTTTCAGTTTAGATAACTGAGGGATATCCCAATTTCCTAGGATATTTGCTTTTGCAAGCATGTTTGGAATTTCCGCATGCCGAGTTTATAATTTAAATATTTCAAAATCCCGATGTCAGTGGATGTTGTTTGGAGATGTCATAGAAAACTGGTACATTGATATTGCCAAATAAAAGTCTTGTATTCTTCATCATCATTTTGACTAACCCTCTATCGATTCGAAAAGAATGTACATACATGTGACTATTGTGAGTTTCCAAATAATAGTTCCAAAAATGCCAATAGAAACAACAGTTTAGTCTTCGCTTATTTTTCTACATACGGTCTACCAATTTTATGCAATAAACAGAGCCCAGAATTTTGCAAAATATGAAGTCTGTTCGGTTGAAGCGATTAACCGGCGAGTATGTAATGCACGAGTAGTACATCACGGATAAGGTGTATAGACGTTCTCAGATATGAGCACCTTAGGTCGGAGGCACATAAGATAAGTCAAAAGTCGCAATGCATCAGCTTGAATGGCAGCTGGCATGCAGAATAAGCCATTAACCATAGTGCATCTAGTGTGTCTCGTGACAGCATGCAATATGCATGTACATTTTTATGGCAAATGATACATGTGTCTTTGCTTCCTACTGGGATCTAACATATTATTATCTATGTCTGCGTTCTTTGAGTAGCAACAAAGTTTCAGCTATAATACTCTGTTTCATGAAGGACAAGCTGAAGGACTATACAATGTTCTGCGTTTTTTACCTGACTTCGCTAGGCGGCTTATGCCGCTGTCACACAGAAAAAGTCATCAGCCGTCTTCCATCCTCCATCGTCCATCACACTGTCACACAGGAAAAGCCATATGGCGTCGTCCATCGGACATAAGGTATGAAATTATGCGGCTGATGAAGTTCATTTCTATCAGCCGTCTTCCATCAGCCGAGAGACTGTACTAAAATTATAACAAAGTGAAGTGACGCCTGAGGGAAGATATAGGAAACTGTGATTTGCGAAGAGAAGCAATGTATCAGAAAACAGCTTATTGAAAACAAAACATTGTACGGTCCTTCTGCTTGTTCAGCCAATAGATGCAATAATTGGTCTGGGTCATTCCGAGATATACAGATGAGTTCTTGTAGGTAGAAACACACCGTCTGCTGCTGCTATTCACCTATTTCAGGCCAGAAATGCACAGAATAAGCCATAAGCCATCGCTCGCAAGTCGGATCACGATCCTCCACAAGTCGTGAGCCGTAAAGCACTTTGTGAGCCTTTTAACAAAATAGCATGCATGTCAGAGGATAAAATCATGAAGCAGAATATTATAGCTGAAACTTTGTAGCTACTCAAAAAAACACAGACATTGATAATAACGTTATTTATATATTATTATTATATTTATACATGTATGTTATTATATGATATATAATTTGTTAGAATCATAAAGGATTGTAGAGTGCCAATTCGCTAGGACAAAAGTATGTTCACCTACATGAACAAGGCACCTTGCAGAACGCAGCAAAGCGCATGTGTCTGCTAAAGAATTTCGCAGAAATGACCATTTTACATTTTTCAAGTCAGGGCAAGATTTATAGCTTGTTGGGTTGAGACAGTTCTCGTATATTCCTCTCAACTTCACCAAGTTTGAGTTAGTAACCTACAGTCAGATCGGTGCAACAAGATCGAACCCTGGACTTCCCGAGCATTCGCATTGAAGCGTGGCCTTTAGCCAACTGCGCTATCATACCAGCTCAATTATTAACCGCTGAATTCCGGATGTAAGATCAAAGGCGAAACATTTTTGGATCTGATTTAGTCTGCTCTTAGAGCGACGCCCACCGTATTACCGTGAAAGATATTGCCTGTCCGACGACCAACGATGAAAGTGTCTCCTCGTCGTTTTGGAAGAAGCGGCGAGAACGTCATCCTCAACTAGTTCCTCATGCAGTCTTACTTCCACAGTGGAGCCGATGCTCAACTCAGAGACATTGTGGCGTTGTTTGCTCGGAGACGCTCACGCTGCATTCTCAGAGATTTCTGTAGTCATCTTTTCATAAGTTTTACAACCGCCTGTGCTATGTAGGGAGAATTTTTAACCGCATCCGACTCGTCCACCTAAAATCTCCGATACTTATGCTGCAAATTTCATGACACAGTTGGGCTCATCGAAATGTTCCCCTCTAAGATATTAATGGACGGAAATGGCAAATTGAAAACAATGCTGCGAAGTGGATATGCCATGGCTATTATCACCTTTTTATGTATAAAATCCATTTGATAGAGCCTTATCTTATTTAAGCAGCATCTTAAGCCACCTATTGCGTGATTCGCAAATTTGATTATTCGTAAGTACCACCGGTATCACATAGATCGGTGCCTAGCCGGGTAATTGCCATAAACAAACATAGGTTGACCATTCTAGTCACACTAACTAAAATAAAGCGAACAATTGAGCTTTAATGGTTGGTTTTATACAAGTCGAGCAGTCCCTCTCCGACGGTGACATTTAATTTCCTTTTTTGAGATGAACTTCATGACAATATTTTCAAATAAATCTCATGACAGGGGCATGCATTTTTCGCACGTTGTTTCTCGAGGAGAAATTCATTTCGTATTTTTTGTTGATCTATCCACCACAGATAGCATTTTTAGTATGTTGTTCAAACACGTACTATAGGAGCACCAGGTATTCATCATATTGAGAAATGCATCAAAAATGAAGAGTCTTCACTAAAGGTAGACAGAAATATCTTCATAGATTATAGTTGCGAGCATGACCCTCTTTATTTGATGGGCGGCCAATTTCGAGCGCAAAGGTTCCCCCCACCTTAAAAACGAAAATTCATAGCAGGTTCTTATACGCATAATGTTTGTTGTCCGTAAATTATCAGGAGGTGACTCATATGGAAGTAGTCAAAAAGATAAGGTTATCGCCAACTTGCTGCCAATTTCAGCCAATCCCGCGATGGGCAGTTGTTGATCCCGGGATTTGGAGAAAAATCAGGATTTTGGGATCCCAAAAATCGGCATTGCAAATCCTAGTCAATACGACAATGCCCCGCCGAGTGCCTCAAATACCGGTCACTCCTCAAGTGCCTATTAATGAGGGTTCATCAGATTATCAGCATCAGGTAATGCGCTACTTACAAGAGAAATCATAGACGCGCCCCAAAGAAAATAGAAATGCGCTATAGAATAAATCGTCAAATTTTCGAAGGGGCGGGCTGAGCCCCTTGACTACGCCCATGGGTGCAACTCTGATTGCCTATATCCGCAGTTGCAAACATGGCCCAAATGCTCGATAAGATGATTGAAGACAATAGGGAGAGGAATATTGAATAAAATGAATAGACTGACATTGGTTTTAATTCATTTTGTATAGGCATATGGCCTACACACTTTCCTTTGTTTATTTTGATGGTCTATTTTAATTGTATTGGATCTTGTTGGGCGAACCATTTCAAGTCAATCTTGGTGGGCGACCCATTTCACGTGAAATGGATGAAATGCCCTTAAGATGGCCCGGGTTGCGAGCAGAGTATAAAGGCCTATTCGACGTTTGTGAACAAGACACAACCATTACTAGTACTCGTACTTGTGATTTTTGCAAGTTGAATGAGCATATAATGCATCAGTATAACCGGTGCACGCACCGAGAGTGCATGTAAATTATTCAGAAAATTTTACTGTCATAAAATAACACATGAGGAATCCTATAGAAGTCTAGACCCAAAAATGCTCAAAAGTAGAAATATTTGGCAAAATCTTGTTAATTGCACTTTTTTGGGGCTGCACAGTATATACTGGACGATACCAAAGCTATACTTAAATGTACGAAGCCTGTTAACAAAGCGGGAACATCAAAATCTATGAAGGCATTATTGATCGTGCTCACTCCCTACCAAAATGACTTGCTTTCCTATTGTATCATCCAATTGGAAAGTCAATCACATTCGCATTCAAAATCAGGCACCTTTCGTACTCTACAGTGTGCAGTGCACTGCAGCCATCTGCGTAACAACACCTCTCAGACCAGTCCAATGCAAACTTTAGAAAAGTCATTAAAGGAGAATGGCAATTATTTGTCGGTAGGTTGAGAGATAAAATAATCCATGGAAAGCCCCAGCTTTGAGGCAAATAGGTTTAGGAGTTGCATCTTCATTCGAAAAATGGGAACTGACACGAACAATCATTGCTGTGAGTTATGTTGATGTTGAGAAATATGAACTAGGCCTGTTGATGATCCCTAAATAAAATGGTTATTCAGGTCTGTTCCCTTTTCTGGACTGAGGGTTTTGATATTTCATAGCATTTTGAAACAGAATTGATTATTTATTTACACAAAACACCTGTCTCAAAAGAAATGCAAGTTATTTGGCAAGAGTATCATCTAGTCAACACGGCGACACGCATCCCGATAAGAATTCAAATAATAATAAGTTAGCAGCATATTTTGTCTGCAATTTTTGTTGTTTAAAATTTGCTATGTTATCAAATTTCTTTTGCTCATTACCTAGCGCGGTCAACCGTAGAATTTGGTCAAAAGCATATTATACTTGACAATCGAATTCCGTAACCACAATTTGCCAATTTGTTGGGGATGGAACTGTTATCAAATCTGAACACAGTTATGCAACTCTCTATGGATTTCTGCGATGAACTGTGAAGGTTTTTGATGATCAATCGTAACCTTTAATTATGAACTCCTGTACAAAAGGTATGTTAGTGTGATTGTAGGCGCATGGTGTAACGACGGCGAGACTTCAAATTCTTTAAATCTCTCCACATAACACCCATTGCTTTATTTCTGACATTGAATTTGGCTGAAGGAACACACAAATGGAATATGATTATTCCTTCACCTCACGATATCGCTGACTATGACTAGCTTCAATGCAATCTTTTGATAAAGCTATGCAATATGATTTTGATAATGATTACATCTTCATCTAAAATTTATTAATTCAGCCTTTATTGAGGCCTTCTATTTTACACAATATGACTTTTCTAATTCAGTGCCTCCGCCAATGATTTTTCTATTCTTTCTATAAAAAATGTGCATGTAGAAAAATTTGCAAATCGCAAAGCAATAATAATAATAATAATAAGCGTATATTTGAAAAACAAATCAACATAAGAAATCTCCAATGGGAATCGGGGAGAACGCAAAAGAAGACGGGATCTCAACGACTTAATAAAACTGTGATGGAATTGAAACCGGCGCCATACACGCACTATCAA
Organism: Prostheceraeus crozeri; assembly: GCA_907163375.1. Classification (NCBI taxonomy): domain Eukaryota; kingdom Metazoa; phylum Platyhelminthes; order Polycladida; family Euryleptidae; genus Prostheceraeus; species Prostheceraeus crozeri. Next base: position 337,532 of record CAJQUW010008706.1, read on the forward strand.
CAGTTTCGGTTGCCATCGGCCGTGGGAAGACACTGGATGCTGAAGGACTGACATTTATGCTCTATGTCTTCTTTCGCGTTAAATAATCTTCGAGGAGTTTTTCTTTGATTTTCCTGCTGTTTAGCATTGACATTGCATGTATAAGTAAGATCAAATATATTCTCACGAAGTAGTTGCATCTATAATCTAGTAATTTTAGTATTGTCAGCCGCACTAACCTTCGCGACCGTCCACGTATGGCTAGAATTATTTTGCAGATATAATAGAAAATTTTTGAACATGGAATTGATCTAGCTCACTTTCTGATTAAACAGGAGAATATGATTTATTAATGCTACATCAACTACTAACTCCTAGCTAGCCTTATTGATAATTAAAGCTACAAAGCAATCTCTTCTTCTAGTCCGACAGCCAGAACGAGCTTCTGCAGTGAACGAGACCAAAAATGAGACTTTCACATGTGCACAGCGAATCTGCGCGTCTGCTGAGTTCTACTTAGTGCCTCTTCTTGTAAGACAGGATAAAAGAAAAACACTTGTAAAATCAATGGGACACAGATTGATATTTTTGATTAAAATGAAGCTTCCTATCTTTTCTCTTATCAACTGTAAAGTACTAGGTCTAGAGCCATGATTTTCGGCGTGGTATGTCTTCAGCTCATTTCCTACCATGTTTATGAACATTTGCCTATGACGCTTTACACAATCAGATTCGGAAAGTCTCTTACTGTCGGCAAACACAGACATTTTGGTAAATTTAACCCACTTTTAACCACATTCTCGCATACGCTACCGATCAGGGACATGATAATAACAAATGCACAGCATCGGAAATGACATCAAGACACATCATACCGAAAATTATGACTCTAGACTTAGTGCTTTCTAGTTGATAAGGGAAAACGTAGAAAGTTTCATTTTTGTCAAGCACTTCAATCTGCGTCCCATTGGATTAAGTTTTTACATTGGGTGAGTTTTTCTTTGATCTTGTCTGACAAGAGGAGGAACTAACTAGAACTCGGCAGACGCGCAGATCCGTAGTAGGCAGAGGGCACACATCATTCTGTGAAAGTCTCATTTTCGGCCTCGTTCCCTGCAGAAACTCGTTCTGGCTGTCAAACTATTCATGTGAAATTCGAATTTCCATATTTCAAGTGTGCAAAAAAGGCAGTATTTCGGCGTCTTCAAATGTCGATAGTGATAGTTGGACCACCGAGTGGACCTTCTACGGCCACCTAGTTCGATCGACCTTTGAAGACACCTTTTTCTGATCTTTAAATCCAATAGAAATTCGACTATGAAACATAGGGGAGTTTGCTTCAATTCAGTTCAAGTAATATGACAAGCAAGCGACTTGAAAGATGAAGAATTAAGCGCAAATTCAGGGGCCGTTACCCAATTGCTAGTGGTAACAGTCCACAGATTGACTAGAATTTTAATCCATGTGCTTTATTTTGCATCTCAGTATTGACGCTAGCATACTTGCATGTAGATGCTCCTGCTTTGCTTTTCTAGCGGACTGTACATGAATGGTGGTCCTGAGAATGTGGATATGACAAGGTTTGGAACCGTGCCGTTGGAGCCGGGCCGGAGTATTCAAAATACAGTAGTTCGGTCGGGGCTAAAGCACGCCCGCCGTCTATGTAAACGACTGTTTAAGACTCAGATTCAGGGATGGCAGTTTTATCGGAAATCCAGTTTTCAACAGGGCAGGTGGGAAAAACTGTTAAATACCGGATAAAATGGTAAAATTCGGGGAAAAGTGGCAAAAACCGGGAAAATGGGAAATAATGGAAATATTGGGGTAAATACATTGCTAATCATCGTAATTATTCATTGCTACTCAATATTTATTTACTTGACGCGGGTCCGCAATTCCACATTGGCTGTTGTATTATCGACCTGAGACATTGCATCCTACATTAGCTTAAATCAACAGTAGCTTCAACTGTTGTCCGGGATTGACTGCAAATATTCATCAGATTTACGTGATTAGTACACAAGGCATATCATGACGTTTTTCGTGATGTTTGTCGTTGCCGTCAATTGAATAATACACCGAATTATTTAAGAATGAATTTGTCGAAAGAATTAAGCCAAGGCTGGTCTGAATTCGTTATAATATTAAAAGAAATGGGCGATGAAAAAATTAGATTCAAAAATGCACAATGTCTTCAATACGATTTTGGATGAGGCTAATGTAGGCCTAGTTTTTTTATTAATGAAACACTGATGAAAAATGATGGAATTACTTTTCACTTAAGATCCTATAGGTCTACCTGAATGTGCTTAATCTTGCATTATGGGTTTCACAATGAGTAAGTCAAGTAGATGAGAATTTCAAAACGTTTCATGTGGCTCAGATACGAGAAAAATCCGGCGATTGCAGATTCTACATCGAATACCGGTACAGCTGAAGTCTTGAGATATCGCCTATTTTACAAATACATCGCCTATGCTGCAGTTATACTCGTAAATTTTTTAAATTTTATTCTAGATGTCACAAAATCACAATTTTATAGTTTTTACCTAAACGGTTTTTACTGGCTTTTGCCACTGGTGTTTACCACCCTTGGGGAAAAACCATCCAACCCTGCCTAGATCGTCATGCATCACTTGGTCAATTTGGACGTCCGCAAAAAACATTCTATTCCCATATAGCACACATGAAATATAGGAATGGCAGGTCTACCGGTTCTTCGGATAAGCAAGAGATCCCAATTACAAGTGCAATACAGTTATTCGTACCTTGATAACATAATTTTGTACGGTTAAAGAGACTGGACAGTAGTGCATGTAATGACCAATTTTCCGATTGTTGACAGAAACTATAATTTCAAAGATACACAACTTAATTTAATGACAGAGAATCAAAATAATGACCCAATCGGGCATAACATTGATGCAATAATCATCTGACTCAGTGCTGATGTTGCGAAATGTTTTTTTCTCGGAAAATTCATCAGTATGGTTGATTTGAAAGGATTCGTGGAAGTGACATTCATTTCTTCAAGGTATGTATTAATGACTGCCAGCTGACGCATAAGAGGCGGCAACAAAGAGTTGAAGAAATACGGCATGTCATCAAATTTATTTCAGTAAGTGTTTCAAGATTTTCGGTGAGATGCGGCACCTGCTGTGCACTTAGATAAAATTTCATGACATGCCGTTAACTTCTCAAAGAATGCTTAATTATCAAAGCCAATACTCATTAGTTTACATTATTTTAAAGATCTAAAAGCATCAATTAACGAAAACATTCTTAAAACAGGCGATGTTTCTTAATATACTTGATAATCTAGCTTTAAAATCTAGTGCTTTGTCTTCAGTAAGTACATGTAGATTGAACAAAAATAGTCGGGAAGTCGCAGCCGGAGCCAAGCCTTAGAAAATGTAGGCGGCTACATATCTCGATCAATGGTATGCCGGAAACAGCATACGTGCTTTGGTATCTGCCCAACCCCACATCACAATGTTCAATAGACATGTAGATGTGTGTGAAGTACACAGCTGTTCAGTATATAAATGGATGTAAGAAAGAAACTACTGTAAATAAGTGAACATTAATGAGATGCATACCTTCATGATAAAACAATGAAACGAAGTTCATAGGTGGGTTTGGTAATGAAGCTACTGATACGACTTGACCCTTCCTTAATCAAATGATACATCATCGTTCTTCTTTATGATCTAGAGGTGGCATCATCTGATAAGTTCCGCACTGATGTACAAATACTGAGATATGCATTCTCTCCGTTGAATTAACCTCCATTCTCACCCACCCTTCCATTTCTTGTTGATTTGATTGATTCAACTGATGAGATTTCTACTTCTGACAACAATAATTGAATAGAAGTGTCACTGGCTTGTTGGAGATGATTTCTTTTCAACAATCACTCACGTACAAAGAAAAATGGCGATTTTCCCATCATTTTTCGCCAATATGTGGAGTAGAACAAGTGCATTATAAGGAGGAATGACCTGCACTTTTGAATCAACGGAGTGCTAGGTAGGAATAGCCGATTTAATTACAGCTAAAAATGTACTTTAAAATGCTATATTATTTTAAAAGTGCAAATTTCCATCAGTTGTAGTGCTGACCGCTGGACTGAGGCAGGAAGTGAAGAAACAGCGAAGAACAAACATTCATTGTGGAATGTTGTCAGGCATGGTTGGCAGACTTGTGAGGTTCAAACTGGAAAATGTCTCCGAGCCGGGAGTTTTTGGGAACCATTGGCGACAAATCGACTGGGACATGAAAAACATCGTCCCATGCACATTTTAAAGCGTTGATGTATTTAAAACTCTTCTTGGATCAATTGATCAACTATAGGGACACAAACAGTTTTGAAGCAATATTTTTTTAAGAGCTACTTTTGAACCCAAGTCTAAATAATGCTTTTTAATCGTGTTTTGCACATTGCTGCAAAACCTTGCTTTTAATTAATAGATGGATTTGAAACCGTCCTTTCAACCATGAGTTCTATATGCTACAATCATTACTGCAAATCCTCATTGAGATTCTAGTAATTGATAAGCTTCAGACTGAGACCCGGGCATGGTTTTGGCACGAGGATTTTAGCCTGGGTCCTGCCTTATATTTTTAATTTAGTGAAATGTGCCCGGCCCGCTGACATTATTATTTTAAGTTAGCAACCAGTGAATTCAGTTACAAGCTATGACTGAATAATTAATTATTATATTTCAAGATTCATTGAAGAAGTCCTTCTGTTCCGAATTGTGGAATATCAGTTATCATATGCCCTTATACATAACCACCAATTGAATGCAACTTTTTATGAACATACTAAGTTTGTGTATTCACATTATTCGAAATATGCAAACGCGTGGATCACACCGTAATTCAGGAGAGTCAAGAATCCTATTGTCCATATATGGCTTGCTAGAGAGGTTTACTTCCAAGAAATTGAGCCGCTGCCAGCAAATATGCCAAAGCAGTGTTATAGAAATATGCGACATGGCAAGCTTTCGAAATCTATAGTAAATTGACATTACGTGTGTTCTATTCTACACATTAGAACAGGTTTTAAAGTTGCTGACTCATGCAATAAGTGAATTAAAAAGAACGATGGAAAATCCCGGAATTAGTAAAAAAACAAAACATTTCAAGGAACATAGCTTTAAATCTAGACATGATGGGTATGAAACAGTGTCGTAACTGGAGAGTTATCACTAGAAGCTACACCAGCCAACCAATCTTGAACAGTGTTGGTGTCAGTTTGAACGAATTGTTTATCCTGAAATTTTATTTTGCTAATCAAGTATATAGAGAACACATTTCACAATTGGATGTGATTGGAAATCGTCCTTTAATGCTATAAGCAGTTCCAGATAGTCATAGTGGTCTATATAGGCCTATCAATTTATTGACTACTGCCATTGCTTTAATAAGCAAGATTTACATATTCTCCCACATTATAAATGATGAAATGCTCTACCCATAGGGGCGAAAATTGGAAAAAACTTTTAAGTAGCATTTAGTGTAAGATGACAATTCATCCTTTGAGCAAGCTTATAGAAAAGAAAGAATCTTAGAAATATTTACGAGTATGGTGCCAGTGTTGTGCAGGTCGCCCAAAAGCCAATTGGACACATCCTCATTCAGCTGCCTAGATTCCTCTATAGATTCCTAGATTCTATTATTGGAAACAGTTACCAATATTGTCTCGTTAATAATCCTGATCCTTCAGTTCTGGTTCATTGAAATGCCATAAAACATCATCGCTTCCCCTATTACAGAGATTCCAGCAAATCTCTAAGGTGGATTACCTAAGTTGCACTACTGCAGATATCCGGCAGCGTGTTTGCAATGACTGACAAATATACATTGTGCACGCAGAAACGATCATCTTCCTTCTGCAGGCAATTCTAGCTACTATTATTTCAACATTTTCCAAAAGAAGATTTGCAATAGGAGGGGAGAAGACAAAAGAAGAGAAGGATGTGACGATGGAGAAACAGGAGAAAGATACAAAATAGGAGAGTAGGAGGAAGAGGAAACAAAGGAGACAGAAAAGGTGAATCGAATGAGAAAACTGAGAAGAAGAGAAAAAGAATTTGAAGGAAAGGGAAATGGATGCGGAGGAAAAAATAGGAAAAAGAGTGATGAGAAGAATAGGAAAGTTGGAATGAAGAAGAAGGATAAGAAAGGGAATATAGAAATTAAGTGGAAGCGGTGGGAAATGAATAATGAAAAGAAGAGAATAATGGAGACTAAGGAGAAGTGGAGGATAACCAAAGAAAATTTGACGAAGAAGAATAATTTGAAGAAGAGAAAATTGGGATGAAGGAAAAAGATCAGAAGGAGAAGAAAATGGTAATGAAGACTGAAGAAAAAATGAACAGATCAAGCGAAGGAGAAGCCGGAGAAAGGGAGAAAAGGGGGCTGGAAAATAGAAAGGATGAAAACAGAAACAAGGAAGAGAATGAGTGCACACACTTAGTGAAGGAAAAGAATGAGTGTGAGTAGATAACAGTGGAGATGAATGTGATGAAGTACATGATAGGATGAAAATTTGAAGAAATGAAGAAGAACAAAATGAGGGATGCCCCCTCGGAATCTCCGTAAAACATCAGAATCTATCAAATTTATGAAACGTAGATGCATGTAAATGATATGCACTTATGGAAGTGGGGCTGGTCGTTTTTTGCATCATGACCACTAACTACCAAGCAGATACATTCCTACATATACCACCATCGTCGGTGAATAGACAAAGAGCCCAATGTGCAAGTTACTACTTTTCAGGAGCGCGTTTTAACTGATTCATTTAAAAGCGGATGCTTCATGCAAACACACGATTTTCTTGCTTTTCTAATAAAGATGCAAACAATCGTCTTGATATTAACATTTTCGGAAGTTAACTTTCATGAAGTGACCCACCCCATGTTTTTGATGTAATTAGTCATTGGTGTATGTAAAGAACATTTTGATAAACTGTAGAAGTTCTGATCTCAATTTCTAAAATTCATGCATACATAGGACCTACAGATTTACTATTCTTCACATGTAACTTTCACGTGGAACAGTTCACCGTCTGTGTAATTGACCACGCGGCCGACACTCACAGTGATTTTCAATTTAAAAATGATACAAAAACTCCCCCAAATAGTTTATGGTCGTCGATGGAATAAAGTTCAACACACAAAATTAGAGATCTCTTCGGTGTCTGTAGCCTACGGTCGTCGATCTTGCAATAATGGTGTTTCGGAAGTATATGCTTCATATATAGTTGGAAAAGTGTTTTCTATGATTATGACGCATCATTTCATTCGTAGACAAACCCTTTGAAATTCTGAAATCGCTAAACCTCATTTTTGAAATGTAATGGAGATTCACTTACAAGATTGAATGCGCATGAATTGTCTTTGCTCCTGGTCGGCATTCGCAGTTGCGTGACTCCAACTGAAAATACTTCATAATGGCCTCGTGAGCAAGTAGGAAAGTAGTAAGCTGTTAAGCTACGGAAGAGGAACATCTAAATACTATCAACACGATAGAAAGGGGCAAATACGATTTTGCACTTCAAAACTTCATTCAGCGATCATCTTACAGAAGGAGATCAGATTTTTCTCGGTAAATGCGAAACGTTTCTGAAAGCACAATCTGTCAGCTGATTTGATCTGAAAGTCTTTTACTTGCCATGAATGATGCTAGAATACCTTGCTGAAACAATGACAATTGCATTTTATGACTATTGCGGATTATTAGATAGTAATTTAAGGCTGCGTAAGTGCGTGTCGATGATGATTTTAACTTTATCGTTATGTACATACAATTTGTAGGATCATCAGTTAATCCAAATAATTTCGAAATCTATCTTTGGAAAGGATAATATTTTAAGTTTAAAATAATTTTTTAGTCACGACCTCACACAATGATTGTCGGTGCAATCATCTCAGTATCTCGAAGTTCTACCATAGAACTCAAGGAGATGAAGAGTGAACCTAAGAATGTAGGCATTGTCAAATAGAGCAACCTTCAGTAACTGAGGTACTTGGTGTCGACCGAGGATTTCATTCAGATGTGGGATTGGCTTTTCCATGCGGGCTCCGACAGCTATGTAATACTTTCACATGAATCTTCTACCGCCTCTGTATTTTAATTTTTAAGTCTCTTGATGCTTTGTGATTTTCTCTTATTCTTTGCTTCCTATGTTTCTGTCCTCTGGTGCCGCTATGTTAAATGTTGAATCGCATCTTCTTTTCTTTATCAACAAGTACGGCATCTGACCTACTTGCCGAAATTGTAAACTTATTGCAATTTATTGTAAACTTGATATTTTAAATATAATCCATGCTTTGCTTTCATATTTTTCAGTAAAATCCGCATTTCGTATTAATCTTGCAACCAAGAACATATTTCACCTTCCATCATTTTGATTCAGTTCGCTCTATATTGTCCAATTTCTGATCACTTTGTGGAACTTGCTTTTATTAGATCTGAATTTTCCTTCAAGCTTTTTGGGGCTAAAGGGTGAACCTGCCCAAAGTGGACACTTTGGGGTGCTCCTATCTTTAAAATGCTTCAGTTCGGCCAAAAGGACATCCTTTCAGTCTGAAGTGGACACTGTTAATTTCATTGTCACTGTGTATATTTCGAAGCAAAAGTTATTTCCTTCACAATTTATCAATAAAAGTGCCAGTGCAAACAAAAATACTATCACTGCAACTAGGCCTTTTTGTGTCCTACATGAAACCTTGTTGTGACAGTTATCACTGTCACTTCTTTGCAATGGGCCTTGACGGTTTCAAAAATTTGACTTCTATTCACTTTAAATAAATTTCATTTGATCGAGTGAGACTGCTTTTGTGGAGCTGATCAGTTTTGGATACTGGCACAATAATCCCGCTTGCTTCATAATTTGTACATGTTTTGTACAGTCACCCTCTGTAGTCTCACTCACAGACTACAAGCAGTGGAACACATCAGGCAAGTAACTAAGAAGAATTATTAAATTAAAATCTGTAAATGAAAAATTAAATAAATGAGGGCAATTTCTCAATAATACCTTACCCATTTTTGAATTCATCAATAAATAATGAATACTGATAATACGAAGGTGAAAGCGAAAAGTCGTGATAGAAATAACGAAAGTGAAACGGTTTCAATAAATTTGACTCCGCTAATGCTTCAATTCATTTTAAATTAATTTCATTTGATTGAGTGAGACTGCTTTTGTGGAACTAATCAAGTTTGTATAGTGGCACAATAACTACGCATGCTTTTCAATGTGCACATGTTTTGTATAATCATCTTTTGCTCAGGCTACAAGCATTGGAAAAAACAATTATTAAATTAAAATTTGTAAATTAATAAATATATAAATAAATAAATGAGGGCAATTTCTCAGTAATTTCTCAAGCCTTTTTAAAGTCATCAATAAGTAAGGAATGCTAAAAATACGAAAGCGAAGAAGAAATATTGTGATAAAAAAACGAAGGTGATGACGAAAACTAAAGGCATTTAGGAAACGAAAATTAAAAATCTAAGAAGTTAAAACAAACTGCATTTACTAATTGTCACCTGCTGCTTTTATATGCAGTACTAACGATGTACACACACTTTGTACTACACTTTGTACTTCATCAATTCTAGTTCTGTTTGACTGAAGGAATTACTTTACTTTTTTTCAATTTTCAATCAATGATTATCTTATCGTTACATCTACCGTTAGTAAGCCTGCATGTCAACATCTAATGACATTGTCAGGTTTTCAAATTCTCATCTCTACAATTCCCCAAACATTCACAATGTGAAACATTTTACAGATAATGATCTCATGTGACATATTCATTTCTTCATCCTTCATCATTCCGTCTTCTTAATAAGAATTAAATTACGATTAATGATGGTCTGCATATAGCCATGTCATAGATGTTACAGCGGTCCTTGCATATAAGGATTAGAATACACATATCATTGACCGTGGTCACGATCATGCGCACTGAGAAAAGGAAAATTTCAGTACATTGTTATTGGCATGATCCCCAGATTTTCGGATAAATGGAGCAACTGCTAGGATGGCCGAGCGGTTAAGGCGTTGGACTTAAGTTCCAATGGACAAGAGTCCTCGTGGGTTCGAATCCCACTCCTAGCAATTTTTTGACTCCATGATTTCTTGTTTTTGAAATAAATTGTAGTACTCGTTCTGATTAGCTGCATTGCTTGAATAAAAGAAGAATCCGGCACAATTAACTTGAATAAAATATTAGGAAGGACTTTCACGCTGAAAACACTATTGCTACATTGTCAACCGGCTACCTCAAGATTGGCTGTTTCCGCCATATTGCAACATATTGATCACATAATCTTATCATGTTGTGATAGTTTCAAGACAAGGACCGGCGATATCGAAAGCATCTTCACGATTTTTGTAATTTTTCTTTCAAAATTAGATCATTTTGATAAAATGATGCACAAAATCACCACCTTAAGATAATAATCAAAGTTACCCAAATTTGTTACGATTGGGGCCACCAGGGCCGTAGAATTGATCGTCAACAAGCAACTGGTCCTACAGACTAAAGAACAAAGCAAAACGTCTCATTCATGTTAAGCTATCTAATCAATCAAAGCAAAGTGTCCTTTTGGCCCAGATCTCGAAATTTTAGCGGAAATTTCAAGCATCGTCTACATTCTGGTGTTGGCGGGCAAAAGAAACAAAATTAGAATTTGCTCTCCTTTAATCCTATTTTACCCCTTCAAAAGTGATCTCTCCATTGCAGTTGTAAAAAGATGCTTTCAAATGAGATTACTGCATGTAAATTGATGACTTGAATATACTCTAGGCTCTCAAGTGATTAGTAAAAGATGCAAAAACTTTCTGCTTAACTCAATCATTTTACTACTAAAATTTTTAATAAGCAGTTTTATAGAACATTCAAATTTTGAAGGCTGCATTCGCTGTATGGCATATAAGACTGTGCGGCTAAGCTGTGCACCGAAGATTTCCAAAAGCATACACCATAGCACTTATTCATGAAAAGGCGAACTATAATTTTTTTTCGCGTTCTAGATTGTCTTGTGATAGTCAATTAGAATTTCAAGATCTCTCTTTCCGGTTAAGAGAAAGTGTAACCGGTTAACCGATCCCAGCCCTGTGTGTGTGTGTCTATGACAGTTGAATTTACTTGAAGTGCAATGGAATTCTATAAGCTAGATGAAAACAGAAATTATTCCAATAAAAAATGGCGAAAAACTACAATGACTATAAATTACTAAATCAGTGGCGGAAGAAAGGTCGGGTCTTTAATTGATTCCATTAAAATCGCATATCAAAGGAAGAGCTTATTTTCATTCTTTTTTCAAATTACTTGAGCACACAAGAAATGTTCTGTAGAAAGATTCGAAGCAATGTCACCATTATGTACAAATCACTATGAAAGAAAGTCAACCTCTCGCCATTACTCGGCTTCAAGCAGCCTCCCTGTGATGCAGTGATGCCACTGGATGCCGAAAAAATTCTTTCGGATGGATCGTTCGATCCCGGAATGTTTAAAATGCTTATATCTTAGCAAATGGACCAACAGCAGAGTACGCAATTGGCCCATTCACTGTGAGATTCCGAAATTCAGATGTCACGTGAATTGTGAGTTTGTGGTCTATGTGCAAAATGATTTAGTCCAATCAAATATCTCATTTTCGGCATTTTTTCGACATTTTTTCACATTTTCCATCAAGAAATGCATCGCTAATTTCATGATTCATAAAATGTTTCACTTTCATCATATAGATATTTACAGTTTTAATTCATTTGATTAACAGAATTGAATAATGTTCTCCTGATTTGATTAATTACACTGTATGCTCAAAATGTTCTCTCCTATTTGCTACGACTAAGATAACAGATAAAATGAATTAGTTTTTATTGAAACTAGGCAAAATATCAATTTCATCAAAATTCGCGCATTTCGGTGCACCAGCTAGAGAACCGGTACAAGCAAGAGTCGGTGCATCGCGCACAACCCTACTGATATATAAATGATAATTCTGATTTGATATACTCGCACAGACTGAATTGTATGACTGATATTCAAAGTCGTTGTGCTTGCTTGAAAGTTGTTGAAACTTGAAAGAATCTTAAAAATCTGCAAGAAGTTGCAAAATTCAAAAAGTGCAAAATAGGTCATAAATTTGAAAGTAGGGATGCGGAGTCGGAGTCCCGGAGTCCTATCATTTTTGCTGGAGTCAGAGTCCTATCAAATGATAGGACTCCGGACTCCGGCCTATAACTAGACCCGAAATATAATACAAACAAATTATTTATTCTTGTGCATATAGCTGTCACTGTCTTGGTATCAACTTTCTCCGTCAAACAAAAGTACGAAGACACTGCTGCAATTGTTGATGGAAGGAACCGTGATAGTAAAAAAGGATTGTCGTTTCATTCGGTGATTTAGTAGAGTAGACAAGCCTTCCTGCTTCGATCACACCTATGCACCAAAGACCACATCAAAGACAAAATGAAATGCTAGTTTGTTTGAGAACATTACCTCTTACCCTCACGTTAATCGTGTGTGATGCTCCTCCAAAGCGCATATTAAAATCGAAAGTGTACTCATATTTTTTGAAGAAGGATGGGGGATTTTCCTGCCTGGTACAGACTGGAGAAAACCCGTGTAGGGCACACATCAACAAGATGGGAGGAGCCGAGTCGCATGCATCTAACTGAAAGTGACATTTAATAAAAATTCATCGAAAATGGTTGATGATTGATACAGCAATGATCACTAAAGATAGGTTCAAGTAAGCCTACATTGATCTATGATGTAGGTTACCAGTTTTTTCAAAAAACTAGGCTATATATACTTGCCCCCCTGAGTCGGAGTCCTATCAACCCCCGGAGTCGGAGTCCAATCAAAATGATAGGATTCCGCATCCCTGTTTGAAAGTGCACTAAAACCAAAAGTCGCGAATGCATGTTATCACGTGGTTTAGTTCACCACAGCAAAGATACAGCGAGAACGAATCGATTCCCCCCCCCCCTACATCCGGCATGGATAAGATAAAATTATGGAAAAAGAAGTTCTTCAACGCCGGGGCGGCTGGTCAGTATGAACTTACATCGACTGTTGGCGAATATTGTTGGGACTTTGTCCACGACACAGAGAAGAAAAAGTCCAGAAAATATTGAATCACTCCAGTTGGCCATATTTCCATGTATATAATTCACTTCACATCCAGACAATTAATCGCTGATCACAACCTGATGAAAAGAGAAGCCTGGATGGCGTGGTGATGCACATTACAGAATCAGAGCTCTGTCACTCATTCTCTTCTGTTTGCAGAAACAGCCAATGACTTGATAGGTGAATACCCAATAGAAACTCAGGAAGTTAAAAGTCAATGATGAAGACATTTTACCTTGTACCATCATATTCAGCGATTGCAATTGCATAACTGCTATTCCTTTCTACATTATGATCATTCTGCATCACTGAGATGCATGTAAACTGAATAATAGATCTAAATTTTATCCACTTTCCGTCAAAACAAAATTAATCTCAGAGCATGTCCACGTAGCATTTCATTTTTACTCAAATATTGATGATCCTTCTAATATTACGTAATCGAAAGCATTTCATAGAGACTTTTTGGATTATCTTCAACCTTCATTTTGCATTGATTTAGATCTAATAGATTTTCATGGAGACAAAACAAAACAAAAAACTCTTCAAAAGTCGCTGCTAAATACTCTTTCTCACGTGAATGACTGCCACGTTTTTTTGCTTTTTTGCCGTTTTACGATCATCTTACTTTGGTCATTTGTGCAAAAGCCTTGAAGTTTTGTGAAAACACATGCCTTTTATAATGAAATTCGGCATTCAAATCAAAAGATGTCAAATTGCTAAATTAGTTGGATTTAGATCAAGCATTTTTTCATTTTCAGAAGAATGAAAAATGGGAGTAAATCGAAACTGTCAACTATAGGGGTTTAGTGATAATCGATTATATCGATTTTTCATATTTATGGAGAATAATTCGCACAAAATCAGTTTTCATGTAGTTAATTTTTAAATCAGGATCGTTAGTCATTGATCTCAGCCTATAAAACTGTATAAAAAGACTATTTTTCACATCAATAAAACAATTCTCTTTTTATAATTACATCGATTGTTTTGAATTTCACAAATTGTGCAGCATTACAGGACGCATTTCTTTCAGTGGCTTTCTAGTTCTCAGTGATATAATGATAAAGATTCTGCATACAAGCCTACATCACGGTGGCCTACATATGCATGTACATGAATCGATCGATGCATCACTGCTCAGTAGGCCAGATCGACAAGCAAAGTATATTCAGCAATCTATTCATCAAACCACGATGTCAACAAATGGGATATTGTGTATGTATGAGAGCTGATGGGTCTATGCGATAGTAAACATAAGTAAATGTATATTTTCAAATCACATTGGAAATCATCAAGTGAAAGCATTAGTACGTTTACATAGGAAATACAGACAGAAAAGCATGTTATGTGCACTGCATATTTCTAGAGGAAAGCGATGCAAATGCGGATTCTGGATGCCATTTGATATCATTCAATCATGTTATTATTCGCAAGGATCACTGTAGCAGGACAAAAAAGTTTCGACGTCGACTGATACGAACTGCATAATGAAGAAATCTACCAGATCGTTCAGATACTTCAGGACACAAGTTATGAAGGGTGGCCTTGAGATTGTGGGTCCATAATGTTATCGCTAAGACCCTAATTAAAAATGGATTATATAAAGATGCAGACAAATCTTTTTGTCACATGCATCTCAGATGTAGTGAAAAATGAATAAATCTTGAATCTTGAAAATCATTTCAGCGTGAAGTGAAGCGACAAATATTAACTCTACGAAACCGCCCCGTCCGGCCAAATGAAGAGCGTCTGCAATTAAACTTCACTACTGACGAAATTAATGTCGCCTGTCGCCATTTAAAGACAAAAAACACCAGGTCCAGATTGTATACACGATGGCTGGGATAGGATTCTATCCGCTCTAGACTAACCCACACGAAAGCGAATCTATCTCTGAACAAATTCTCGATTTTCACGAGCATGAACTATACATGCGAAAGATATAAAGCGCATTTGAGTGCCACGAAAGGAAAAGACTGTTTCAAATCCTTCCACACGATTCAGAATGATTTAATAGATGACAATCACAAACTTTTCTTTGTCAAAATTGCGTAACAAGATTATGCGTTTGCTATTTAGCTATACTTAATTACATAGAAATCCGATATTCCGCTTGTTTAAGTTGTTGCGACTACATACAATCGAAAGCAGCTGTTTGCTGATGGCAATTTCAGCCGCTCTTCTATGCGCCGATTGCTAGATCTTTAGAAGCAAATTATTGAAACATGGAACAGTGATCTTGCCCAAAGGCGATTTATTGCCAGTTATTATATCAAAATTCTTTTAGATATTTAGAGAGAAATGAATATTTGCAAAGTACACTGATGAGCTGGAGGCAACTTCCTTTTGTTAACTACTGCATCGTTGTCACGACAAAGCATGTCCATAAGGGTAAGGCCACATGACGAGCTTTTGAGCCGCGCTGTGAAAATGTTTGTATGTGTTTCAATCGGAACGGACACACTAGTAGATCCAGCTGGGCTGGAGCAGCATGTCACAGCTAGCTTCGAGCTTTGGTAATTCCTCTCTCAATTATCACTGCTCAAAGCTTGACAAAGCTATACGTCGCTGCTAGCTTTAAATCGCGGCTCGTCGTGTCGACTTACTAGTCCGGGAGCTAGCGTGAAGTTGTGCAGGGAACGAGGTAGTACATAAAACTTTCACATAGCATAGTCCACCTTTAACCTACTGCAAAACTTCGCGTCTGCCGGATCAGATCATTTGCTTTTAAGAAATAGAGAGGATAACACAATCCTATGTATTTCCAGTGGTAAAATTGTGACATTTAAGGTGTTGACTCCATTTTTTCGAATTTTTGCTCATAAAAGTTACACAAATTGGTATTTTGTTGAACTGGTTATTATAGAAATCATCTACAGATCATGATCTTTCAAATGAGTTATCATTCAGTGACAGAGGATGAAGTAAAGTGTACAAACAGACACTTTTCGTTGGTGTAACTGCAAATTTTGACATAGAAATTTCAGGAAAATTGTTGATATACTTTAACGAAAAGTGTCTGTTTGTACACTTTACTTCATCCTCTGTCACTGAATGATAACTCATTTGAAAGATCATGATCTGTAGATGATTTCTATAATAACCAGTTCAACAAAATACCAATTTGTGTAACTTTTATGAGCAAAAATTCGAAAAAATGGAGTCAACACCTTAAATGTCACAATTTTACCACTGGAAATACATAGGATTGTGTTATCCTCTCTATTTCTGAAAAGCAAATGATCTGATCCGGCAGACGCGAAGTTTTGCAGTAGGTTAGAGGTGTACTATGCTATGTGAAAGTTTTATGTACTACCTCGTTCCCTGCACAACTTCACGCTAGCTCCCGGACTATACCCTTACGCTCTATTGTTTTCAATGTCCATGGCCTTTTAGTCCTTTATTATCATATAGTGTCGGATTTCCTTGGTAAATTGTGCGCTCTTTAATATTTAGGCCCTTCATTGTATTCATTTTTAGTCAAATATGCTTAATTCCACTACGGAAGATACGAGTTAGAGCACTGTAATGCACAAACTTAATGACTGCGCGACCGATACAATGTTCAATTTCCAATAGGTGCGATGTAGCTGTCTAATTCAACTTTTCCGACATATCATGTTGACTCAAAACAAATAAACAGAAACATAGATGCCATGCACTTTGTGAGAGATTTTATATATTAGAAGGATTTAGTGAATTCCTTTTCAGCTGACAAATCAGAATTACGACATGTATTCATGTGATCTTCGTTAAAATAATTTGCTATCTTACCATATTGCTCAAAAAGTTGCAAACATGCATACATGCAGGCTTCCCAGGAGAAACAAGACCAACTTTCCATTTTCGTACATCATCTTTTTTTGCAATTGTATAGGCCTACATGCAATTCACTTAAAAGAATCACAAATTTAGAATACACTCGAAATTCTTCTCTGTTTTCTTAATACCGTTTTCCACAAACAGGCCACGATATGCCTATTACGCGGTAGTCGCAATGGCTTTCCTGGGCAAACGTTATCCTCAAATTTTTTACGTGCTTTCCTTTTTTGTGTCTTTCAGCAGGTCGCAAACTACTATAATCTATAATAGATTTTGGAGAGCCAAATCTTACTACTTATATTTTCAGTAGTATGCATATACTATTCTAATCTTCAGCATAATTATAAAATGCCTATGTAGGATTTATTTGTCACTGTAATAGGATTAATTCTGTCTGTTCTTTGAATGTTGTGATGAACTACTACTTTTGGCTGTGCATTGTCCGACATTGTCTGTGGCATGGCTTCTACATTGTCTGCCATTTGTCTGTGCACTGTTTGCACAGTTTACAGTGCACCGCTAAGTTGATTGCATGGTTTCGTGCCAACAATGGCTAGGTTTATGTGAAACATGTCAGTTGCCATGATTTTCAAAGGAAATCTAAAGCATCACTTATCCATCACTTTCCGATCCACAACATGGAGTGACTTAATTGGTTTTTACAAGGAGCTCAAGATAATAAGGCAAAACTTCTCACCCACCAGTCCCGATATGTTTGTGGTAGCAGGCTCTCAGATCACTACCATCACATAAAAATATCATATGTAGCTACATTGTGTTATCGTAATAAAAAAACCTTAATTTAACATGAACATACTTGATGTCATCACAGTGTTCAAAGTACATGTTTTAAACTCATTGAGTCCATGAAAACCTTGGGAAGAAGAGACAATAAGAGAGGAATTAGTGAAAGTACCTGTGAAGTTATGGCGAGAAAAGGTGTCATGCAAGATTGACATCAGGTTAATTGTGTCGCGAGAAATCACTAGGTGACATGCCACGCTCAATTACGCGTAAACTACGCGTAATTACACATGACCCAAAACATCCGTGGCTATGCGTGACATTGCTGCAACATTTGTCTGCAGTCCTGTTCTATAGACTTTGCAACGCAAGCAAACGTAGACGACACGCAAACTATAAACGCTCGCCCGCGCGTATTCATAAACATTCCCCATGTTTTAACAGCATCGGATCAAGTGACTTCTGACTCTTAGTGCAGCGCGTATGTACGCGCGTAGAATAATAGAATGTCTTTAACCACGGATGTTTGGGGTGTTCCGTAATTACGCGTGAATCACGCGTGGCATGTCACCTAGTGATATGCCTATGAATTATGGTGCATTCATGGAACGGTGAATGTCGAATACTAAAATCCATCAACAGGCAATTTTGTTGATTACTCAAAGTTTGTTGACAGATACCTAATGTCGAAGCTACTATTCAAGGAGAAGTACGGCTGTGCAGTAAGAGCATTCACACAATAATGTGCTCAACATTTTTCTGACTCCATTTTATCGATTAGCGCCAATTTCGAGAAAATTCCGATTTTTGAACATATAACTCGAAAACATTTTCCTCCACTGCATTGCATCCCCGACAGGTGATTGCATCTGCCACGGTAACCAGATAATTGAAGCATTGCAGGGATTCTGGAAGCAAGATTATATCAAATAGTAGAAAATGATAATCTTACTTAGTTTTCAAATGACTATTTCAAAATATTGCAATTGTTTGGGTCTACCTGAATCTGAATAGTATTGTGAACCCATTTACATCGTTTAAGAATTCATGATCATTGTCTTTGATTTCGATATTTTGCTCTTTCAGTGCCAGTAGCTCAAGTGACATGATCAAGCTCAAGAAAATACTCTTACTAACAAGGCTGAACATTGTAATTTGTAAAGCAAACTATGACAAGGAGGATTTGTAAAATACTATTCTTTCTTCTGTACAGTTATTATGATTAGTCAATTCCATGATAATTTCTTCAAAACTGTAGCAGCTCGCATATCTCACATTCGATACTGGGTCACAACTCGAGTTCATTTAATAAAATTAAAAGTCGAAGCTGTATAGACATTGGGGATTTTATTAATACTGAGTTGCTACTCTACGTAATCGTACTTACTCTATGGTGGCCAGTTTGAGGGATATTTCGAAGCCGATGAATATTGCAAAAGATGTTTGCCTTGCTACGAATACTTGGTAAAGATTAACAGAAAATGTAACAAAACTTTCTTATAATTTATTGAAAGTATGCAGATCACCCTATATATTCCCTCGTGTCACTAAAGCAAAGAAGTGGAGACAATCAAACACCAATTGCAGAAATGAAAATGAACATAGGCCCTTATATATGGTCTAGTTTGGAAGAGACGCGGCGGCTTTAGAGGATAATGCAAAATTTCTGGCGTTTTGCGATACAATTAAGACGTGATTACTGAAAGTTGATCCAGTCGTCATCAGGGATTGCAGCGGCTAACCGGTTAAACTATCCTTAACCAGTTAATCAAAAAGAAATATTCATCTTTTATTAAAATTCAACCAAACATCGTAACACTAATCCATTATAAACTAAGTATGTTGCATATCCATGATCTTCACATCCAAAACGTCAGACAAAAGCGCGCTCAAGAAATACACAATTACGAGTTAATTGCTTCGAATCTCAAAGTTGACCCGCTGGATTGGTGGAGGACAAATGGATGTTCTTTTCCAAAACTGCATAAACTCGCCAAAGGGTACCTCACAGTTCAGGCTACATCGGCAGTAGTGGCACTATTACTGGCGAGTAGTGAACGCTTGTTCTCGGCGTATGGAAGCAAATTCTATAAAACAGAATGTGTTTAGCGAAGGAAACGGCAAACGCAATATTGTTTTTACATTACAACTCTGACTGAGAGAAAAATCTAACACTTCCCGACAATTAGTCAATCAATACCTTGTTTTTGTTTGATTAGCATCAAAATGTTGTTTTAATCAAAAAATAGGCTATATGTTCTTCGTATCCTATTTACAATAATAAAAGAAAAGTTCAAGGCGAATTTTCGTGCCTTTACGCGAACACGTCGTTCAGTATTGCCCTGACGACTATCCAACTATGACACTTGCTGGAATCCCAACTATGATGATGCAAAATGCTATTTTGATGAACAATTTTTCTAATGGCCTTCGTACATGTAAATGGATGCTTGATGATAATTCGCTCAATAGTAAGTAAATACCTCTCCCGCTCTAGTGTGAAACATTGTTAAGCTTTTTGACTGATTTTGACATATTTGATCTATTAACCGGTTAACCGGTTAATTTGTATTTTTAACCGGTTAAGCGAAAATTCTAACCGCTGCAATCCCTGGTCATCACCCAATTCAGGCTGAGGGTTCATCTGCAAAACTAATAATAATACTTTATTGAGCAGTCAAAAAGACCAATGACCATACAAGGTAAATAACAAGTAAAACTTTCATCAACGTTTCAGAAGTTGAAGCGGTTACAGCACAGAAGCCGCAAAAGCATTGTTCTTTGCGGCTCTGGTAAGTCGCCCGAGGTTCTTTTGTCATCCACGACCCTGTTTTGTACGAATGGGTCGAAGACCAATCTCCTATTTATTTTGCCACTGGCAGCCTGAATCGCATGAGCAACACGGCCACAACATAAGTCCGAAACAAGACAGTTAAAGGAACCCCTTGATTTCTTTGAGCTCAGACTTCCCAATGCAAGAACATTCATTATTGCTCGACGAACGATAAATGACCCTCATCGTGCGATAAATATGATCAAAGAATTTATCGCTGCATGGCTGTCAAAATTTCTTATTGCACTGTGATTGTATGCAATGTTTTCGTTGTATGCAGCTGTCCATTTCAGGACATAGAAATAGAACAATTGATATTTACGACGGTAAAGTATAGTTATTCTGAAGCACTTGCCAATTGCTTAGCGCTATGATAGCGCTAAGATAGCGTTCACTTCAAGACCTTTTACAAAAGAGCGATTGGCAAGCCAGTGCATTGCTATTTTGAGCTACGGAAATCGAATTGTTATCAATGGTTGACGCTATGATGACGCTACGATAGCGTTCACTTCAATAACTCTACAATGGAACAATTTGATAAGTCAGTACATTGATATTTGGTTATTATTTTTCCCTGTGATAATGCAAAGCAAAACGCGGAAATTCCATTAGAAATCACTTATTCTGAATGTCATATCAAGTCAGACAATACAATCAAAGAAAAGTTCTTATCAGTAAGTGATAACGATAAGTGAAATGTGGACATTATGGTCACTTTCTTGTTTGACGGCGAATAGTCAAGAAGTCGACTTATGTTCCGCTGCTGCTCTATCGCGGTCCTTTTATAAATTCGCTCCGCATCACTTCGATGTCCAGTGCGTTCTTTGATGAGTTGCTCATCCACGTCCGACTGGAACAATGCGGTAGCACAGGATACCTTCCCGGAGTGACCCGTGAAATTCCCTTTCAAACCGGCAGCTGCAGCAGCATTGGGCAGTAACTGGAAGATGGAATTGACACCAATTGGCACGTTGGCGTATCGGATTTTTCCAGCGATTGGCTGCAACGGTCTGCGATAGAACGCGCCCTCCTGAATGCCGCACCGCTTCAGAGCTTCGAAGTAAGTCTGAATCAGCTTGTACGTTGATTTAGGGAAATTAGAGTCGTACTGCTTCAGATCCTTAACAGCTACATGACGGTGCTGCAATCCACCTCGATTATTTTTACTTTGCTTGCCCAGGAACCGAACGAAACGACCAGCGGCATCTTCACCAAAAACAAATTGGTTCATTGTCAGGCTTCGGTGCTCGTCACGAGAACGAAGACCAAACACTTTGCTGGTGTAAAAGTAGACGGCAGACAGCAACCCTCGACTGGTTTTCGTAGAAAATACATTTGAGCGCCATAGTTTTTCTTCGTCATCAGTAGCAACAGGGTCAGCTCGCTTCTTGCAGATTCCGACGCCTTTGCTTGTCAGCTCTTGCATCCTCGAGTCGATGCAGCGTCGCAGATAGTGGAACTCTTTGTTACTTTGATTGAAAAAGTTGAGGTCAGGGCGGTTGCAGTCGTCTCTCAGGTAGCGCATGACGCCACACATGATACCATAAATAGATGATGGTGGGTACTCCTTGCCGTCTTTGCGGCGAATCTCATAAACAAAGTGAGACAATACTTGAATAAGGAGATCTGTGCCCACATTTGGCAAGCTCGAGAGATCTGGATATTGGCACTCATCAAAAGTCATATTTCTTGCAGCTACCCATTCTTCGTACACCCTAAGGGCAAAAACGTTTGCTCTTCGGGTATTCTCGGGAACCGACCTCTGCACACTAGCCTCAATTTCTTGTGTACTAACAAAGCTAAACCGCTCCATTTCCAATAGATTGTCCTAAAATAGATGCCACTAATCATTTCATAGTGGCCATGAGATGCGTTTATTAAATTAATGTCAAAAACAAGCTCAGTCTTCGATAACCACACTTTCAGCTCTTATTTATGTATTGATTATTTATCAGATGAAAAGTCATTGTTCATAATACGCTGAGTAAACAACAAATTGCCTGATTCGAGCTAAAACAGTCCATACAAATCATAAATGAAAATCGCTTTATCTGCCGTTTATTGTCAAAAAGTTCTACTGCAACGCTCATTCTAATTTACGTAGCGTCGTTTCATGAAAGATTGCGCTATAAAGACGCTAACTTAGCGTTTTGACGGTGAGATTTACAATGGTTAGCCCAAGTATCATCGCAAAAGCTATTCTAGTCTATTATTTAATGTCTGCATTAAGCATAGAGCTAATCTGAAACACTTGCGAGATATTTTGATAAACAACGCTAAGATAGCGCTATCTTTTAGAACTCTATAATGGAGCAATTGGTAAACCATTACATTTCTATTCTAAGCCATAGAAATCGAATAATTGTTATCAATGGTTGACGCTGTGATGATGCTAACTTAGCGTTCTATCGGTAGCTCTGTTTCAGATTGATTAACAGTTTTGACAAGATGAATAGATTGAAGCGTTTGCTCTACTTAATTTTCTAAATGATTGGTTGAAGTGCAAAAGTATGACAGCGTGCTGACACCGTGCAAATCGTCTCCGCCGCCCTGTCAAGCAATAAGGTAGTTATCGCACTCTAGGATTCGTCTCGACCTTCGGTCTCGACGAATCCTAGAGTGCGATAACTATCACTTACAGTCCAGCAAAGTGTGACAGTCAAGGAACAATAGACTGTGTGATATCTCAAAACACAATAACGCTTCAGGCCACAACAATAAAAGCTCCATAGATATCACACAAATAGATTACTACATGATTGAGAACTTGACAGACATGCCTGACGAAATGACATCAGCAGTTCTAAAAGTCATGAAAAAGAGCAGCAAAATGAGCAAAATCCTTTAAATAATGAATCATTAATGAGCAATATACAGAAAAAAAGTGAGGAACAGGATCTGTACATGCCCAACGTAAAGTCGACAATACAATCTTGTCGTTCGCATAGCATAGACGCACGTTAAAATCTGTGACCCTGTTACAGGCATTCATTACAAATGAATTAAGTCACCATGAGTTGTCAATAAATTAATAGTGTGAGATTGCTTTGAGGATGACCTGTTGAGACCTGCAGGATAGCAGGTACGAAGCACACCGATCCATTTAGACTCTTTTTGAAGTCTATGAGAATGTGAGAGGGGTCGATCAATGGCAAAAAAACGCAGAGGACAGCCAGTTTGACCGACGTAACGCACAAAACATCTGGTGCACTCGATGACACAAATGCAATGTGTCACATCACAAGTCAGATTAAAAAGAACAGGGAAAAGCTCAGAATGTAAGACAGTCCTGAAATAGCACAGGTACCACATCAAAGTCCGTTGCATTCACAGACCTAGGATTAGAGAAGACTGTCTGCTTTCATTCATTCACCGTTACTTGCGCTGAAGCCGCGATTTTTTGTTTACAAGCGACCGCTGAAAATACTTGGGCAAGAAGTTGGAGTTAGCCAGCGGCAAAACATGAAAGATAACAATGTTTTATTTGAATTACATCATGCAATATCTTGTTAAATTGCTAAATTAACAAATGTGTGACACACCAGGCATGTAGCAGGTTGAGAGGATGCTGATAATATCAAAATTTCACGTCCCCATCTTGGTTTTTTTAAGCAAATAAATACGTGTAACTGATAATTAATTTATTCTTGACTGAAACTATTCAGAAGATGTGTTCTGTTGTGTTCCTCGCTTTGACACATATCAGACACATTGTTTTGATTCATCAACCGGCTCAGCACTCGAAACCAAAGAAGAAATGGAAAAGTAGAAACAGCCAAAGCACAAAAGTGGCAATTCCTTGAAACCATATTCACACTGATTTGAAGTTGGCGCTCGTCTTCATTTAGGTATTTCATGAGCCCAGAAATCTTGAATATGGTTTTATAAAATATCTTGCTTAATATTTGTCAAGTTTGCAAAAATTATAAATTAAACCCTCTAATAAAAATGATTAAACTAGAAAATTTTATACTTGCAAAATGGTTCTATATAATAATCTAAAATTATTCGCCTTTTACTCCTATCGCTTGCTTGCTTTGTCACCATGTAAATTCTCATAAAACAATGTCTAGCAAGCAGGGTTTTTCAGCGAGCACGCGGCATTTTTTCAAGTATTTGATGAGCGGATGAGCGAACGAAAAATATATTCTTTGAGCGAAAATTGAGCGGGAGAGCGTTGATTTTTTGTCAACAGCGAGCGGTTGAGCGAGCCATTTTTAGAAAAACCAAAAAAGATCGGATAATGAAAAAAGCGAAATATTTGAAGTCTTAAAAATGCTTTCTGTGACATTTTCAGTTGTCCACGCACTACATAGTTTCCTAACACACCTTGCGAATTTCGTCCGAGTATTGCGCCAAGAAATGTATATACTGATTCGTTTGATCATCATGCAAAATTAGCTTCAGAATATTGCCGATTGCTATACATACAAAAATAATTCTGTGGTTGTGTTTATCAAAATACATTGTTTCAACTAATTTTGCGCAATTGCTAATTTGGCATGATGATGGCCTACATTATTTCATGGTGTGCTTCAAATTTCAACTAAAATGAAATGATGAATTTCCATTTAACCCCTAAAAGGTGTTTATTTAATCTAAAGCATGGAATTTTCTCTGAGCACAAAAATGTTTGTGGAATTAAGGAGGGTATTATCGAGAAATGAGCGAGGGAGCGGCATTTTTCGATGATTTTGAGCGGTGAGCGAGCGAAGGATGGTTTTGAGGAACTGAGCGGTGAGCGAGCGAAAGGGCGATTAAAAACAAATGAGCGAGCGAAAGAGGAATTTTGATCCGCTCAAAAACACTGCTAGCAAGTTAACGGCTGCGACCTCTGTGTTATGTTATAAAGGAACATGTTTGATCAGCAATTAATTGCTTTCAGGTGCAAATGCGCAGTATTGCGCAAGAATGAGAAATAAATGAGAAATCTATTACATGACTATCAAATTCCTACTCACAATTATTCTGATGTGGCACTTTATGAAATTAATTGGATTTGCATTGAAAATGTTCATAAATTGCGAGCACATGATTCATTGATTCTAGCAAACAAGTAGGGAGTAAAACACATTCATTATACAAACGGGCAATCACGAAGGCGATCAGTGATCATATTCCTTTCATAAAAGAAACGTTCATCTATCTGCAAATCGACTAATTGTGCTTTGATATATAAACTTGCCATGCAAAGAGATGCAATTTTATCAAGCTGTAATTGCGAAAAGACTGAATAAACACTTGTATCAGAGACCGTACGTATATATATAAGAGACCGATTACATATATAAATGAAAATGGTGTAAATGTTTGCCCATTATCATGTGAGCTTCTGATTATGATCGCTTTTATCAATGAATAATTGCCGCGACTCTAATAGCATCCGCCAACTTCTTGCCCAAGTATTTTCTGGCGAGAGACACTGTTGTGATTTGTTTACCGGCTTCACGTGTTGATGAGAGCAAGCAGTCTTCCCTAATCCTAGGTCTGTGGTTGCATTGCCCAAAACCAGGCATCCAGCCGAAAAGGAAGTTCCTCCGAAGCCTTTCCCATGGTGACGCCAGATTCTTGCACAAAATGCCGGTCATTGAACCAAAAGTCATTTTGCTCAAGAGACGGAGCAACCGAGGAATGGCATCATCAGGACGCCTATGATCAGGGGGTGTTGAAAAGCGGTGGCGACGCGACGTATGCCTTCGGTGATGTGGATGTTAGTATATAAAGATCCAACATCAAATATGCACAGGATGAAGTCAGAAGGCAAAATGCATATACTATATACTCAATGCAAATAGAGAATCGATGAACATGTTCCAACACTAATTGTGCAAATTCTGATAAGATATATGCTTCATATGCAATACATGGCATCAAACTTGCACATTCTTTGCATTTTCAGTGCCCGGCCATTCATTCAAAGCCTGTAAAATGCTAACTGCAGACCGATGTCGGCAAGGTTGCATCAAAGCTAGGTGCTTCCTTTGGGTACAATCTGAAGACTATCAAATTGATCCCTTTGATGAGGAAACTGTATACCAAAATCACATTTGCGGCTGTTTACCGCTCGCTGGATGCCGGTATGCTCCTGCAGCTGGTTACTTTCTGAGATGATTTCGGGATCGCTTCCCATCGAATGAACCTGAACACATCTGCAGAACACCACTTCTGATCGGCTTACATCCAGACTTGACTGAACTTAGTCAGAAAACTGACTTCCATTCCATGAAAGCTCTATTTATGTTGTACATATTACTATGCTATATTTGCTTTCTGCCGGCTTGGTTTCCGGCAGCTACATGTACATGCAACGAGACCATCTTGGAGAGATCTGAGATTAATGTTTTTCTTGCATTTACTAAGATTGTCAATACCAGAGCATTTTGTTACGTAAGATTTTACACTTAATTTCCATGTAAATTCTGAGGATCATTCGTCATCAGTCTCATTTTTGTGAACATATTTTCTCGTGTTGTTTCATGTTGTCCAGTAAATTCATTTTGCACACATAGTCTGAATTATGAGAAATTTTGACGTTTTTCTTGAATTTACAGGAATTTTATCGGAATGCATTCCGCGCAGGTCACATAGCTGATCAATAACGATAATTTTGCATGGAGCAAGATAGCCAAAGGCAGATTAAGATACGTGTTCCTGAACTAATGACTAAGTATTTTTTCTTTTAGAAATTGTCATCTCAAACCTAAAATAGAAGTCAGACAATGATGTGCAAAATCTGCAATCTAGGCTATTTGTGATCTCTTGCATTCAAAAGTAGTAGTAGTAGTAGTGGTGGTGGTTTTATTTTCCTTGACATGAAGAAAAAACATAACACACATGCAGGCTACAATAGAGAAATAACATGAAGTCCTACTATTGGATTCTCAAAAACAAGTCAATTAATTCGAAGTTAAGATCATCTCTCTGAAGTAAATAATATTTATTAAACCACCGTCTCTGCAAGCTCTATATTTATACAAGTTCCATATCATGCTTCGGTATATGTTTGCTATAGGCGTCAAGGATTACATGATTCGGCGGAAGAGTTTTCTTTCTGCGAATGAAATGATGGCCATTGGATCACAAAACTTGCAATGCCTGTCGCGTTACGTGATGATGGGCGTATTTGCTTTGACCAAGCATACGATTACATAATAGACCATCTAGTTTTCTAATTTCGTCCATGCACATTTTCGATCTGAATAGCGTGTGTAAACCAAATATTAATATTGGTTGTATTGCCGCTCTGTATAAAATGCTTTGTGGTAAAGGATGGAGACCTCCCTTATACATTCCATGCTTGCCCAATCCATTGAATGACCGTCTCGCTTTTGTTGAAATGTTAATTTTGTTATTTACACAATTTCCATTATTGTTATGAATAATACCCAAAATTTTCAGGTCATCAACATTTTCTAACTTTTCTTCACCAATGTAGAACTCAATTTGCTTTCTAAGACTTACATGACAAAACTTTTGATTTATAACCGTTGAATTTGAAATTCATTTGTCAGCATATTGTGTAGCAAGATATAATTGTTTTTGTAGTCCTGTCGGTGAGCCACTCATAATAGTGATATCGTCCGCATAAGAGAATGGACTGAATGAAACATCATAAATTTTCAGGGAATGACTAGAAGATGAATTCATTCTTGAGATGTCATCTGAAAACATAGAATAAAGCCACGGCGATAGTATTCTTCCCTGTCGTACTCCTCTTTGAACAGGAATGAGGTTTGAAATTTTACCTTTCCAGGATATCTTGATGTTGAGAGAGTTATACCACCGTTTAAGTAAACTCCACAGTCCAACTTTTCTGTCGTTTACTGTCCCATCCATAGCTTATAAAACATTCCAGCATGCCATATAGAGTCAAAGCATTTCTCTGAATCTAGCGAAGCAATGTAGAGTGGTGATTTTGAATGTTAATGTTCTAAGATACAATCGTTGATAGTTACTGATAGCATATCTGTTCCGATTGACTTCTGAAATCAATATTGTGATGGGGATATTTGAATTTCTTTACTAATTTCTTTCAAAATTAAAACTTATAATATTTTCCAGAATGTAGTACTGACTGTTATTCCCGTGTATTGGCAGCTTTGTTGGGGTCTTTTCCTGATTTAGGTGAAACATAGATGATTTCTGAATCAAAACTGGAAGGAGTCAAAGATAAGGATAGAATTTGATTGAAGATATCACCTGAACTTTCGAAGAGGACGTCACTTCTACCCATTTTGAGATGGTTTACAGTTATGTCATCTGCGCCTGGACAAGATTTTGAATTCAGCTTATTGATTGTGTCATTTACGTCATAACTAGTAATGATTTTATGGTTGAAATTATTAATTTTGGACTTTTCTTAAAATATTTTTTCTGTTATTGCTTCAATTTTTGATTGAAAAGTTTTCAGATTGCCTGAGTTCTTCTCAAACAATTTTTGAAAATGAGTCACAAGTGACGACATTGTTAATGTTGATTCTTTGTCACCTGTATTCTTTTTGCTTTTGATATGTTTCCCAAACTGTCTTGAATTTCCACTAATTTGTAAGTTGTATATATTTGTATTTCATTTTAACATTCCTATTGGTTACTTTTCCTGTATAATGACAAAATTGTTCTTCACTTTCTTGTAAATATCATGAATATACCCATTATTTGGTTTATCTTTTCCTTTCCATACATTCCACCATAACATTTTTCGTTTTTTAGGTCGTTCAACTCATGATTCCACCACGGTTTTCTTTTCCATTTTGATTTATTTTCAATTTGCTTAACACATCCGGAATCAAGGGCAGCAGTCTTTATGGCATTCGTAAGTATTGATACTTGTCTATCAAGAGTCTCTTTGGCATTGGCAACGAAATTAATCTTTGGAATGATGTGTGATCGTCTTTTGTACGGTTTACATTCAAATTGGTGTTTTGTACTTCATTGCCGAAGTCGGGTCTTACGAACATCTTATTGAAACATCTAGTTTTTACATCTAATTTTGTCCAGCTCAATTAACAAAAATGATTACTGCCAACACCTGCACTCTGCGAGGCAATTAGTAATTTAAGGATCGGAAGTGGCTTTATGGATACCCGACACTTGTCAATACCTGCCCACTCTGCGAGGCAATTAGTAATTGAAGGATCGGGAGTGGATTCACGGATACTCGACACTTGTCAAGACCTGTCCACTCTGCGAGGCAATTAGTAATTGAAGGATCGGGAGTGGATTCACGGATACTCGACACTTGTCAAGACCTGTCCACGCTACGAGGCAATTAGTAATTGAAGGAGCGGGAGTGAATTCACGGATACGCAACATTCTGATTTTTTTTATTGATGGACTATATAATCGCAGACTCCAACTCCGCCTTCAGACTTCAGCATCGACAACGACCTTGCTTGTTCGAGCAGATTCGTATCGAAGACTGTTCATTGCCTGATCTTCTTCTCGGAGGGAGAAAACTTGGAGTGGTCATCTCACCAAAAGGCGGTAACATTGATTCTTTGTATAACTATAAATCTCTGACCTCAAGTCTCCTCTTGAATATTTGACATCTCTGCTAGCGCACCTTTAAATTTGTAACGCTCTGTTCGTACTCGTATCATAAGGTTGAATTATTTCTTTTTGTGTGTCTATAACATTAACGAACTTTTGAGTTATTCCTTGTACCTTGTATTTCCTTGTTATCTATTTATCAACGTAATTGTCTAACTACTTATATCTATATTTGCGCTATAAAACTTTGTTTTTGTTCCGTCAAACGAGACTGGCAAGGTATTGTCCGGTAGTTGGGAATCGAGGTTCAGTAACTTAGTATAAGCGTCGACGTAACCGGTCGCTGATCTCTTTTTCTTTCCCGGACAGAACTGCCGGGTCCTGGGTTTCACACCCCGGAGTTGCTCACCCCGTTACACGTAAAAGGACCATACCTAAAACTAATAGTGGACTTCCGAGTACGGCGAACGTATTATAAATATTACATATCTGTTTCAGCTGATCCTAGTCAAAATCAAATAATTTCGTTTATTTTTCCCAGTGCACAACTGTTCCAAAAATTCCTTGCTCAGCTGATTTTGGTATTTCGCTTCGTCAGATATTCTCTCTGTCTTTCTCTAGTCCTCATTTTCTCTAGAGTTAAACTTAACGTTGAAAGGTTCAAACCAACAAGTCAATAGTAGCCCTACAAATATATATTCATCTAGACAGTAAAGTCACGGATCATCAACTATCATCAGCAGCAGTAGCAACTAAAGGTCATCCGATCTAAGGAGAAATCACCTGAAGCCAAAACCGCCTAACTTCTTTTAATAGTGCTAATAATATACACCGTAGATTAACAATTCAAATCAACCACAATTAAATCTTAAATTACAGATGCATCTTATTTTTTCTGAACTTTGAAGCCTGGCCGAAAGTGAATTTCTATATGATGCGTTTTTATTTGTGTCAGACTAATCACAATAAGTTCTTATGACTTTTTTGTTGCATATGCATTTATAGTCATTTACTTTTTCTTCATATTGATGAGAAATTTTGAAAGATATAGATATCGGAAGATGATAAGCAGTGTTCGGGTGAGGCAAGTCGTGAAATATTTGACATTTAAAAATAAGCTCCTTCAGTTTGCGTTTACAAATATATAGTCAATCAAAGAAAAGCTTCCATTACTTTCATGACAATAGGTCTACTCAACTTCTTGTGGGGTCTCGATATTCGCTGCATATAGGTCATTTTCCACTACGAATTCGCGCAGCATCAAATTAAAAGTAATGATGCGTTAAAATCTCCTATCAAACACACATATGAGTCTCTAAAATGAGCAGTATAGATAACTTCAATTTCTTGGAGATTGTTAGATTGTTTTCTTGTATTCTGCGATGCATTTGTCTTTGTTTTCTAGAGTTCTTGTGTCAAAATATGGTAAATAAGAGCCGATTAGAATCATGGGGGTAGAAATTCTCTTCCATTTGATTTTCAGAGAAACAATTCGAGAAGACTTCGATTCTAATTCTTGAATACAATCGACTTTTAAATCTCTTATCAAAATACTCAATCCAGCGAATGGTCTTCCCTTGTAGCCTAACATGCCTGATTATTACATACTCGGAAATTTGGAAAGTAATCGCTGATTAGAAATTTCTCATGTGGTCGTAAAAGAGTTTCACACAAAAAAATAATATCCACATCATTCGTCAAATTGTCATCTATAAATTTCGCATTTTTCTTGAAGCTGCCGCAGTTGCACGTTTTTCAAGTTAACAACGTTTACTTTCCCATTGACGTTGATATGAGGTATCACAGCACTTTCTTCTCTTGTTATTTTGTGATTGGAATTCAAATTTGTTATCATCTCTGTAGTATTGATATTCTTCATAATTTCTGTGGTAGTGATTTCCTTCAAAGTATCTGTTTCTTCTTTCATTTGAATGCTGATTTGGTGACCACCGGTCATGGTGGTCATTTGAAAGAAAGGGCTGTTGATTTTGAATGCGTGGCTGACGAAATAGTCGAATTTGAATATTGTATACCTAATTTTGTGTATTTTTTATGACATCAACTTTATTTTGAGAGACACTAACCTTGAAAGATTTACTTTGTCGCTGATGGTTGGTGTATTTCGTGGGGAAGAGCTCACAAAGTTCATAATTATCAACACCAACCGACTGAAGATGTTTTATATCTTCTTGCGAGTGTTGAAGATGGATTCTACCAATATATAATTGAATTTTTTTCTCGTCTCCAATTCCTTTTATAGGACAGTTGCCATTAGATCCAAAACCCATTTCTCTTGATCCATTTCGTACTGCAGTGGCGCATGACATTTTTGATTTGTTATTCACATCACTGTCATGATAGTCAAAAGATTGTTCCTTCTTCTTCGTCTTTTTTCGATTGTTGTCCATCCACCTTCACAATCACTTTCACAATTCGAAGCAATATTTCTGTTCTTTCGGATTATTCTTGGGCTGCTGTCATCTTCACTTGATAAGTCGGATTCTTTGTTTGTCAATGATTTACTTTTGTTCTCCTTTATTTTTCTATACATCGTGCTGAATTGTTCCTCTAACTCAAGTTTGGGAGTGTCACATTTTTCTCGCAGTTCTTTCACTGTTCCTTGAGATATATTATCTCCTCCTGATGGTGATCCCGCACAATTTGGAGTTCTTTGATGCTTTGCTTTGCTTTGCAGTAATCAAATATGCCATTAGTTCGGAGATTATTCCAAGTATATTGCCATTCATGCCATTTTCATTCAGTGTCATATCAATTCTTGCGCATCTG
The DNA here is from genome assembly GCA_907163375.1 of Prostheceraeus crozeri. Taxonomy (NCBI): domain Eukaryota; kingdom Metazoa; phylum Platyhelminthes; order Polycladida; family Euryleptidae; genus Prostheceraeus; species Prostheceraeus crozeri. The sequence goes on from CAJQUW010008706.1 coordinate 370,361, forward strand.
TGCTTATCTGTCAAGATTTTATCCAGATCTGCTGATCCAGTTTTGTGAACATAACACATTCAGAGAGTAATAATGTCAGGAATAACAGTAGCTATGAGGTTCTCTTCTCCCCTTCATTTCTTTGTTCTTTAGAGTTTTCAATTCATCCATCATTTGTACATTAATTGACAAAAAAGAGTTTGTCTTAATCTCAGAAGAGCATCCAGATCAATGTTCGCACCTCTCAATTTTTCAATTATATTGCTATTGTTGTTTTTACTATGTCTTATTTCAATCTTTGATATATACAGTTCAATAAATTGGTCTTTGTCGTTTATTTTGACAATTTCATCCAAATTCATATCCTTTTCAATTCCAGCGCTTCATTCATTAGCAGTCATCATTCACTGGCAGTAAAAAAATTTTGTCAGTCGCTCCCGTCCAAATAGGCTAGTCTTCCGGGACTGTGTAATTGTAGTGCTTGCCTGCTATCGCTACATTCAAAGATTTCTGTGGAATAGTTTCCTGTCCACTATGCGTTGAAAGACTTGTTTAGTTATTATTATTTAATATATTTTACCCAAAAAAGTTTCCTGTCCATATGCTATATATCTAGGAGTCCATGGCCTTCTATATGCACATTTATATGGCAAATGTAATTTTTGTTGCCATTTCGCATATTTCTATGAAAGTTTATCTTCCCTTCCAATCCTTCCTCACGTGGGACATGAAGGAAAATAGGTATTCTATGAAGCCAGAAGGACAAGAAAATGTAGAAATCCGAGGCCGCGAAGCGGACGATAATTTCTACAATTTTCTTACCCGCTGGATTCATAGAATAGCTTATCCTCTAAATCTATGGCAACTAACCAATAACCAATGTGATTATAGGAATATATCTATGAAAATTTATCTTGCAAAAAATATTGCCCTGAGACATTTTTCATATCATGTCATATTACCTTCACACATTTAGAGGATAGGACATGGACATCTATTATATCTAGGCAACATTTTTCATCTCACCGTATTTCACCTATCATCCCTTCACATTATAATGCTTCCCATGTTATTCGGTAGCTTTGGAGACTAAGAATATATCGGTTAAAATTTAAATCAATCTTGCGTCAGCGGACAACCTTGCATTCATTCATTCAACCTCCGACAGCTTGCTTAAAAGGTCGTCATGTATTCCGAACGATGTCTGAAATATTCTCTGCTATTTCTGGTGGTAATGGTATGCGTTCAATCAAGTAAGATTTTCCTCATGAAGGAATGGTTAATGTCATTTCGTTTTGTATACGAGACTTATGATGAGCATTATTAATCAATATTAGGTCAATATCCATAAATTCAAATTTTATCTGTATATTTTCAAATATGCAACATACAGTATTTTATGTCAGTTCGTAGGGTTGTATAACTTCAATGCAGTTGGAAAGAGCCAATATTGAAAGATGGTGGTTTTATTTTCTTTGTTATTTCTTACAATTAATTTCAGTTAACATCCGTTCACTATCTTCAGGTAAAAAGGAAGGAAATATGGTCTACTATAGAATTTAAAATTGACACCGACGTCTATGTCATAATAACACAATACTGAATACAAAAGGGGGAAGGGCAATACAACAGGTAGTACTACCCGCATGTTCACGTAGTGCACTTTTCTTGTCTTCATGCCGTAAACTACGTTCAGATTCTCTATATAGACCTTACATAGACCACTATACAAACCTTGAAATGGGCGACAAGTTTGACCTATGTAATTCTGGTCACATGTCTTGTAGGAAAATTCATAGATAACACATTTACTTTTGCAGTCTTAGGCTACTTTGGGCCAATATCATTACAAATTCTGTAAGAACAATTATTTTTGTCCGACTTTTTGAAATTCGAAATAAGTTATTTCTTGGTTTGCTGATGATGCAAATTAGAATTTCATATGATTTTATTGATTTTTTATCAAGAAGAAACTGTCACCAACGAAATCAAGTGTCAAATTCACTTCGTTTTCTCCAATGACTTTCAATTTTTAATTCTAAATTTTGCGGTACATATCAGTTTTACTAAAACCATTATCACTTACTGGTAGTGTGTTTTCATATATTTCGATTTTTCTGAAGGGTCAGACAAGACAGCATTGAGCCTCGACGTATCGGAAATTAATTTTTATAAAATTGTTTTTCACGTAATTAGGCAACCAGCTATCTTTGCGCAAACTTGTGACTGCTCTACTGTACCAACTGCATTTTAACTTTTCTTTTACCGAAATGATTATGTCCAGGAAATTGAGACAGTCAGTGTCTGGAACTTCAAAAGTACATTGCATATTATCTGTTGGGTTTAAAGGATCATGGATACTCTGAGGCATATTCCTATTATCGGGAAAGGGACCCAAGATGACATTGTCGATATATCTTTTGTAAATGGTTGGAGGGATATTGCGAGAATGATACTTATAGCTCAATAGATGATAATATATACCAGTAGATTGTGATAGATTGTACACCAAACCGTTGGTAACTTTTTACTTAGTGTGCTTGAATTTTCACTTTTTTACAACAAACACAGCTGTCGTAAAACTTTTGACTTCAAAAAAAACTATTGCTTGACAGTGTATTTTACATCGTTGTCCGAAAGAATAAGACAAACTTTGAATTGCCAAATAGCGGGTATAATGATCGCACAGACAAATCTATCAGTTTTCCTTTCACACGAACTGCTAGCTACTTCTAGCTACTTCTATTCTTGCCAGAAGCCGTTCGAATGATATCATGCTAAGGGAATAAGATCTGGAATTAAAGAGCACTTGAATTCCGATTTGAATTTCGTATATTGATTTGATGATATTTATCCTGCGCGATTGCACTTGTCATGCTCATCTAAAATTAAATAGACGGATTCAGATTTTTTTGATTGAATGATAAAATGCAATCTAATTCTTGTGAATATGTGTATATTTGAATTTATTAGTGTCTTCCTGCATCTCATGACTTAGGCCAAACCAAAAATTGTAGTCCCTACTTATGACAAAAATTTCATTGGTGCTTGCAAATAATTTCTTCAAATTATACGTTTATTCAATGTAATATTATTATAGTATTTGCATGTATGTACATATTTACAAGCCAATGGTGGAAAGAGAGATTGAAATGAATTAATTATGGCAGATTATTCTTTTCATTGATTTTACTAATTTCCTGATGAACATCTGCTTTAGAAATCACAAATGAAAAAGAAAAATCACAAATAATAATTTAGGGAAGTTTGGTCAGAAAGCGAGATGAAAATGAGAAGTTGCCTAAACCCACTTTTACAAGTGCCATAGCCATTTTCAAGAAAACTGTGACATGTATACATGTCACAGTTTTCTAGAAAATGGCAATGGCACTTGAATAGCCGAAATATATCGAAAAAGTAAATCAGAAAAAGCTACCAACCTTTACTTGGCTTCTCCAAATCTTTTAAACATGACAATTGGCCAAGGCATTTTCTCTCCACTTTTACAGCTGTTATACCAATCGTTAGAGGCAACTATTTATACTTTAAATAACATCTCGAGCCTACCTGTCATTAATTTCATAAAAATCTCATCTCATGTATAACTTTGATATTCATTTTGTTGCGTACAACATGCGTACACAAAACACATTCTCAAATTGACAATATGACTTGAATTTAAGCAAATTATTAAGGGTCATTTGTATCTCTACTGATGCGAAGTCAAATAATTTATAAAAATTACACATTAATGCAAAAAGAGCTTTCGGTGAACTCAAAGTCCACATAATTTGGCTCGTAAATCTTCTCAAGATTTCATACACGGTTATAGTGTGGGAGCTACTGACACTTTCTTCCTAAATTCGCACACAAAGGGCTTAATAGCATGGATTTGTAGATCTTGAAACGCTGAATGAAAAAATCAAGTTCTTATGTGTCACAGCCGCAGTCGCATTCTGTCGTATGTAAGGTTAAAGGATTCCCATTGGAATCCAATGGTAAAATTCAAGAAATATACATGGATTGTGAAACATTTGGCAATTTCGTACATTTTCTTTTGCAGAAAAGAAACTATTTATCACAATGCCATGAAATTTGAAACATGATTGAGCTCAGAACATCAACTGCAATATAACAGTTGAAGTGAGTCACATGATTCAGTATTTGATGTCTGAGAGCCTCTATAAAAATGAGTAAAATCACCAAAATTAAGTCAAAGCATGAAATTTGCTCATTTTTGTAGAGGCTCTCAGACATCAAATACTGAATCATGTGACTCACTTCAACTGTTATATCGCAGTTGATGTTCTGAGCTCAATCATGTTTCAAATTTCATGGCATTGTGATAAATAGTTACTTTTCTGCAAAAGAAAATGTACGAAATTGCCAAATGTTTCACAATCCATGTATATTTCTTGAATTTTACCATTGGATTCCAATGGGAATCCTTTAACCTTACATACGACAGAATGCGACTGCGGCTGTGACACATAAGAACTTGATTTTTTCATTCAGCGTTTCAAGATCTACAAATCCATGCTATTAAGCCCTTTGTGTGCGAATTTAGGAAGAAAGTGTCAGTAGCTCCCACACTATTGTTTTAAAACTGACAACCTTGTGTTTAATACTTGTTTGCATGGAAACCAGCAGATGATGTGCCATACCAAAAGCTTTAAAATTTTAAGCCTTTTATTTAAATTAGCGGTGAAAAAACGAAATCAGCTTACTCGCATCCATGACTTTGTTGTTGGTATGCTCAGTGTGAGATAAACTCCACAATATGCTGACCTTTATGTTAAAATGAAAAATTTAAGCAAGTGAATTTTTTTAGCTGTATTCTAACTTCACCGTGATACACAGTCATCTGGATATTTTAGTCACATCAGAATACTGTCATCAGTCTGTTAAAATGATATTAGAATCCATTCACTACTTCACGCCAAACACAAAATCTACTTGAAATCAGTGCTTTAAATCAGTCAACCAGCAACCGCTGCCATCTCAATAACTTCCGTTATCAAAAAGCAGATCCAATCTCCTTTATCATTCTGGAATTTTATCACAGGCAAGTTATGAGAGTTTCTGACTCGATATAATTTGTTGGTCAAAAGTAAAAAGTTATAAATTTACACTTCGCACAGAGTGACGGGCCTTCGGCATCCAGCGCTTTCTTAATGGCTGATGGTCAAATGGCGGTCTGCAAACTCGGTGTGAAGATTTATAAAGAAGTGAATGATATTAAGAATTGTGTTGCTTGTTGAATGTGAGGTAATCAAAGTGAGAGGGCAGACTGTAGCAAGGTAATTCATGTCTTCTATTGATTGTTGGCTTCAAGTGTGTAATAGCTTTTGCTTCACTGAATGTTGTGTCTCGAGTGTTCGTCAGCTTAGCAATGAAATCGACCTGAAAATCCTCGATGCTACCTAGATCATTATGTTTATTTTTGATATGCTCATAGAGAGCGCTGGATGCAGACTTATTAATAATTGCACGTCTATGTTCTGCGCGCCGAGTGGAGAATAAGAAGGGACTCGTTTGTGCCCAATCATGTTAAAAGTAGTTTCATCAATAACCGCTTAAAAGATATACACTAAAAACCAAAAGACCAAAAGATGATTGGGCACAAACGAGTCCCTTCTTATTCTCCACTCGGCGCGCAGAACATAGACGTGCAATTATTAATAAGTCTGCATCCAGTGCTCTCTATGAGCATATCAAAAATAAACATAATGATCTAGGTAGCATCGAGGATTTTCAGGTCGATTTCATTGCTAAGCTGATGAACACTCGAGACACAACATTCAGTGAAGCAAAAGCTATTACACACTTGAAGCCAACAATCAATAGAAGACATGAATTACCTTGCTACAGTCTGCCCTCTCACTTTGATTACCTCACATTCGACAAGCAACACAATTCTTAATATCATTCACTTCTTTATAAATCTTCACACCGAGTTTGCAGACCGCCATTTGACCATCAGCCATTAAGAAAGCGCTGGATGCTGAAGGCCCGTCACCCTGTGCGAAGTGTAAATTTATAACTTTTTACTTTTGACCAATAAATTATATCGAGTCAGAAACTCTCATAACTTGCCTGTGAAATGCATCGCCTGACTCGCAAGCTGTTCAAGTATGATTCTCGAATTGAATGCATTGAACGAATTCTGTTTCTGTAGCCAAGTCCTTTCCTGTTGTGAATCTCTGGAAACGGAATCGCAACGGTTATGAACTAAACAGTGTTCAGGAAAAGTATTTTATGATTCCAATGAATTTTGTATCGAACTTATCCATCAGAATGTATGCCTAAGTCAAGGTTTGAATAAAAGACTCCATGGCGTTTCCTATGACATTATGATTGATGCAGACTGCTTCTTCACACATTTTCCATTTCTAGAATAATTTTAAAAAAATTCTGGTTCATTTGTCTAAACTTTAATAACTTAATAACTTTGTCTTAACCTTGTCTAACTTGATGGGATTAAAAAGCAGTCAGTCCCTGCTCGTATTTAAAATCATATTTAGATACAATTTAGAATGCCTCAAACAGCGGTTGTGAAACTATATTTGAAAGTACGGTATGAAAAAATAGGGTTCCAACAACCATGTATTCAAAGTTTAACACTATAGAGAATTTATGTTGAAAATGTATAAAACATCACGGTCCTGTCAGTTAGTAAACAGGTACATATAATGCTCCTCAATTGCGTGGATTTCAATTTAGAGCAATGCCTGCTGAAACGCAATCAGTGTAATCAGTGTGCTTAAAAACATCACTGTTCGGCAAGCGATTCCAAAATTTCCAGGACATTGAGAAAAGTTTCAATGGATTCATTGCTCCGCTGACGGTGACTATATCAGAAGCAGATGAATCTTTACAACTTCAATTGTGAGACTTACAAACTTAAAGTGATCACTTTTTCCTAACCAAAGCTACTCTGCCAATCAAACGATTTTGGCCTGTTCTTTCTGAAGATCAGTACCCCAATTTGCGCCGCTTTGGATTGCGCTTTCTATCAATGTTTGGAAGTACTTGTCTTTGTGATTCAGAATTTTCCGCAATAAAGTCGATTAAGAGTGAGAAATCTTCCCAATCAAATATCTCTTGAGGCTTGTCTTCTCTTAGCCCTACCCTCAGTTGACACGAAGAAGCTGACCTCAAAAGTACACTAGCTTAAAATTAACTAACTGTAGCTTACTCACTTATTTGGAAACTAACTAATTAGAACTAATTAGAAACTTAACTATTTTAGGAAAATTATTTTCCTAAATATCTTTGAACTTTAGTCAAATGCTTTCATCAATATCAATTTTTTTAGTATTTTATATCAATATTTTTCATGAATATCAAGATAATTTAACATTTACTTGTCTAATAGCGGAAGATAGTGAAGCGGTTGAGGAATGTGAACTACAGTCCGCGAATGCAGTCTTGCCGAATGCGGCCCGCGCCCGTATAAAGTTTGGACAACCCTGAAATAGACAAATGGTTATTGAAATGTTGGGGTAGCACCATGTTTTATTGATGAAACTTTATGTAAATTGTGCTGACTTTATCAGAAAAAATGACTTTACATGTAAGTCAATAAACATACTACGTCAGTCTCCCAAATTTTTTATTTAGTTTTTTTCCAAAATTTCTGTTACTTCAACTGTGTCAAAGACAACAGAGGGATGCAGCGGCTTTTGTACAAAACACAAAATTCAGAAAAAAAGATATTAAATTAACTGAAATGCATAGTGTAAATAGAATTTCTCTCCAATATCTTCCTCTCTATATCGTGGTATTAGCAAATCCTTGTTGTCAAATCGTAGAAGTACACAATCAAAGATTGGCAGGTATATCGTGATGAAAATTGAATCGTTGATCGAATAAACTATTTGACAACTTATATGTTCATCAATATGCATATGAATAGCGCGATTTGTCTCACCAATATAAATATTGAAATATAAGTTGCATGTTGACAATATTCTTAAGAAAATATAACTTTATATATGATAAACAACTTCTACAACTCAACTTTTGTAAATGAAAGTGATCGTTTAAGGCATGGTTGAGCAATGAAAATCAGCTTAATAGCAACTGTCACATGCACAGAATCAGATTCATGTGAGCTTCGGTTTCCTAGAAAGGAAGAGTTATATGCGACCTCAATATCGAAATGGCACATCACAGAAGTAGACAACTTGCTCCTTCTCGAATGGACAATTCGTGTATCGCTTACTATTGGAAATGGCAAGCAATACGCTGTCAGCAGAGGACACCAGAGCCAGTGAGAGATGCTGTGATATCACTTCGCACACACCAAAACACACATCGTCTAGCTAACATTCGATTCAGTGTATGCACTATGCAGTAAGGAATGGTGAGATGACGATGGTGAAATCATCAAGTGAACTAATTTTCGATACGCCTGCTACTTTTTTAATAATGATCGGAAGGGCCAACATTATGGAGAAAACTTGTGCGCAATGATCTGAATTCTTCGAATCTGAAGGAATTTTGGCAATCGAAGCACTTTGCTGGAACTCACATTAATCTGCAAGCGACGCACGACTTTTTCCTATCTCTGGAAGGTATTAGGAATTCCTTTTTGCCGACTTAATAGGTTCCTCGATGTGCCGGCGATTTCGCATTAATCACACTTCTAGTAAACCGAAGCAGATAATACAAAATAATTAATTCTGTGGTCGTATGGCAAAAGATGTTCAATGTGTAACTTCTTTGAGTAAAATGATGAATCTGAATATCCATTTCATGTCAGAAGAATCATCGAATTATAATCAGAATCTTCTTGACACAGTCGTTCATTTGAATTCTAACACTTTAAAAACATCATTTTACTCAAAGAAGCTACATAGGCCTAGTAACCACATCCAACCATGGAACAGTTGGGTTTCTGAAAAAGGAAAGATTAACCCTCTTAAAACAGATTCCCTGAGAGAAAAACTGACAAGCAAATTATAGAAGATCTAAATAGTTTGAAATCATGATTTATGAATAATGGATATCCTATTTATATTGTAGAATAAAATGTATTTGAAATTCAACTGTAACTTTAACACAACTTCAACAGAAGCTGAAATAAAAATATCATTTTTTGCGGCTATCACCTATCAATGACATTCAAACTTAAAAAGTCAGAAAAGTTGTCTTTGCTATCAAACCTATTCATATTACTCAACCATGTATTAAACGAATTGCTTATGTCATGATCATAAGTTTTTTTTTCTTTAGAATAATGTCAACATGCGATTTATATATCCATTTTCATATTGGAGGGACAAATTGCACTTTCGAATGCGTATTGGTGAGCATTTAAGTCATCCAAAATAGCTTACTTGATGAACATCTTAATTTTTACAGTGAGGATAAGCTAATGCCACCGAGACGAATATATTGTAGAGAAATTATATTTGCTCTATGAAGCCAAGCATCAATATGAATTTCAGTTTATCTATATCCTAATTTTGAATTTTGTGTTGTGAAAATATTCCATAGCGTCCCTCTGTTGTCCTTGACAGACGAAAATCTGGGAAACTGACATAATAGCACTTGCATATAGCAATAGTGCGCTTGTAATAGTACTTGAGGTACGAGCGAATGTAGGGCTGTTCCTATTAGGGAAGCTAGGGTGCCGTGGAGGCAACCGAACACCAAGATATCAAGCCGGTAGTCAATTCTCTCCGCCAAGTGAAGAAGAGCGGCAAGTCTCGCAGAAGAGGAGTAATATGGTCGCTTGTACTTGAATCACAAACAAGTTTGGTGGCAGCATTCAGTGAAGTCGTTGGGCGCAGATGGGGAGGCCGAACGTAATCGATGAGCAGTAGTCAGGGCGGGAATGGGGTGATCAGAAATAGCACTGCAAGTCTCATGATCGTACGTTTGATGGATCTGATGTATCTGTGACTGACCAACTCACTTTTTGCCTCTCTTCAGATTAAGCATGCAACTCATCAAGTGATCACACCAAGTTTTAGACAGATTTTTAGACGGGACCGTTCCATAGCGAATGTCAAAATAGACAAGTACCAATATAGCAAATCTTATAACAGCCAATTCCCATAACAGCAAAATCCCAATATAGAGAATGCCTAAAGAGAGAATTCTCAGAAAAGAAATATTGCATCATCTGAAATCAGACTTAATCACTGATTTGTGCGGGAATTATTCTTCAAAACCTGAATCAGTACCTTGTCCATCCAGAACTCCTTGCCTGAATTGATGCTGTGACATCGGGTTTCAGTTTTCAAATCGATGAAATCTGTCACAAGTCAATGCAACTTCAAGCTAATTTTGATCAGACGGCAGATCATGCATTTGTCATGAACTCAATTTCGCTTGATAAGAATAGAGATAGCAGCATACCACATTGATGAGTAGTATAATACTATCACACTTATTTCTGTTAAGTTTTGATAAACTCGTAATCAAATCATCAGATCACAATTTATTTCCCTAGATAGCGGTGCACTAATATTCAATATTGAATTGAATTGTTTGTTAAACACCTCCGTGTCTAGCAGTCTTCGAAGGAAAGATAAATAACAATAGCAACTTGTGAAGTGATAAAAGAAATGACGAGTCAAAGAATGAACTCAACCAAGTAACTAACATCCAACTACAGTAACAAGTCTGAGTAACCACATTAACTTGTTTCAACATCATTTCGATACCGATGCGCATGCATCACATCAGTTTAACAAAAAGGGGTTGATATTTCTTTATTTTCAAATTCATGATGTCTCAAACTCGTACATGTATTGCACGACAGTTTTAGAATCTTCTTGCAAATTCTCATCAGACTGCTCGCCTCTCAAGTCCATTGAACTTTGTTATTCAAACTTTGTTATCCACAGGATTCCACTATTTTCCGCGGCATTCCACATTGAAGGCTATTTCTGTCATTTTTTCGTGAGAATCATTATCATACACATTCCGTTTTCAGTTAAATTTTCGAGAGAATATGACGTGATCATTGTCATGATCATATGATTTTGGGAATGCCAAGTTTTTAATGTAAAATCTGTTTAGGCTGATATTTATCCTATTGGAATTCTTTGCAATCAAATTCCTCACTTTCGGGAGCTTATCAAATTTCTTTGTCTTCAAAGCATTTATAATTCAAACACTTGTTGTTGATTGATATGCTCCAATCAATCATGCCTCCATAGTTGCAGCGGACAACTGTGTTAGTCAGAAAAATCTTTAGTATCAATAACTTGACGATCTCAAAACATGATAGCTCGCATCTTCATTTGCAATATTTGTATTCCCTCATCTTCTTTATCAGCGGTAAATTGATGATTTTGATGACTGGGCCCACACAACGTGCTATCAGCTCGCATTAGACATCAAAAGCATTCGAAACACTATCCAGGTCTATTTTATGAAACAATTAAGTTCAAAGTCATGCACGAACTTCAGTCACCCTTTGAGTCGAATAACAAAAAGCGTCTTATGTCAGTGCTACACAACCATGTATAGTAGAATTCAGCTTATAACTCGACAATGAACCCGTTGTGGTGGCATGAAGAGCACAGTCGCACTTCGAAGCGATTGCTTCTCATCAACCACGATGAAACCGGAAGAGAAGCAGAACCAGAAATTAAATTGTATCCTATCGATTTCGACTACAATAAGAAGTGACCAGAGATTTCAGTATCTTTGGAGTTTCCCTAACATTTTTTCTAACTTTCCTCTCCGATAGAGAACAAGCTCCAAACTGACGCACTGCCTACTCCAAAATATAATCAAATTTGAAAGAATTCCCAGCGCGATGGCACGATTCTTTTTGGCCTTTAGTTTTGAGTTATTCTTCACTTTTTATTATATCTCATTTGAGCTTCAAAAATCATGCAAAGCAAAGCCAACATTTGTATTTTGACAGTTGATACCTATCACATTAACTCATCAATGACAGCGTTAGAAGAACCTTGTCATGCAGCCACGGTCGAACACCATAGGAATATATTATTCAGCAAAGTTGACTCTGGTCGTTAGAGATGTAATATCATGAAATAAATGACGAGGGACATAGCACGTGTTTTAGCAAGGAAACCATGTTTTTCGTCAATTCAGACGGACGGAGCGGTGTGTTTAGTTTGATGCGTTTAAACAAAAATTAATTACCAAATATATTCACAATTGTTTGAAAATTTTGAAATAATGTTTTATTTGGAGTTGTTTGGCATTATTTTTTGGGTAAAAAAGGTTTAAGGGTATTTGGCACCAAATTGGCACTGTTTCTCAGACTTGTTTCAAATATTTTCTCAGACGTGTTTCCAAAGTCCGCTATGTCTAAAATAGAAATTGACTCAAGTTCGCGGCACCGCCGGGGGGGGGGAGCTAAGTTGGATGCATGCATCACCAATGAATGGCTTAGAATTGCATGTGCACATGTGACGGCTTCTAAACCAGTGATACAGTCGTTGACAAGTGTATCTAAGTGAAAATGCGAGCGATTTTATGCCACTATTGTGTATTGCATGAAGCTTAACCTCCATTGTAGGAGTTTTATTGTCATCATTTTCTGTGGTCGAATATAGCATCTTTTCCTTGTAATGTCATGATGTCTTCCATTTGCGGTGTTCACCGCGAGGATGTTCAATGAAAATGAGCATTGTGAAAAAAAATCTCGAACACGTACGTGACACTGATTGTTCGAAAGGAGATAAGAAATTCGTAATACTGTATGTTTCTCACTGCATGTTATGAAAATTAGGAGGATAACTCTTCACTTGGTCTTTTCTTTATGACTTTCAATTTTCCTCGGTAAATCATGATTTTTGATTCTTTCTTTTGACTTCATATATGGATAGGAGTTACTGCATGAAAAGTGACGAATATGACAAAAAGTAACACAGTCATATCTATCATTCACCGTTTTTTCTTCATTGATTTCAATAACTTAATAATATATATATATATATATATATGTGCATGTTTTTGCCCCACACAGTAGTTTGCAATAGATAAACTTATTTCGAGGAAGGAATTCGTTCTCTGAGTTAATAATCCAATACAGTCGAGCCTCGTTAATCGCAACCTCGCTAATCGTAATCCCTCGTTAATCGTAATTCCATTCAGGGAACGGTTTTTTTTCTATTGAAATCACCTCTCTTAATCGCAATTTTTTCGTCCTATCACCTCGTTAATCGCAATCGATTATACTGTAAGTATATAGGAATCGTAGACCTCAACTCGTTGAAAAGGATTCGCATCAACGCTGCTTCGTGTCTGACAGCTTTCATTGATCGTTTTTTCCATTTCCCCTGCTGATGACTTCTACGTGAAGCGTGCCTAATTTTTCTTGGAAATCGCACCGTCATCGTCTTCACCAATGCTCTATAGATAGAGGAAACTTTCAATGTAGCAATGAGTAAAAGCTAATGACGTTTACTCTTTTGTCTTGGATGCAACGAATGAACACACGATAAAGGATTCATACTTCTCGAAATTCATTCGATGTTCTGATAAACTGACATTGTGGTGCACCTTCTGTCCGTCCGTTTATCATGCCAAAGAATCGCGTAGATCTTACACTCAAACAAAAGGCCCAGCTCCTGAAGGAACTCAAATCAGACGGATCAAGCCAGAAAGCCATTGCTGACAAGTTCGGGGTCTCCGCTGCATGTGTTTATCGTCTTGTGAAACAGAGGGCTGTAATTCAGCAGCAAATTGACAAGGAAAAAGCAAGCGGTCGAAAGAGGACGAGAGGAGGCGGTGACGAAGACATAGACGAAGCTCTCTTCATTTGGGTGAAACAGAAATGTGCTCTAGGTGCTCACTTATCCGGACCAGAAATTCAGGCAAAAGCTAAACGCATCGCGTCGGTCAAAGGCAACGACAGCTTCCAAGTTTCATCTGGTTGGCTGTGGCGTTGGAAGAGCCGGTTTAACATCAAGTTTAAGAGGCAGCAAGGCGAAAAACAAGACGCTGATAACGACACGGCAAACGACTGGATTCGTGAAACTCTTCAAAAGAACCTCAGTGAATTTAAAGACGATGACATCTTTAATGCCGACGAAACTGGCCTTTATTACAGGGCGGTCAGTGATAAAGGACATTGTTTGGCTAACACAGAGCTCAGTGGAGGGAAGACAGCGAAAGAAAGGATAACAGCACTGCTCTGTGCTAATATGTCTGGAAAAGAAAGACAACCTCTACTCGTGCTCGGAAAGAGTCGTCGACCTCGCTGCTTCCCTAAGGATGTGTCGAAGCTTCCGTGTGACTACGAACACTCAACAAAGACTTGGATGACTTGCGCAATCTTTATGTCGTGGATGAAGAAATGGGACAGGAAATTACGATTGACAGGCAGACGTATTTGCCTTCTCGTGGACAACTGTTCAGCACATGTTTCAACTGACCTGACGAACATCAGTCCACATTTCTTGCCAGCAAATGTGACGAGTTTGATCGAGCCGATGGACCAAGGTGTCAGCCGAAATTGGAAGGGACACTATAGATTGGCACTGAACGACCGTATCGTCATGGAACTGGATGTCGATGAAAACCATCGCGCTCAAACAGTTGCCAGGAGCATAAGCTTACTTGATGCTGTCTACATCGCGAACGAATCCTGGAAGCAAGTGAAGCAACAGACGATTCAGAACTGCTTCAAGAAAGCAGGCTTCCGGCGAGAGGAACCAGTCAACGAGTGCGAAATTGACAGTTTAGCGGGTGATGCCTTACATGACGTTGCAGTCCCAAGAAATATGACACCAGACGAGTTCGTTGACTTCGCATCGTTCGATGATGACAGTGTCATTGCCGGTGAATTTGACGACGAAGATCTCTGACATGAAGCTCAACAAAAGAAATGTCGCCTCGACGATGATTCCAAAGACGAAAGCGATGAAAACGACGACGTCCAAATGGGACTGATGAACAATAATGAACGGATGCAATTCCCATCGCTCTTCCGGCGATTTATACAAGAAGAAGGGATCGATTTCGGAAAACAAAGCTTCCAACAAGTTGAGCGTACGGTAAAAGAAAGTGCAATCAAAGGACTAAAACAACAAACAATTGACTCTTTCTGTTGATGTTTTTGTTGAAGTTTTGGACATGTTAAGCCGTCAATAAAGATACATACAAACAATACTTTTCGCGTTATTTTGTACTTACCTAGCGTTATTTTATACAATACTTGCGTTATTATCTTTAACTAACTTTACATTACACTGTTTGTACAGTTTACTCGTATATTTGACTGCGACACATAGACATGCTACATATAGACTGGTATTCGTGTATTATAATTAAACGAAATAATTGGAACCCCGGTAATGACAATCCCTCGTTAATCGCAATTGGCGACCGTCTCCCGATGCATTGCAATCAACGAGGTTCGACTGTATATAAATTCATTGCAAGTACATTTTGAAATAAAAATTCACTAGATGTGATGTTAGAATAAAAACCTGCTTCCTTTTTTGAAGAAATACCACGTCAAAAATTGATATTTTATGTTTTGCTTCTATTTTTCAGTGACCGATGCTCGGCCTGAACGAACAAACCAAAAAAAGCGTGACAATAGTTATGCAACAATACATGACTGCATTGGCACAACTTTGCCAAGAGGTAAGTAATTAATGCTTTAGGAATTGCATTTTTTCTAAGATTTGCTAAGACAGTGGTACAGCGCCTTCATATAGGTAATGTTGTGAACTTTTCTGTTGCCTATCTCATTAAAATCAGGGTAGTCATGGAACACAATTTTAGGAATTAAGTGGAGAGCAAAAACATGTAGTAGTATTGTGAGCAAAGAAGCGTCGACCTGTAGATCGACGCATGTCGCGCTCCTGCCCGAAAGCGCAAATCGATCCTTTAATCGAGTCCCGTTGAATGTGCCGAGGATGGAGAACAAGCTCTGTCACCAAATATATTTCGGTTTATAAAACCTTCCTCAGTAGTGATTTACAGTGACAGTAGTAAGTAGCAAAAGCGTCGGTCAAACGTAGGTAGACGCATGTCGCGCACTCTGCCGAGTAGTAGTATTGAGAGAAATATAGCGCCAGCCCAAAGGTCGACGCATGTCTCTCTCCTGCTCAAATGTGCAAATCAATCCCGAAGAGGTTCCGATGATCTAAATGAAGGTAAGACACCAGATCTGTTACCAAATATATTTCATTATATATTTCAAAATATATAATTACATTCCAGCAAAATGTGACAGTCAAGGAACAATATACTGTGTGATATCTCAAAACACAATAACGCTTCAGGCCACAACAATAAAAGCTCCATAGATATCACACAAATAGATTACTACATGTTGAGAACTTGAAAGGCATGCCTGACGAAATGACATCAGCAGTTCTAAAAGTCATGAAAAAGAGCAGCAAAATGAGCAAAATCCTTTAAATAATGAATCATTAATGAGCAATATACAGAAAAAAAGTGAGGGACAGGATCTGTACATGCCCAACGTAAAGTCGACAATACATTCTTGTCGTTCGCATAGCATAGACGCACGTTAAAATCTGTGACCCTGTTACAGGCATTCATTACAAATGAATTAAGTCACCATGAGTTGTCAATAAATTAATAGTGTGAGATTGCTTTGAGGATGACCTGTTGAGACCTGCAGGATAGCAGGTACGAAGCACACCGATCCATTTAGACTCTTTTTGAAGTCTATGAGAAAGTGAGAGGGGTCGATCAATGGCAAAAAAGCGTAGATGACAGCCAGCTTGACCGACGTAACGCACAAAACATCTGGGTACTTATGGGCTATCTCCACCCACGTTTTCAAATTTGTCTAGAATCTGCAAAAATGAATCAATCGTCCCATAACTTCAGAGACACGTGTTTGAGTATATTTCCTGCACACATGCAAAAATTTATGCAAATCGGACATGTTCTTTTTGCGTTAGAGACGATAACGTGAAGTGTATCGATGTCAACAGGTTGATCTGACTTCGTATGTTCGACGCATCATCGCTACTCGCCGTGTGTGCATTGTTCTCTCTCCCTGTTCGTCTCATCCACTGCTATTTGAAATCTTCCCATGGCCACTACCTTGCCACATCTTCCTTAAGTTAAAAATGTTGGTGTAAGGAATGTGGCCTAGTCATCATCAATTCACGAGTTTACGGAAATGACTTTGTTGACATCAAGTGCTTCCTGCTCCGGCGATGAGGTCAAGCGAAGTCAGATCAAGTTGTTGACATCGATACACTTCACGTTATCGTCTCTAACGCAAAAAGAACATGTCCGATTTGCATAAATTTTTCCATGTAGGTAGAAAATACATTCAAATACGTGTATCTGAAGGTTTGTGACGATTGATTCATTTTTACAGATTTAAGACAAATTTGAAAACGTGGGGGGAGGTAACCCATGAGTACCCATAAATGCAATGTGTCACATCACAAGTCAGATTAAAAAGAACAGGGAAAAGCTCAGAATGTAAGACAGCCCTGAAATAGAACATGTACCACATCAAAGTCCGTTGCATTGACTACAACCAGGCATCCAGCCGAAAAGGAACTTACCAATTGTCAAAACTTCATGCTTTGCATTTCTTAGAGCCGATCTTATAACACCTTGTGCACGCCAATATGGGAATACCGCATCAATCGTTTTGTTGAAATCTTCGGAGGTTGATGAACGGGTGGCCCATCTTAAAATTTGAGAGTACACAACTCCTTTACAAGCATGAGGCGCGTGGTGAGAGTCCTTCGGCAAGGTTCTGTGACAGGCAGAATCTTTAAAGGCTATATGCGATGATGAAGGCCGGTAGATGAGTAGATCCAGGAAATGAATGGAATGTGAGTGATGATTGAGCTCTAATTGAATGTGATTGTCGCGGCTGTTCAGGTGATGATGAAAAAGCTCCTGAGTATCTATACCGTGCGGCCAAACGCTGAAAATATCATCCTGAAATTTTACCCACAAAGTAGGCCTTGAGATGGTAGGAGTTGAGTGCGTCTTGCTCCCATTCGCCAATATAGATGCTAGCGAAAGACCCTCCGAAAGCCTTTCCCATGGTGACGCCAGATTCTTGCACAAAATGCCGGTCATTGAACCAAAAGTCATTTTGCTCAAGAGACGGAGCAACCGAGGAATGGCATCATCAGGACGCCTATGATCAAGGAGATGTTGAAAAGCAGTGGCGACGCGACGTATGCCTTCGGTGATGGGGATGTTAGTATATAAAGATCCAACATCAAATATGCACAGGATGAAGTCGGAAGGTAAAATGCAATTTCTCAAGACTGTGATGAGATGCTCAGAATCACGCAAGAAGCTAGGTAGGCTCATTACCAGCGGGTAGATGAAATATTCGATTAAACTGCCAATATTACTACTGACGGAACGGACATCAGTGACGATTGGTCTACCGGGTGGCATGTCCAATGAGGGCCAAGTGCTCTTGTACACTTTTGGAAGCGCATAGAAACATCTATCACGAGAGTCTAAGGGATGGCATAGGAAATTAAAGTCTTTTCTGGTGATAAATCCTGAAGACTGCAGACTTTTCAACATCTCGATGTTGTTTGATGTGATGTTAACATCAAAACATTCCTGATTCTTTCTAACATCACATAAAACAACATGGCCAATGAGGGCTTTTTCACTTTGACATTTCAATGATTTCAGCTTCCACATTAGACAACGGCAAAGTGAAAGGTCGGTAGAAAACGTCGTTGTTGAGTTGACTATGACACTCTGAGCATGAATTTGTGGTGGAACACGACCAACAGGGGGCCACAAGGAGGAACGGTACAGACCGAAGCGACACTGAATAGGAGGAGGGTTTGGGAGAATGACTCGCCATTGCAGCTTCCGGACGAATTCAAACACTCCATCAAATAAGCGGCGATATTCACATGATTCAGGAGTGAATAAAAATATTGGAGTCCTCGACAATAATTGGAGAAGAGGAAAGGATGTAGGTAAAGATGATCAGGTTATACGTTGATTATGGCATCTGGGGCGCAAGCATCCCAAATGTCAATTCAGATGATCTCGGATTTTGTCAGAGACGCCTAACTTGGTCTCACCATTGAGATGATTGTAAACTGCACGATCAGGGGCAGAACAGTCACGGGGACAACCACTGAGTATCACGAAAAGCACCGCAACAGGAAACAACCGATTGCAAGTAGTAGTAGTAGTGATATATATTACAAATGAATATAAATCGAACAGTACATGAAATTACAATAAATACAGGAAGAAACGTATATAGTAAAGATGATTACGGTTAACTTGACAAGTAATATAAGGAAAAATGAAAGGAATTGTAAATGTCGCAACTCTGAGATATTCTTATTGACCCATATCTGTACTGAAACAGCTGAAATGATGATTAACAAACACCAGTTGCTTCACTTTCTTGTCCTATTAAAACAAAAACGATTAACAGGATTTTTTTTCAACAGTAGCATGTCTTTGATTACCAGTGGCGTCTTTTCCGTACCTGTGAGGCCTTCGGCGCATCCTCAATAATTTACCAACACTTATAAAAATGAAAAGTGTCACCATTCATTGTTTCATTTAAATTCGATAGCTTCTCGTGGTAGCTGTGCACATCTTTCAGTCTCAAAATCAAACGCTCAACCTCAGGGTGAACAGTTTTGCTGCGCGTGCACGAATCACAGCCGCTTTCTTCGAATGATTAGACACACATGCTGGTCGTGTGTTCAGACGGAGCATTGATGTTCAGACAGAGCGAAAGAGAGTTTGTGCGTGTGAGGCAGTAAGCGCACGCGTCCGCGCAAATATTGGCTTTCCCGATAGACATGATGAAGAAATTCTCCGTTATTCTTGATCGAGGCGCGGTACCTAAATATAGAAAGGGAAGCGCAACCCAATTGTTCCTGTCAGAGTTGGAAAAGTCGGAATTGGAATTAATTCCGGGTCGGAATTAATTCCATTTTTCGTCGGAATTGGAATTGGAATTGACGATATTTAAATCTACTGGAATTGACCTTGATAAACCTCAATTCCACTTTTTCGATAGACCTGTGATAAATCTATTTGTACAAAAATTGAAATCACAGTTCTCGGCCGTTGTGTTAACTGCACGCACAGATAAAAGAGAGATAGATAGATAGATCGACAGAGGTAGCTTATTCTATTGTTGAATAAAGGGTGCTAATTGTGACTTCGATGGGCCTACAGCCCCGGACAATGTTAATTCAGCGATTAAGCAAACAATGAAAAGATAATCATCTTCGTTCAATCTGTTATTTAGTTATTCATCATGTAAGATAATGAATCAAAATAAAACAATTGTTGAATTTAGTATTTAGTTATTGATTGGATAAGCACAAAAATAGGAGATTAACTTAATTGCTGTACACACGAAAAACAATCGGTTTGGAAAGAGGGAAATTAACCCTGCATTAAAGGGCATTAAAGGACAGTTCAAATAACAATATAGACAAGTGTCAACAAATTATTCTAATAATTAATGATTCAATTAAAATGGCAATACCATGAAATATTATTCAACTTCCAATTACAACAATTGACAATATTAATTTTCAAGACTAGTTAATACAGATACGATATTCAACGATAAAGAAAAACTTTAAACTTGCAGTTCACTTCTTAATGTTGAATTCACTTCGATTCGATCGGACTCACTTATACCAAAATAATATCATAAATATCATGAATATCAGTGTCACTTATACCGTCAATCTTCAATCGCGCTCGCTGATGTGTTGCCGCATACGCTACTGTGTTGTTGTTCGCTGGTAGGCAGTTGTAGTTGTTACTTCTGTAGTTAAGTTACACCGCGAGAGCACGGAGTTCTTCTAACAGCTACTGAAGATGTCGTATGTGTTGTTATTTCAATTTCTCATCGTTTTTAATTTATGCAAATTTTTGACACTTGACGATAAATCCACTTTCTTTTGAAAATTGAAAGAGTTTCCTTTAATCTCTGCTCGCTAGCTTTCGATCCGACCACATTTCGTTCCTATCACGGAATTTTTAATCTCCTTTTTTAATATGGACCATTAATCATAGTTTTCATGATATCATTTTTATCGTCGTTTTTTCTTTCATCAACAATCACGTTATTCGCACATTTAATTTCTTTCTTCTATCAGTTAATTAATAGATTTATTCGCATCTCTCTCTCTCCCAGGGTTTGATTCTTTGCTGACCGCTAATTTTCTTTTCTTTTTTTCACGAGATATTGAAAATCTCGTTTACGAAACGAAAATGGCGTAGGCTGACCGGTTACATATATATACATGTACACAAGAAGTATGAACTATGAACATGAGAACGCACATAAGAACGACGCAGGGAACGGCGCACACGAACAACGAGGATAGGATAAGGGCACATGGGTTAGATTGAAGCGAGAAAACTTTAGATACATTAACATAATACACTATACGCGTCATGCAATTATCGGAATTGAATCTCATTATGGAATTGGAATTGGAATTGAATTGAACTGTTTCGACTGGAATTGGAATTGGAATTAAAAAATTTCAGTGGAATTTTTCCAGCTCTGGTTCCTGTCCTTCGTCTCTTTTTCGGAGAGGCATGCGTCAACAAAAGCAGCTGACTGACATTCAGACAAGACTGCGATCAGATGATGAGCGTTCGCCAATGAGTGCAGAGTAATGCATCTGACTCGAGCACCCAGATTCTGTAGAATTCCATAATTTGTTTTTACGTGATTGATGTGACGCTATGTTCAGTAATGCAGATGAGCTCATAACCACGCCTTTCGTCCGAAGGGAATATACTGAAAAGATGACAGTCGTCAAGCAAGGTAGGCCAACACCTGATATATAAATTAAAGTACTCACAGAGAAAGAAATAAGAAATACGCAGGACATTTTAATGCATCAAAGTTCAAACACATGAGTGGCTGACCAGCCGTGAGAAAAGCAATAAACGGTTTCCCTTCCTCCTTCATTCTCGAGAAAATGTGGTCTGGACAGAGAGGGGATACAGTAATCTCAGCTCCTTGAGTAAGGCGGCTAGACGACATGAGCAATCAACTCCTTATGTGCACATTCACTTGGCATTAAAAAATGTTCGGGAAATTGTAATTGAAAATTCATCTTTTATGAAAATTAATGTTATAACAAAAAAAGTCTGGTACAGGAATAGTATTCCAATGCCGAGTGAAGGCCTATGGTTTGGGAGCACCTTAAACAACATGGTGCTTAACAATGGTAAGACGTGTGGACTCATCAAGTATCGCGGAACCTTCAATGAGAGTTGGGACATAGTGAATATGGTACAGCATGTCAATTTTCAGCCTAGTTTAAGACTTCTGGGCTTGATGTTCGATCAAAACCTCACCTGGACTAGCCACATTGACTTTATAATAAAGAAATGTACTCAGCGGATGTATATTCTTCGACGGATAAAACATTATACAACGAAAGCTGAATTTATTACTGTGTATAGTGCCCTTATTCGAAGCTTGATTGAATACGCATCACCGGTCTTCGTTGGCCTTTCGGCACGTGATCAAAATCGCCTGCAAGAATTAAAGATGGTGTGAAACTGCCAAGTGTGTCAGACAGACGTTTATTTATGGCCAAGAAGGAATTTGAGAAATTGACATCATCAGAAACTTTTGTGTCTGACCTGCGTCCTCCTGCTCTGCCTAGTGGCAGATTCTCTGTGCCTTATTGCAGAACATCTCTTCGACAGAAAGCATTTATTCCTTTCATGTGCATATTATCATCTAGCAGATATTTCGACTGAATTGATTTTGACGGTGACTACCTACTACTTACTGTTTTATCCTAGTATTTTCTATTTGTATTACTCGATTTCCATTCATTTGTCAAAAATAAAACATTTCTCTCTCTCTCTCTCGCGACGCCACTGTTGATTACTGTATACTCAATGCAAATAGAGAATCGATGAACATGTTCCAACACTAATTGCGCAAATTCTGATAAGATATATGCTTCATATACAATACATGGCATCAAACTTTTTTCACAAATACAATGACATTCTTTGCATTTTCAGTGCCCGGCCATTCATTCAAAGCCTGTAAAATGCTAACTGCAGACCAATGTCGGCAAGGTTGCATCAAAGCTAAGTGCTTCCTTTGGGTACAATCTGAAGACTATCAAATTGATCCCTTTGATGAGCGAACTGTATACCGAAATCACATTTGCGGCTGTTTACCGCTCGCTGGATGCCGGTATGCTCCTGCAGCTGGTTACTTTCTGAGATGATTTCGGGATCGCTTCCCATCGAATGAACCTGAACACATCTGCAGAACACCACTTCTGATCGGCTTACATCCAGACTTGACTGAACTTAGTCAGAAAGACTGACTTCCCTTCCATAAAAGCTCTATTTATGTTGTACATATTACTATGCTATATTTGCTTTCTGCCGGCTTGGTTTCTGACAGCTACATGTACATGCAACGAGACCATCTTGGAGAGATCTGAGATTAATGTTTTTCTTGCATTTACTAAGATTGTCAATACCAGAGCATTTTGTTACGTAAAATTTTACACTTAATTTCCATGTAAATTCTGAAGATCATTCATCATCAGTCTCATTTTTTAAGAACATATTTTCTCGTGTTGTTTCATGTTGTCCAGTAAATTCATTTTGCACACATAGTCTGAATTATGAGAAATTTTGACGTTTTTCTTGAATTTACAGGAATTTTATAGGAATGCATTCCGCGCAGGTCACATAGCTGATCAATAATGATAATTTTGCATGGAGCAAAATAACCAAAGGCAGATTAAGATCCGTGTTCCTGAACTAATAACTAAGTATTTTTTTCTTTTAGAAATTGTCATCTCAAACCTAAAATAAAAGGTCAGACAATGATGTGCAAACCCTGTAATCTAGGCTATTTGTGATCTCTTGCATCCAAAAGTGCACTCATATAAATTTTTATTTTGATGCAAAATGGACACACTGTCTTGGCCTACATTTAATGACACAAGTAATTTTAGGGTGTCACTTTACGCAGGTGTTAACTAGAAAGATGTCATCACACTTGAACAATTTAATGATAAATTGACCAAGTGCTTAATTTTTAGCATTAATGCATTTTAAGCACTTTTCACACTTTTAGAAAATGGATATTAGTTAGAATTCATCACACAGAAAAACAGCCGACAACTCCACAACTGCAATCACTACGTTCAAGTATAATACGTCCTAATTTGGAATCCTCTTATCGGTATTGCTTTTTGTTTGACATCACTTTGAACAAAAATGTATTTTTGAAAATTTCAGAAAATAGTCATTTTTTAAAAGCTATACGGTGTTTTTTATTTGACAGTCTATGAATATTGAATAGCACTGTAATACGTGAAATGCGATGAAAAATCAGAAGAAAGAAGTTATAGAAGCTTGGGGACTTCAAAATATGAAAATTTTCCATTTTTATGCTAATTTTTAACATATTTTGTTCAATGAAAAAATGTTTTTATCAACATTAATGTGTTAAAGACGCCAAGCCGTGCGTTGAGATTAGTACAGATTAATGGAATGTGTGTTCATAGAAACATGTGCAAGCGCAATTAAAATTGAATACATTTCGTAGCCGCTGTCGCTTGTTGAATATGAGAAGTAAAAGTGCTTAATTTTAAGCACTTTTCTCTTTTTAGATAATATATACCAAAGTGTAGGCACGACACCAAAGTGATAGCTAAACTTGCTATTTTTAATGTGTATGATATGCTTTCACAATTGTTGCATTATATCGGTTATACCTGGTGGCCATAAACCTATAATTTTCTATAAACTTTCTGTAGCGTAGTACCCGGCCTAGTTACCACAAGGGCTTTTATAACATATTTACCTAAAGATACTGCATGTTAGTTGTGCTACGCAACTTGAATAAATCCTCAGTGATTAGGAAAAGTTGTGATTGATATAACTCACATCATAAATGTTATTCTAGTTCTCATAGTAATCAGATGGTAAAAGTTCTTAATTTAAAGCATTTTTGACAAATGTACTCATACTTCGTTTTTGGTACGTAAAGTGGCTAAGTTACCAGTTTCAGTTAATCAATCTACACCCCAATGTATCCGAAAAGAAAAACACCGTTTCTTCTAAATATGTCTCTGTTTACATATCTGTGAAATCTCAATCAATGTACCAACAGGTTTACGAGCATGCTTATTATCAGCCAAATATATCACGTAATTTGTATTATAGAAGAGTCAGGGAAAGTCTATTTAAACTCGTTTTTGACGTCGTTTTGGGGGAAGTCCTTCTTGAATGTGCTTCGACCAACAGGGGCGAGTTGAGTTTTGTTTGCAGATAGGTTTTTCGCAGAAGACACATTGAAATGATGTTGTGTTTCGCTCACTTTCAGCATATCCATGTCGGCAAATGTAGCATGGCTTTGGATGAGGCAAATGAGCTGGCATATGAGAGCTGTGCATCAGATCTTGAGGAACGTTCAGAGAATCTCTTGTCTCATTTCCAACTTTGATCATAGTGAAATGGAGAAGACTGTTTGCTAAATTCATTTTGAAGTCGGCATGAGTCAATTCAGATTGTCCAGGCTTAAAATATCTATACGACAAGAAAGAATTAGTAAAAATGAATCCCAGAACACCACATGCCTGGCGTATATACGGTGAGTGTGTTTTGACAACATCTTCGAATCCTAAAGCACCGGATCTGATGTGATTGAATACATCGATCGAAGAACAATACTTCAAATATTCCTCGGCTACCTGCGGTCTGGGTATCTCACCGTGATGCTTTGTTTTCTTGGGATTTCCAGCGATCGCAGTATAGCACGTTGAACTGAGCTGCTTCTACTTTAAATCCATGAAGCTAACAGCCTGGAGGTCTGTGTCATCAAGTTTCGCGGCATAAGCTATCCATTCCCCTCGCTCGAGTTCTCTCTCATTCAGTAGCTCTTTCGGATAGTTCTTGTGCGCTGTTTTTACTAGCATGATTGAATATAGACCTACTTTCATCAATGCAGTTGAACTCTTGACGGAACCGAACCAAGAGTCTGCAATCACAGTTCTCCCTGATCCATAATAGTCCTTTGTCAGTCTCAACACTGCGGCTGTGGTGGCTCCGTATTCTAAAACGTGGTCTTTTCTCGCATTCTCTCTTTTCATTCGTTTAATTCTAAAGAACGATGTTTGACCGCGCGTCCGACATATCCTTGATTTCATTGTCGATCGGTCGCGGTTTGCGAATAATTTTGACTTTTCCAGTCAGTCCTTTAACCATGCTTTCGTCCAGACAAAGCCGGTCCCCAGGACTAAGAGCGCATTGGAAGTTTTCGTTGACGCTGCTGATGAAGTCAATGATTTGTTCATCGGGATCTTCTGCTTTCGAAAACTTCAGATACTGCAGCACTTGTTCAAATCGATTGCGCGAAATGAAAGTGCCAAATTTCATAGAAGGAAATATTCCTCTATTTTCGTTCCACCAATTGACCAATACATTCTTCTTTCTGGGAGTTTCACTATTGTCATCGAGTACATCATCGCAAGCACTTTCAAGATCTCTTCCGTAGTAATTGGCGAGAAGTTCTTGAAATTCTTTCGACCATGGGCATTTGTTGCTGGTGCGCACATGCTGTGATCGGAGAACATTCAATCTAAGTTGACGTTAAGTTCATCAGAAGAGAGGACAATGCAAGGTTATGGAATACATGTAGGTAATTGGGAAAAGTGTGCAGAATTAAGCACTTTTTTATAGTTCACTTCCAAAGAAATGAATGCATTGTAATAGCTTAATTTCATAATTCATATTTCTTTAAAATAGTGAAATACTTCTATTATACATTTATAAATAAAAAAACTGAAACATAACCTTTTTTATCATATGAGGGCATTTGGTTATTGAATGGCAATCTGATGATTACTCAATCAACGTTTAGGCTACTCATATGAAAGTCATGATGACATCCTAATATAATCATATTTTAACATGAATGAATGTAGTTGATCATCATGGTTATCACCCCACATTAATGCAGTTTTAACTCATATTCAGGTATTTATACACATACAATTTCAAAAGGAACTTGAAATAGGAAAGTGCTTAATATAAAGCACTTTTATCTTTAATCTATGATAGCAATTTTAGGAAAAACTATTAAGTGTGCATACTTGACTGCTACACATATCATTCGTAAGATATAGGCACAGGGTAAAATTAAGAGCTTTTGTACCTATCTTTAAAGGCAGATTTCCATCTTCCAACTGCTTGTGAGCGCTAGCCGCTTTGGGATATCACCAAACATTACCCAAATAAAAAATCCTAAAAGTTAATCCACCTAGACGGCTTTAGTTGCAGAACTAGATAAAAAATACGAAATTTTTGCTCCTTGAAAAATTTACTTTTAAAATCAACGTGTTGAAAATTCATGATATCAGTTTCATAAAAACGGTTGCATTACACAAATCGGTTATTTTGATCATTGTCAACAAAATATCATTATTAACAGGGTGTCTCTAACTAAATAAAGTGGTACAGCTTCTTTTCAAAATGGTTAGAAAAGTGCTTAAAATTAAGCATTTTCGTGGTCAAATTATCATTAAGCACCAATTTTCATGGCTATACCGTCCACGGACATTTCTTAGTGGAAGAAGAACGTTGCCACATCTAATTTCGCCATATACAGTGCAATTAAGTACTCCATCAGTGTTGTCCGTCATGGCCCAAACTAGCTCGTGACAAGAGATTGGTTAGCAAATCTTATAAACTGCACAGTAGGCGCTTGTTAGTTTATTCAACAAGATAAGTTAGAGAACAAGTCAAGTTTTCATGGTAAGTCATTACAAAAGAACGAGGGCGAGGAGGAAAAGTTGGTCACTACAGTGCTTTTCAAGCCAGGCGACTGCTGAGGGCGTTACCACGCAAGACAGTTATCGCGATCCTTTGTTGGAGCCATACAGCTTCTCGTGTGTCGCCCGTGGCTTCAGAAAGGCGGTGGCAGAGCTCTTTTATGAAGCAGCTTGTGGTCTTCCCATATACACCGCAGGTTTCAACCACTGGCTCGAAAATGAAAGGCCCATTAAAGATGGTCGAATATTTCGTGCGCTTTGCATTTTCGGCAGCTGAGGCAGAAAATCTGGCTTTCATGGCTGAGTCGATCAGGTGTGATTGTGGGAACGTGTCGACGCATGTGAAGTCCCACACCAGCGGCTGTCCATGTCCAAGAGGGAAAGTTGACATCCCGTCTGGTCGTTTGCCATCATCGCGACTCAGGCCTATCGACTCGAGGATTGATGGAATTCCTGCGGCCTGTAAAGATCGTCTAATTACATGTATGTCATATCTTTCAAGACAAATTACCTATTCAGTAGTGAAAACTGTGCCCTACTTGCGAGGGATAGGTACATGGATGGGTACATGTATAATTTAGTGTTATCAATAGGTACATGGATAGGTACATGTATAATTCAGTGTTATGAATAGGAACCTGTATGAGATCTGTTTTACTGGATAGGTACATGTGTTCGGTACACTCGGTTGAGTACACTGTGTTTCGGAACGTCTATGATCGAACTTGTGTGGTTTGGTTATGAGCACTTGGGTACGTACCGATAGACGTCCGTTGTTTGATTTTGAATGGGTTTGCTCAATTGCGACTATTGTGACAATTATTTTAAATGTAGCACTATTTAGATGTGAAACTTTACTGTGCAGTTATGATTTAGTTGCTCCCCAATAAGAAAACCAATTCCAGAACTATGTTTAAAATGAAAAAGACAAGAGATTTACAATGTAAGTTTAATTTATGCATTAAAAATAAATGATGGGTACAGATCACGTCCCTCAGGCGACTCCATGATCTTCAGGAAGTCATCACACCATTCATGAAATGTCTGATTGTTGCTAAAGTCATGGTCACACTCGTGTACCGGAAACTTCACTGGTAGTCCACTCCGCCTTTGAAGTGCTGACACAGTCAAGGTTTTCCACAGGGCCACTTTGCAGCCGCAACAGAGATGCACGGTCATATCCAACTGACCTCCCATAATGACTTGGCTGTCATTTTGAAAATAAAATAATGGTTTTGAGGACATGCTTCTTGTTAAGGAACGTTGAGGATAAGTACTTAACAGTTTGGAACAATGACATTCTTTATATAGTTATATATTCTTTAGGGAAGTTCGGTACCTCTCTGATTGGCTGTTAGGATTTTCTTTGTTTAAAAAGTATATAAGTCCGAGGTTTGTACCAATTCTTATCAAAGGTTCTAATCCTCACGTTTACAAGTTACAAATATTTTAAATCTACAAGTCATAATGGATCGCAAACAGGAAGCCGCAGTTGAGAACGGTACTGCTGATCGTACCACTTCGCCAGTGGAACGTACCAATACACCTCCCCAATCTCCGTTGGAGCGATCGACAACACCAAACGAGCCGGTGGTGTTCACCCAAGCCCCTGCATCGCCCGACTACTCGAGTGATGATGGTGAGGATAGTGACGTATCAATCGAGACGATGCGTCAAATGAATAAGAAGTCCATGCGAACGCCACTTCATGGAAGGGTCACGGTCAAAGTGAAGAACGCCCCGAAAAAGTACCACACCAAACGGGTCTTCATGCGAATGAAGCCGAACGAGCGGAACCTCACAACCGCTCTCGAATTTTCGGTCATCGACCTTGACACACCACATCGCTGTCCCTGTGCGCCCAAAAAGACCAGGATCCATGTGCAAGTGGACTTGAAAAAACTTGTACCCTTTCCTTACCTTGATGACATTTGGTGTGTTTTTCTTAATCTCTTCATTTAATATTCATTTGTATATATGAACAGACTTGTTTTATCATTTCACAAATCGGTCTTCAATTAAGGTCTGAATGGGAAAGGGGAATAACTATCTACAATTAATGATGTTCAATAACTGAATTGAAACAAAAAATCAAATATGAAGACTTCAACTTGAAATAAATAGGAACATATAACTTTTAAAGAAACAGTTATGTTGTTAATTTTAAAATGCTTGTAGCAGTCCAGGATGATATCATACATGTGTCATACACGACACCATAAGAATGAGAATGAAAGACCTTTCAAATGATATAGTGTATGTACCTATTCGATGGGAAAATCCTAGTTGTATGCAACTGTATGCAAGCAGACAAATGTTAGATTTTTTAAATTCACTAAGTTTTTAGCCCATTCTTTAAAGGCATGTAGCTCTCTAGTTATATGTCATACATGTGTCATACAATACACCATTAGAATCAGCATGAAAAGAGCATTCGAATGATATATTGTATGTACCCATTTGATGAAAAAATCCTAGTTGTATGCATCTGTATGCAACTTGAACAAATTCCAAGTTTTTTTACAAAAATGACTAAGTTTACAAATTTTCAAAGTTAAAGTTTTACAACTACAAAATGACCATAATATACAAACCTCTACACTTGACCTTGACCTTAGACCTGACCTTGACCTTTGACCTTCAAACACTTCATACACTTCATACACGGCGGGGGGGCCTCAAAACACGGCCTCAAAACACTCATACACGGCCGCGCACTCGAAAATTTATTTACCCATGGGTTCCGGGTGCCATAGATACTCTTCTTGCTTCCCTAACCCTAACCTTAACCCTAACCCTAACCTTAGCCCTAACCCTAACCTTAACCCTAACCTTAACCCTAACCCTAACCTTAACCCTAACCCTAACCTTAACCCTAACCTTAACCCTAGCCCTAACCCTAACCTTAACCCTAACCTTAAACCCTTAACCCTAACCCTAGTATTTTAATTTGATTATTTGACTTTTGGCGTGAAATTCAAATTTTCGAAAAAAGTCTTTAAATTTGATTATTCGAATTTTGGCGGGAAATTTGAATTTTCGAAATTTAGCGCTTAATTCAAATTTAATGTTCTATTCAAATCGCACGTTTTACATCTTCAAATATGAATCATTATATCACTATTAATAATAACATGTATATCAAAATATTATATCAGTCCATCAGTTCATATTACTTTGAATTCACTCTACTGTTTACATGTAGAAATCTTTCAACACATATGATGGCACTTCCATTTCTAAGGTTGAAAATTAACCAGCTGTTCCAATTCTTGTTTGAGTTATCAATTTTGTTTTAATTGTACTAATGCGATGATGTGATGTCACAAGGTCTTTGTTCATAGTTGCTTTGTCAATTTCATATATAAAGAACTTGCACACATCAGATCTTCACCCATTTTTGAATTATTCAGTGTCCATAGCAGACGTCGTTCTTCGTTCCTCCGTTCTCCGGTTCATATTACAATTCTGAAGTGAGTTTCATTGTCATGTTTTGCTACTTTATAGGATATTCGGGAGTAGGAACATCATTAAGTTCTTATAACCAAATAGCTTTAAATATAGAAGTCTGGGTTTCAGGATAGGAACACTTTATGTTACATTATTAACCATGTTTCTATTTATTTTCTTCCTATATTAAGTCATCCAGAGGAGACATGGCTGTATAAGTCTGAGTAAAAGTGCAATTAACATCCGTATTTTTAGACATTGTTTCTAAATAAAAAGATGCTTAAACAAAAATTCAATGTCATCTGATAGCAGATGCATGAGATTCAAATTTGTTTAATCAAACGAATTTATTAACGGTTGAAATTTTCGAAACTTTTACTTTCTTTCTATTATGTTTATTTCAATTTAAAATAAATATAAATCAGCTGCTTCCATGAATTTCAAACTTCATGGTTTAATTAAACAAATTTTTTAATGGTTGAAATTTTCGAAATCTCATTTTCATTCAATTATTATTTCGTAATTAAATAATGATTAATCAGCTGTTTCCAAATTTTATGTCTTTTTATGAACAAACCCTTTGAAATGAAATTCAACTTTCGAATCTCAGTTTCCATTTCATCCATAAATTTATTTCTTCTTAAGATTTATCTTACATTAATCTAGTACTTAATAAAGCTTTGAAGGTGGTACATAAATGATTTCTTATTTAATAAGGGATTAAATTATGATAAAAGTTTTTTATCCTCTACAGAAATGTTTCGACATGAAAGTATCACACGGCAACGTCTCGTCTTCCATTTTTGCGAGACATGTCAACCGCCCGTTCGACATGCCAACAAAAGCGGGCACAAGGAGTGCACCTTCAGAGAAGACTGCTCCTACATCTACTGCCTTTCCTGTAGGACGTATGAAAGGAGTAATATGAAGGCTAACAGCGATTCGGCGAAGGCCTTCATTGTTCGTCATACCCCCTGTGCTCTTGAGAATGGACGGAAAGGGATAAATTTGACTTCAAGTATTGAAAAAAAGAAGTTACAACGCCTCTTTTCGAAGGACAGGCCGGTGGAAGGTGTTTTGTCCCAGGTGGACGAACCTCAACCTCCTCCCAAGAAAGCCCCTAAGTCCAGAGAATTTGTCGACGAGACTTTCAGCGATTTTGAGGTAAGTGATGTCAATCCTACATCCTAGCTTCAACAAATAACAGATCCACTTGGGATAGATAAAATGCTACTTCATTAAGTCAATATAACCAAATGTCGTTTACACATTTCAGGATTTGTTGATGCCCCCACCGAGGAAGACAAAGGTGTTGGTGCAGAAAAAACTCATCGTTAAAGATGTGAGAATCTATTTACTTGGGTTATTATTCACATGCATAATTAAATCAATGTTGTTAAAACATTTCAGACTGAACCACCTTAAGCGATGACAGTCGGGTTTGAAGATGGAAATGTGGTGGAAAACTTGCGAAAGGTAACAAATTAATTTGCTTAATAGTTTCTAAGGAGAAATCAAATATGAATTTCTTTTTTAGCTGTTTCCAAGTGTTCAATCAATCCCCGCATGCCCGAAGCTGCCTCGAGGGAATTCCCCAGGAAAAAACTCGCTTTTTAGCCCCGTAAGTGTGATTGCTGTGGTCTACGCTCAGATAACAGACAACAACACCTTGAAAACCTGTCTATGTCTATCTCTTTATATAAACATATTGTCACATTTTTCCGCTGCAGGCTGTGCGACCTCTGTCCCTTAAAAAGCATAGGAGCTTTTTAAGCACGCCAGCGACAACCACGTCCATTGAGGACAATGAGGAGAGGCCCTACTCCATACGCGAATCATCCTCATCCGAGGATTCTGCAACATCATCCTCATCCGACGATTCTCCAACATCGTCATCCGATGATGACGATGAATCTGTTACTAATGTAAGTATGAAGCTTGGTTAACTGCTTCAGTGTAGAATTTTCTATTAAAACATTTCGAAACTTACTTTGTTGACAATTATCCTAATAAACAATTGTTTCCTTTGTTTACAGGAGTCCGCCATGTGTGCCTCACAGGAAGAGGTGTCCTACAGCCACATCCGGGCATCCCCCAGCTGGAGCGTCCGCCTGCCGCTGTCCCCGCCTCTATCGCTCGCAGTTCCTTCTTGTCCGGCACCTCCCATCCCAGCCCCTCCAACGCCCGCAGCTCCTTCCTCTCCGTCACCTCCGATCCCAGCCGCAGCTCCTTCCTCCGCGACACCTCCTATCCCCGCCGCAGCTCCTGCTACAGTTACCAAGGCCCCTCTCCCAGTGCAAGAGTATGATTTCGACCTCGACGCAACGACGGAGGAAGACATTTACTCCAAACTACGCCGTTGCCAAGAGCGTCTGATGGAGTCCGAGGCTCGTGAGGCTCAGCTAATAGAGGACAACAGAGGTTTGGTTGAGTCCTTACAAAATATAACTCAATCAAACCTCCTGTTGGCCTCGCAAGTGACCAACATTCAGAGGCACGACAAAGAAACATTGGTGCACATCGAGTGCAGAGACAATGCAATTAGAAAGGTGCTTCTAACGAGGATGGACGACTTGGGTGGCTGCAGTGAAAGCCGCAGCCACTTGAAGTTGTACCACAATGGTATTGTGAAATGTGTTAAGCTTTGACTTTTTTTCTTTGAAAAATTAATTACTGAAAATTTTATGTGTTTTCTCTTTACAACAGATCGGAACATATGGTATTGGCTGGTGATGATGCTGACGTCATTAGATGGTAGATGTATATAAGGGCTTGCTAATTTCAATCCTCATCAATAATCATGGTTGTCTGTACCAAGTGTGGAAAAGTATTTACTCTCATAGGCAATTTGCAACGTCATGAAAAATTTTGTAAGTTAGGAAAAACGTATCAATGTAGCAAGTGTCCATATAAGACGAATAGGATAGATAATCTTAAGAGGCATAAACTTGTATGTAATAATAAACCGAATGATAGCATAACAGAGTCAAATTCAAATAATCAAAATAGATCTACTTCTAAGCCAACAACCAGCGCTTCAACTAACATACAAAACTTTATGCAATACTGCTCTCGGTGTGGCAAAACGTATAACTCTATAAGTAGATTTCGACAGCATATGAATGTACATAACACAAATAGTGAGATGAATATGCATAATAACTATGGAACTGTTAGTCTCAGCGAAAGCGCACTCAATGGCCATGCACGTGTGTATGATATCACGCCAACAACACCTACTGTGGACATAACATCATTCTTAGAAAGCATGCGTTCCATGTTAGGGAATTTAGTGTCTGACTTACTAAGGAGCTATCAATTGCGCGGTCGTCTGATTGCACAAATTCGTTATGTCCGTTCTAATCCTCAAGAAGAAGAAACTTTTCTCGCACACTTTACCTCATCATCCTCAAACTATATTTATGACTATGATGCTTGGTTTCAGGATCATCTAAATAGTCTAATAAATCATATTGAAGCCTTCGCAAAAAAGGGTAGCAATTGGATTATAGATGATGTACAAAATATAGAGTTCAATGTAATAACAAGTCCAATACTGTCAGGTGGACAATCATTTCCTCTACCAAAGGAGTTAAAAAACTCTAAAGCTGTCATTAATGTTAATTCAAATGCAAATGATTGCTTCCTATATGCAGTTTTATCAATATTGCATTATAATGAAGTACCTTATTCAAGGAATGAAGTAAAATCATATAGTGAGTGGACATCTGAGCTAAATATGGAAGGCATTTCCACAGCAGTATCAATCAAAGATATTTCAAAATTTGAGAAAAAATAATGATATTAAAATTAACATTCACTTTTATGAAAATGGACTCAAAGGTGTTCGTTACAATAGTAACTTTACTGGTAGGCAAACGATTAATATTTTGCTAATTCTAAACAATGGAGCAGTACACTATTGTGGAATTCCAAAGCTGTCAAGATTGTATAGGAGAACTTTAAAAAGACATAAATACTTCTGCGAAAGATGCACTCAGTCATTCACATATAAAACAACACTAGAACGACACTTCCAGTTTTGCATTTGAGGAAAAGCACAAATAGAAAAAATGCCATCGGATCTAAAAGTACTAACAAGTAGCATGGAATATCAACAAAGTCCTCCTTTAGTAATTTATGCAGATATAGAGTGCTACATTGATAATAAAATACATAAACCTGCGGCCATTGGAGCTTATCATGTCTGGCATAATGCCCTTCAATCGAAATTTGAAAACAAGTATTACCTCTTTGAGGGAGAAAATTGCATAATTAGTTTCTTGCACCACTTAGAAACTGTAGCCAAAGACTTATATGACAACCAATGTGCAACAACTAGGCACCCAATGACACTGTCAGCGGATGAAAAAGCAAGCCATGAGAATGCAGAATGTTGCAACAAATGTAAATCGAAATTCAGCGATGAAGTCATAAAAGTTCGCGATCATGATCATATCACCGGACGATATAGGCAAACATTATGTAGGAAATGCAATCTCCGGTTAAGACTTAACAGACGGGAGCTCCCCATATTTTTCCACAATTTTAAAAATTATGATAGTCACATCGTTTGCTATAAAGCGATTGGAAGAATGAAATCTTGGAAATTAGATGTTGTAGCAGCAACTGCTGAAAAATATATAACTTTATCCGCCAGTGTCCCTGTAAATGAATATAAAGGGCAGACAGTATACTTTAAACTAAAATTCTTAGACTCATATCAATTTCTAAGTGCATCCTTGAGTGAATTAGCCAAGGGCTTGCAAACGTATGAGCATGTAGAGACATTAAGGGTAGAATTTCCACAATTAAGTGATAATGTTTTAAATCAGAAGGGAGTGTTTCCATATTCATACTTCAAAAACTTAAACACGTTGACGGAAGACTGTCTACCACCACAATTTGAATTCTATAATGATCCTACTCGTGAGCACTGTTCCGATAGTGAATATGAACACGCTAACAAGGCATGGATTGAATTTAATTGTAGCACATTTGGTGATTACATGCTGGCATATCTGAAGTTAGATATTTTATTGTTGGCAGACATATTTGAAGTGTTTATGGCATTGAGTCAACGTAAGGATGAAGTCGATCCTGTACATTTTGTCAGTCTCCCACATCTTAGCTTTACCTCAGCACTAAATTTCTCTTCCAATGATCCCCCACACTACATACAAGATGAAAATATGTACAATCTATTTGAACGAGGAATTAGAGGGGGTATGACTTTCACCAACATTCACCGAGCGCGTGCACGCATTGAAGAATTAGGAAATAATACACATGAAAGTCGACATTTGACCTACTTAGATGTTAATAACCTTTACGGTTCTTCACTCAGTAGGAATCTACCCCACTCAAATTTCAAATGGTTGAATGAAAGTGAATTAGATAAATTTTAAAATGAAGAAAATGTTCAAAATATAGATGATGATGGTGAAATCGGCTACATTTTTGATTTAGATTTAGAGTATCCTGCAGCCATTCATGATGACACTGCCGATTTCCCATTAGCTCCAGAAATGCAGATGATTGAAAAGAGAATGTTTTCACACTATATGAAAAATCTATATAAAAAAGTAAGACCAAATACACATTTTTCTTCTATCAAGAAACTTCTGCTCTATCAATTTGATAGGGAAAATTATCTAGTCCACTGCTCAATTTTAAAATTTTACTTGACCATGGGCATGAGAATCAAGAAGATTCATAGTGGCATAAAATTCACACAAAAGCCTTAGTTAAAAACATACATTGATATGAACTCTCAAAAGAGGGCTCAATCAAACACTGACTTCGAAAAGTCATTCTACAAATTGAAAAATAATTCTTTATATGGTAAAATAATGGAAAATGTAAGGAGAAGGAAAAAATTTAAACTAGTCAACAATGAGAAACAACTACTGAAATTGTCAAATCATCCTCTCTATGTTCAACACAAAATATTTGATGAAGATCTGGTTGGTATGGAAATGTACAGACCTTCAATAGTTTTAAATAAATTAATATATGTTGGTCAAGCAGTACTTGACTATAGTAAGTTGGAAATGTATCAATTATATTACAATGATCTAAGAGGGTGTCCACTGATAAATAGAACGCGGCTTTGCGGAGGTGATACCGACAGTTTCTTCCTATGTTTATACACATCACCATCTGTCCGTCTGGAAGATATACTTCTATACTTCGGTGAAAAGTTTGACTCTTCAAACCATGACAGTCATCACCGACTATACTCAACTACAAACAAAGCTAGATTAGGTTGATTTAAGGATGAATGTGCTGGAAAGTTGCTTGAGGAAATGATCCTACTAAAACCGAAAATGTATTCAATGAAATATCTAGACTCTACGAATCATAGCATCAAACGTGCAAAAGGAATTCAGAGAGCAGCAGTTAAAAAATTGAAACATAATGACTATAGGAGTGTCTATTATAGTGAGAATGATACAACTGAAGATATGACAATTATAAATTCAAAAAATCACATAGTTAGCACAAAATCATTTAGGAAGCGAGGTCTTTCACTTTGGGAGGATAAGCGCTGTTGGCTGGATAAAAATTTATCATTACCATATAGACACTACAGCCTAGGTCTTCCTCCACCGTCGAAGAGAAGGAGATGCCTTCATGTCACAGGTGATGTAGAATAAGTCTAAATTAAGAAAAAAACAATACAATATTCCACTTGTAATAGATCTTGCGATTGCTGCATCTTCCGACATGTAGCAACACTTACTAATACATAAGTAGTCTTACTAAAATTGAAATTTCTACATCTTTCCGATATGTAGAAATGATTACTAATAAATAGGTAGTCCTAATGTGAATGAATATGTGAATGATTTGTACTCAACATCATTCCGATATGTTGAGCTAATAAAATAACAAACTTTAGGCAAACATTAAACCTAAATTTGAAACATAGCTTTCGGAACATGCCTCATTACATTAGAACATGGAAACTTAGTGACGTTCAAAACGTTCACATAACAAATTCTAAAAGAATAGCATTTCGTCATTCAATAGCAAATAGTGATCGAAAACATCGTGGCGTTTGCAATAGTATTGACTCATTGCCTTCACTGAAAGACTTTGCGGATCTCATTGACAACCATAAGACTCGGATCAAGATTCCTCTCGATGACAAGGTATGGATAAAGTGTGATTCATCAGTCAAACTATACGTCTGTTCACCAAAACGGGAAGATGTTGAATATCGATTTTTTCGTTTCAGTGACGTCACATGGAAAACCTTTACAAGGGAGATACTACCACAGATAACGTCATTCATTAAAGATGGAGGACATCAAACGGTTGGAAGTTGTAAAGCGGATGTTAACTACAAAAGCAAAGTCAAAACTCAATCTACAAGAGATCGAGAGGAATATACCCAACCGAAAACAATGGTTACTGACAAAACGCAAATTGAAGCCGACAACGAGCTTACATCTTGGAAGACCCTCAATGTTAACATGGAGGATTCAGAGGAAGGATAAATCTCTCACTATCCTATTCTTTTCAAATGGAACAATCCAATGTATTGGAAGGGTCATGGAGGGTGATCTCTCATATCTACACTTTACTTTGGAACATTTACTTGGTGAT
Source organism: Prostheceraeus crozeri (assembly GCA_907163375.1). NCBI lineage: Eukaryota > Metazoa > Platyhelminthes > Polycladida > Euryleptidae > Prostheceraeus > Prostheceraeus crozeri. The sequence goes on from CAJQUW010008706.1 coordinate 409,165, forward strand.
TCATTATCTGATTGGGAAGTGAAGACAATGACCGTGTTATGTGAATTACACTATCACTATGACTTCCGTAAAGTTACATCATCACATAATCTAACTTATGAAGTGGAGTTATTTCCAGCATCTCAATTGACTAACTGGCATCCATATCATGTTCATGTGTTCCGTAATGGAAAATTGTGATAACCGGCATCAAAGACATAAGTGATGTACCTCCCGTCATATGTGATTTGAAAAAATGTTTCATGAAAACCAAATTGTAGATTTTGTATATATGTGAATAGATAATGAAATATGAATATGTTTTTGTTTTCCTTATAAACCCTTGTTTTGGAGAAAAGAGAGCAAGTTAATGATACAACATAACACTTTATTTCAAAACTGTTTCGACATATTTAGTAAGAATTACATCATTTTTATCACAGTTTTTTGAAAATAGTTCTAAAGCACTTTTTCAGTTATTTTTCAATGGTCTCTCGTTGACAAAATAGAGTACATAGCCATCGCACATTAGAGATGTAATACTTTGAAGTGGGAACAATGTCACTTTCCTAACAGTCCAGGAGAACCTGTTCATCCATAATGCGATATCATGTAAACGAGGTTGATTAAGAGAGTCAAAATATTCGGCAACTTTATAACGATTGATGTATACAGCAATCCAATGTTTTCCGGGAAGATTGTTGGTATCCGTATTGATGATAAGCGAACAAGGATAGAAAGGAATTGAATCAGGTAAATTATCTCTAGAAAAGACATTGAGAAATATTGTCTTGGAGTAGGGATGAGCTTTCCTCATTTTCTTCAAGATTTCTATGTTGCTTAAGTTACTCATCTCTGATAGCTGACAGTCACGTCTCTCATTCTTGTTATCTCAACTTTGCTATCATAGATAGCATAAATGACACAAATAATTGTTTTCTTAATAGGTGACTCAAATGATACCTCCAGTCGTAGATTTCCAGGCTTTGTAACTCCTACGCTTTCACCACCTAGATCTGCATCTGCTGTGAGGTTGTACATAATGAAGAAGTAGCCATTCTTGTACATATCCATTGTAATTCCATTTGAATCATCTGTATTAAACATGTTGAGGGCGGTGAAAGTAGAACCATATTCACGTGCGAATTTACCATCTTTGAAATTAGGCTCATATGCTTTGCAAGATACAAATTTCCCATCCTGATAGAGTGCTAGTTTGCTAACATTAAAGTGTTGGAAATTGAATGGATTCTTTTCAAAAGCACCAATGAATGCCTCATTTTCCACAAATGTGATATACACCGCATTTGGCATTGGAGTGGGAAAAAGATTTGGGTAGGCATGTGAGGATGATCCCGCACCAATTGTGAAGTTTGTCAACACACTGTGATTAACTGGATATATTGCATTGTTTTTGCTCAATCCTGTCGCATGCTCGTTGATGACTGACGAGTTCATTGTTGCTCGCCTTACATTGAGCACGGCATTACTTATGTTGACTTGATAGTTTGTAGCTCCAAAAGCCATTAACGCGAACTCAGGATTTGCACGAATAAATTTTATTTGCATTTTAACCTGTGATAGCAGATATCTAGATTGACTAAGGAAATCAAGATAGACGGGTCCTTTCAAGTATAATTCCTTTGAATCCGCTGTTAAATCCATTCGTCTTTTCAACCCTGTATTTGAGACATCATCAAATTTCCCTTGCTGATCATCATACCACCCAGAAACTTGCAAGTGTGACTGTTTAGCTTGCTTTTGAAATTGAGTCATTGTATGTATATATGCTCCATATGGATATGCTCGATCCCCTCCTTCAATCTGTTTGTCATTCAATATTAGATACACATCTGAGAACAGACTGGCAATAGGAAGATTTGCTAATCCCACTTTATCCTTGGATGAATCGATATTTGTACCATCAGTCTTCTTAATTTGTATACACAACTCTAAATCAATGGATTGACAGTCAATATAATCTTGAGGATTGGCAGGTATATCAAACTGAATAGGCTGCTGGTTACCATCGACATTTGTTTTGGGGACTATGTCTACAATTGTTGAGGAGATGATGTCTCTCTGATGAGGGGGAGAATCGAAGAAACACAAAGCCGAATTGATACTCTGCATCGTATTAGCTTTACAAATATGTTGTCTTCCTTCGTTTTGACTCGTTTCTAGTCGCTGTGGAATTTCGTTTGCGCTTTCTTGTTTTCACTCGACGTCTAGATTTAGAACGTGCTGCTCTAGTCGGCTTTTTAATTTTCCTGCGTCTTTGCTTAGTAACTCGACCGGATCCAACTTGTCTTGACTTCCTACGCTTCTTCCGAACTGTACGTCTCGTCTTTGTTAAATCATCTAATGCGTCTATGGCAGATTGCTGTGCGCGCATTTTCATAGATTCACCGATATCCTCACCTTGAAGCGCATCAGCTGCAACATTTGCACCAAAATCTAAAGCCCTGCTTCCAACACGCTTCATGATTGGTACGCCATACTTTTTGAGTGTTGGAAGAACCATATGTCTTAGTGCACCAAATATGCCTCCTCCAACTTGTCGTCTACCTCCAACAAACACGGGATAACCGCTCTGATTTGATGGTCTACTGTAAATGCCTGTCATTATGGCTATTGAATAACTATGGAAGTCACAATAGCGTAAAGCCTTATTCTCGTGACCTAATATGTAGGGTCAAAACATTAACACCACCACAGAACGGTACTACCTCTCCTGCGTCATCATGAATTGATATGTCAATTCCATTGATGAAATTTCGGCTGATTGGTAGATACATTGTGTTAAAAAATTCTCGATTGATTAGTTGCTTCCTTACGGATGAGAGAGGAAATGTGCGCAGAAGTGGGGCCTCAATGTCGCCAAACCTTGTATATTCAATAATGTTACAATAGACGTATAAGTTACTTATATCACGCTCTAGTGATGGGGCTGTATCGCCTATTGATGTGCCTTCATAAATAGTTGATTTTGAGAATCCCAATGTGGTCGTTAACACGCTATCCAGCTTGATAAGAGAGTTCTTCCCTACCTTTAGAATCATGCGTTTCTTATGTGGGTCATAAGAAAAGTGATATTTATCTGCATCAAGGTAATCTACACCAAACTCATTTAACTTTGTACACAATTCAGATGGCGTTTTCAAGCTTTCAATGTTCAAATTAACTCTTTTTACAAGTTCACTGGAAGTAGACAATTCATCACCCAATATGTCTTCTCTGTATACGTGGATATCCCATGAAGCATTTGTTGATGCTTTGAGTTTAGAAGAGGACAATTGAACCTTGAATGTATCATTTAATTCTGTCAACCAAGGTGCGCTTTAAGGCCCTTAAACATCCCAATCATTTCAGATCCGAATTCAATAACAGCGGACTCAGACTTTTCCAATGGTGTCTTTTTAGTAAAAACAATAAATTCTGCCTCCGTTTCAACAGTAAATAAAGTTACTTTCTCTTTCTTATATTCACAAGTCATTAACGTTTCTGGCACTGATCCTTGAAACTTTCTTGCAAAGTCTTCAACACTTCCATTGACCTCAAATTTATTTTTTACTCGGATGCTCCTTTTTTGTAATGCATACAATGGCACAATTCTACATTGAAAATCAGTGACTTTCCTCTCCGAATTCCACCCACGTCCATTGTACCAATACCTTGATGAGAAAGTTGTTCTGGAATACCCAAAAGTATGACTCAAATCCTTACCTAATACAAGAAGAACATGCTTCCCTTCTTTAATCAATTTTGTTGACCCCTTTATGACTGGTTTGTAGAATTTATTCAAAGTCAGCTTGAAGAGATCATTTATTCGTTCAAACATTCTACCGATTTCCTTTTCTGTATCTTGCAAGCTCATTGTGGGAACCTTAGAATCAAAAGTTGACGTTGCAAATGCCTTTTGAATTTTAATCATGTTTTGGACAGATGGTAAAGATGTTGAAAAAGGATGTAAAGTTAGATGATGAAAAGCCCATGTACCATGTAGACTATTTTGAAATATGCGAAAGCAATCATCCTTCTCTCGCACTTCTTTATGTAATTCAAAATAGTTGTTCTTTAGCAAACTGATATCGTTGTAATAAGTAATTTCAGTTAGAGCAACTTCATGGGGTCCATGCAGAGTAAATGGATTAGCGAATTCAACAGAGTATAGAGATGGTTTGTTACTTGGGAATATCTTGGGGTTGCTATTGCTAGGAAGAATGATGTTGAAGTTAGAAGACATGTTAAACTCATATATGGAAGAAGTCACATGCTATATTAGCTTAAAAGTTACGAGTGTCTTCCACCTCCACATTTTGTAGATCCTGGTGCGTTATCCAGCTATTGAATGAATCAGGATATCCTTTCCATTTAACTAGATATTTCCTTTGATTGCCATGACCTTTCCTCCTAATTATTTTGTCAATCATATACACCTCTTCACTTCTGTCTACTAATTGCAATTCATAAGAGTAAAATTTTCCTTCAATTGGATTGCCATGGTAATCTATTAATTTATACATGGTGGGTCTAAATTTTGTATTTACTTCATCCACAAAAAACTCTTCTTCAGTCCAATTAGGTAGATACCCCTTCCCAAATGTAGACTTAACCTTTGAAATCCGAACTCTATCACCAACATTAATTTTCTTTTCATTGGAAATGTTTTTCGCTTTCTTATCATACAATCAAAGCCATACATCCATCGCATTATCTGGGGTAACGTCAACTGGTTTCATCTTAATGATTCGATGGTAGCTTTCATTGTAATTCTTAACAAATTTCTGCAGCTCACCTACCCAAACATGTGTATTTTTGCAGTGAAATAGCGCCATATTTTTGTCTTCAGTGTGCGATTGAACCTCTCAACCATGGCAGCTTTATAAGCACTTTTGACACTAAACAATTCCACATTATGACTTTTAAGGAGACTTCGAACATGAGAGTTTTCGAATTCCTTCCCTTGATCGGTCTGTATTCTTTGCGGAACACGCCCCTCATCGAAAATGCTCTGAAAAGCCCCTTCAACTTCTGGTCCTCGTTTAGATTTCAGCGCACGTGCCCAAGCATAGCGAGATAAAATATCTATTACAGTTAAGATGTATTTATAGCCATCATTGTACTGTGATATCTGTTGCATGTCAGCCAAGTCCGCTTGCCATTGACTATCTATATTGTTAACAACACATTTTCTTGTTGGAAACCGCTTTCTCGCATTTTTGTGAAGAGTGTAAGTCGGTTGACTCCTCAACCACTTCTTGACTTTCTCTATTCCCACACCTGCTGCACGAGCTAGAACCTCCGGACGACTGAAACTTGCGGGATGATTTAAGTCGTAATAAATCTTTCTGAGTTTCACTGCTGTACTCATCGTCTTTGTTCTGATTTGCACGCGTATTACTCGCACAGCAACTGCTAACACAATTGATATCAACCTCTATGCCCTCTTCTGCTTTACCTTCGAGCGCAGATTTCAAACAACAGCATAATTTTTGTAACGACATGATATGAGAGAGGCAAGGCTTAATTCATATTTGCTTAATATTTACTATACTCCTTCGCAACACGCATTGAGCGCCTAGTAGCTCTTTTTGGTTGCAGATCATCGGGATCATGAAGCTCTCGCTTGACCGCCATCGTGGGTGTTTTACTCGTTGATCCATCTTGTAAGTGACCCTTGTCCAATTCATTCACAGTCGGTCCTCCAATAATATTGTGAGGTACATTTTGATCAGATAAAATTTTCTGAAAATATGTCCACCCTTGTGGTGCACCTAGTTTTCGCCTTACATCTCTGACAGCATATTGTAGAAGGTCATCTATGTGACTATTTCTAATAACATCACCAGTTGTTTCATCTAATATCTCCCCTCTCTCATTGAACTTCACATGTGGATCAATGAAGTCAAATAATCGCTCAGCGCGCACACGATATGGTCGAGGTGTTGACAAGGTTATAAATCGTCGCAACTTGTCACGAATCTGTCGCCTCTCGTCAATGTTTTCAGCTGCTAACTGCATTCGTCGATAGGGATCCTTAATCTTCTTAATTTCCACATCCTTTTGTGTTAGTTCCTTAAGTTGATTCGTAATAGGTTGATCTATATTTTTGACTTCCTGTGCACTTGATAATGTAGTCAATTGTACATACTCCTCTTGAGGAATGACTACCATCTTTGAATACGACATGTTTGAAAATAATAAGGCAACAAAGTACATTGCTTAAAACTAACTGTGAACCGAGAAGCTGTCATTGGTTCAGCGGAATTAGGTATGATATTTGTTCGAAATCGAAGTCGTTCCGGACATTCCTGGGTTAGATCAATAAATAGATAACCATGTGGTTTCTTTGTTACATCTTCATACATTTTTGAAAGTACTTTAGGTTGTTGAGGTAATATCTGTCTACTGAGATGATGTATCTGACTGCTATCTCTTGGATTTTTAAATATTGCCAAATAATGTTTATTCAAACTTCTAGTTCTTTGCTCTTTCCCTCCATCGAAGATGTTTTGGGTGATGTAGATAATAAAAGCTTCCCTATGATGTGCAGTTTGAATGAACATTTCAGTTACATCCTTTGAAGATTTGCTTTCTCGTAATAGATCATCTAATACTAGTAAGTCACCTGCTTTGATATCCTCAGTTGATGGTAACCCTTGCTTCACCTCATAACCTTTCTGGCGAAGTGCAGAATGTAGTTGTGGTTGAAATATTCCATAATACCATTTGACTCTCTTAATTTCCTTGTTAAACATTTCATTTCTATATTGTAGCAATTCAGTTACAAATGTAGTTTTACCGGACTGACTTGGTCCAGCGACACACATTGTGCGATCAGTGAATAGACGAAAATCTGTCATCTTATAATTCCATTAACATTAAACTCATCATTCCGCTAATTTTGCTTAGAACAACAAAACAGACACATGTTCCACATCACGTTTATTTACATTCAGAATAGAAACTTTCAAGTTAAATTTACAAATTAAAACATTTACAAATTAAAACATTTGTGTTTCCTCATCACAATTAGGATTATAGAAAGTTTTCAAGTCAGCATCTTGGCGCTTCAACTTCAATTTAGGATTCCCATCTTTAGATTTCCGCCCTCGCTTTTTGCTCTCTTCCTTCCCATCACTTGAAGCAGTCTTATCAATGTTAATTAAACATTTATCAATTGGTAGTGGCTCATTGACTAGTTGAAGAACCTTCATTTGTAAAGATGCGACTTTACCAGTCGAACAATGTGAGCCAATATAAAGTCCGGTAACGTGCACTAAGCCCATATAGCGACCCCGTTTGAGATCCTCACATTCCATCGCGTTTGTTAAGAGATCGAATCCTTGAAAATGATCCGATAGTCTTAAAAACAGTGTATCGAATTCCGGCAATTCCTTGTAACCAACTCCTTCCTCTAATGCCTTTCTCCAATGAGTGGGAGCACTTTCAGGCAGCTCAACACATTCTTTCGCGAAAGAGTCAATAGTTTTAAGAATCACCTGTTGCCATTTTGGAAAAGTCACTCGCATTTGTCTCATATTGCTATACCCTGATGTAGACATACCATTACTGTGGAAGAATGGAACTTGAAGATAAAAGCCATCATCACCATAATTCAAGGTTTGAAACTAGAATGTATTTCCAATCCCTTGCACCTTTCGTGTCGGACGAAGCTTCAAGAGATCTTGCTCAAAAGCGTCACCTTCCTCTCTGATTGTATACATTTTCTGAGTCCTGTTTCAACAACTACTAATTCGGAGCTTTCAACCAGCGCAAATGAATTGTCACTTGAAAGTGGTAAAATATCATTAAAGCGTCTTCCTTATATACACCTATATATGACTCATCAATCAAAGTGATGACGTGTCACTTTATGATTTGCTAACCTTATATTAACATTGCAGCAGTTGCTGCAATCCTTCCAAGCGGACTATTGATTACACCATTAATACTGTTTCCAATATCATTTAACATACTTAGAAACCCACCACCACCGCGCTAAATTAAGTTTCGCCTTTTCTTATCACTACTCCTTGGATTTGAAAACTTTTTTATGCTATTCAAAGAGCCAGCATTCAATAGAGGCTTGTAAATAGGTAGACATTTGTGTATTGCAAAAGCTAAATCACGAATGAAATCATCACTTGAATTTTGAATCAATTTACGCTTCTTCTTATTATCATGTATCCTGTTTAACTTTCGCAACGCCTTTTTAAACTGACTTGAAGGTTTGAAGGACCGTTTCGATTGACGAGAAGATGCCTTCCGTTTTACAGACATTTTTATTCTAATATGGAAATAGATAATACAATTACAATTTTTGCTTAGTACTTACAACATTATACACAAACGTTTACAAGCATTCACACAGAGTTTGTTATGGGTACTTATAAAATTACATAAATTGCGTTCACTCATCAAATGTTCCTAAATGGCACTTAACCGCCGAAGCCGTACAATGTGCGACCCTGGCGTTTCAGGGAGTAGACCACATCCATAGCTGTAACAGTCTTCCTTTTGGCGTGTTCAGTGTAGGTGACAGCGTCACGGATGACATTCTCGAGGAAGACCTTGAGGACTCCTCGGGTCTCCTCATAGATCAGACCAGAGATACGTTTGACACCATCTCGTCGAGCGAGACGACGGATGGCGGGCTTGGTAATACCCTGGATATTGTCACGCAATACTTTGCGATGACGCCTAGCGCCGCCCTTTCCGAGACCTTTACCTCCTTTGCCGCGTCCAGTCAAGTCTCTACAAGTTGTAGAGGGAAACTGATATACACTCACATCGGCTAGAGTCTGATTTGTAGCAGTTATGAGCTGCTCAATGTCTTTCATTAGATGTTTTGAAATTGGGCAGCACATACAGCAGGGCTTTGAATGGAAAGTCTTTAAAATATTGGCATAGTATGCCCGCAAACTGATTACCTCAGAATGTCCTTGAGCAGTCACATTGATGCTTACTGATGGCGGTCCACTGAATAAGTCCAATTTACATTTGTCACCCTTCTCGGCATAGTAGCTGGAGGTGATAATGTCATGGAGACATGTGTTGAGTTTCCGTTGGATACTGCTGCACCAACAGCGAGAGTATTCCGGTACAATCTCCGTTTGAGCTAGTGGGCGAAATAATTCATTGAGCCAGAATCTTGCAACTCGTGTAAGAGCGTTGTTCACGACTCTCATTAACATTCTCTGCACCACAACGTCCTCTCCGCAGCGGAAATACTTCACTATTTCCTCCATCAGATCCACCAAATCCGCTTTATAGCCAGTTATATTTACGGCAGAATAAAATATTTTGCCGGTGAACAGTTGACTTCGGTAAATTATTGAAATGGGAATGTTGGTAGTGAACGACATGCTGATTGACATTGTATTAGCCTCAAATTATGCTTGAAATAGAACGGTACAATGTCCTCCTTATATAGAAAAGTCACACAAAGACACAATAGTGACCAATCACAGACCTGCATGATGACTCATCATGCACGATATACAGTGACTGTTGAAGATATTTCTTCATCACAAAGGGGACAAGATGAAGTTTCAAAGAGTACATAACATGTAGAACACATAACGCTATGAGAACATGGTAAAAAGAGAAGGGATCGTTCCTGTTTAAAACATTTAACGCAGTTCCGTTCACATAATAATTTAAATGTCTCTTCTTCTAATTTCCTTCTGAAGTCACTTTTATTGGGAGAACTTTTTATTAAAACACTGTCAGATGTCTCTTTCTTTCCATATCGTTCCAATTTGATCCTCCTAATTTCACTATCATTGCAGTGTAGCATGGAGAAATCCTCTATCCACCTACGATCCAAATTGTGATTCATAGCATGCTCATCTAGATCCATTAGCCGATCAACTAAATCACCAGCGTTGATATTTTCACTGAGATTTGTTACAGTTTCTATAGCTTTGAACGAATATCCAAGGTCTCTTGCGACAACCCACGACGTTGGGATACTAGTCATCATTATGTATGTCATCAAACAACTATCGTAAAAGGAAAATCAATGTGTCATCTTGATTACAATGGTTTCAATAGTCACAATAGTCGCAATTGAGCAAACCCACTCAAAATCAAACAACGGACGTCTATCGGTACGTACCCAAGTGCTCAGAACCAAACCACACAAGTTCGATCATAGACGTTCCGAAACACAGTGTACTCAACCGAGTGTACCGAACACATGTACCTATCCAGTAAAACAGATCTCATACAGGTTCCTATTCATAACACTGAATTATACATGTACCTATCCATGTACCTATTGATAACACTAAATTATACATGTACCCATCCATGTACCTATCCCTCGCAAGTAGGGCACAGTTTTCACTACTCTATTCAGTATTTTGTCAGCCACTATGTGTGGGACCCCGCTCGTCTGGGTTTGAGTGTTCAGGTTAGGGGTCGAAATACAACTAGACGAGTACCTGCTGATGACTGACGGACTGCAGTATTGTGTTTTATATCCCTTAATCGGTAGCTGAAGTAGTGGTCGATGTATTGTAATTCAAATGAAGAAATGTGGAATTACATGAAGTACTATAGACGGATGAAGAAACTGGCGATAACAAATTCAAGTGAAGAAATAGTATTTTCCATGTGTAGTCTTAGGTATAGTGTGTATAGTTTCATTGCTTTCGGTGTAGTACAATGTCATTGAAGTTCTATTGTTTACCTCCATTATCCACTTTCCACTTATCCACTCTTACCATTATCCACTTTGTGTAGTGTCAAATATAGTTCACTTGTAATCGGTGTAGTAGCATCGTTGTATTTCCATATTTTACCTCCACTTTTCCAATTTCTATTCATCGGTTTCCTGTTGTTTTATGATATCCATTTTTAATTTCCTTAACCTATGGTGACCATTGTCTTATTCTATTTCCACTATCAGCATCTGTAGTCGGTACAGTATATTAGACGTCTGCTTTGAACGTACATACGGCAGTGTTTGGAATCTATGGTATTAGTACAAGTCTTAAGATTTCCATTTTTACCAGATATTGGGCCAAAGCTGATCAATTTTAATTCGTTGCCACGAGAAAGCTACATTGAGTTCTTTTAAGAACTGATTAATCCAATGGTTACACTAGCATTGCCTTTATACACTTGCGGATTGGAGAACGCTATCAGTCCTCATTAGGACTACTTTAACTAATAATTTAAATTAGTAAGCATTATATTCTATTATAAATGGCTACTGGGATAACTTTCATCATCGTATGAGAATTACGTGGATAGTATGTCTTCAGATGCAGGTGGTATCACGACCCCGCTACTGGACCTCTGCTAGCTGGCGAAATGCCTCATTTGTCCCACATCCTAATAATTATCATACATAGTCACTTAGGCGCAAATGTCAATAGATAGCAGGAATTTGAAAGTCCAACCTCGGCAAATTCCTCGCTCTTTTCGAGGCTCTGGCAAATTTTCTCATGGTTTATATGGTACGAAAAGTCTTCAGCGTTAATGCGAAGGAGTGGCTAGCGCCCTCTACTTTGAAAAACATTAGATTTTGTGGTAGCAATAGATGCCTTTGCTGTAAATCTTTGAATACTGAAAATTGCTACGAAAGTTTCAATACAGGCAACCGGTTTATCTTTGATCAGCCAGGTGTTTTTACTTGTAAAAGTAGAAATGTTATTTATCTTATATCATGTAGCAGATGTGGAATGCAATATGTAGGACGGACAAAGCAACCGCTACATTGTAGATTAAATGGTCATCGCCATTCAGTATTAAAAGGTCACTTAAACACATATCTTAGCAATCACTTTAAGCAAGATCATCATTCTTGGACTGATGTTGAATTGCAAATTATTGATCATGTTGATGACAATATATACATATCACCGGAAGAGATAACCAGAGAGCTCAACCGCAAGGAAGACATGCATATCAAGATGCTCAATACCTTATACTCCTTGGGTTTGAATGGTAGAGTTTTGGGAGGTGGATGTGTATCTCAGCAGTCCATATCCAATGATCAATTTTTTAGTTATCCGATTAGCAGACGAAAAAGGAGTCATGGAATAAGAAAATCGGGTAGAAAAAGCTCAAGTATTATGGAACTTGACAATACCTATCAAGAATTGCAAGATTCTTTTGAGACGCGTAGGATGTCAAAGTTTTATCATCATCTAAAATCTCTCCCTAAAAATATGCTAAGAGCCATTCTAGGCAAGACAAGGGATGAGGCAAACATGATGACATTTGTACTAACAGCATACATTCAAAATAAACTTAATCTAGACTCGGAGAACAAAAATGTAAAAGAACGAGCAACCATAATCATCCCGTTCGAATCTCAGACAATAGACTCACTCAATCTCATGTCTATATTCTGCGATCACAGTGTGTGCAAGCTAATTCCAAGCACAGTTCAAGAACGTTATCCACCGAAAATATTCTATAAATTAGATAAACCCACTGCATTGAAGTTTTGCAATTATGGGCGTTTTTTGAATAACCTAAAGTTTCAGGATGTGATGCACATCATGAACAATCCATGCTCATGTAGCAAGAGACAATCCTTTGTTTACCCACATTATGGTCACGTAATAACGGGTGATCTGGATATTGTGGATGATGAAGACTTACGTCAACTCTTCAGTTTTGGCACCAAACACAGAATCCCCAAAAGCCTTAGTTGGAGTGCCATAACAACTCAAATTAGTAATTCATTAGATGAGCATATTACAAAAATAAGTAAGAAAGAGAAGCTTGAGGCTACTTTATTCTCAGCGTGGAAATCAAGAATCATGGCACTGATTAAAGATCGAATATATCTTGCCAAGAAATCCTCGAATAGATTTCGCGCACACAGTAATCGACACAAGATTAATGTCAAAATGGGCAAAAATCTGAAAGAATTGCAGAATGACGTCATAATTACGCCAGTTGATAAAGCATCTAATAATTATGCCTTCATTTGCAAAAAGTTTTATCTCCAAATTCTCTTAGCCGAGTTGGGAATTGATATTTCCACGTCAAACATATCGGGTAATGATACCTATGGTCCAGAGCAAATTTTAGCGCAGAATGTAATTGAGCAACATACAACAATTATGAAAAGCGAGTTCAAACTAGCTGTCTGTGAAAAAGACAGAAAATTACCAAAATTATATTGGATTCCAAAATTTCGCAAAACTCCATGCAAATTTAGATTCATAGCAGGAGCACGACAATGCACATCGAAAAAGCTTTCCATCAAAGTAAATTCAGCCTTAAGTATTTTGCGTGACAATTTTCAGAGATATTGTATGGCAATTAAGAGAAACAGCGATTTCGATTGCTTCTGGAGTATAAAGTCCACGCAAGAATTTCTACACAGATTAAATTCGACACTAGTTCATTCATTGCAAGTTTTCGATTTTTCAATCTTATATACGAATCTTGATCAAAAAATGATTGAAGATCACATATTCGCTATTATGGATTTGGTGTTTAATTCCTCAAATAGAAAATTTATTTGCATTGGATATGATAAGTCCTTTTGCTCAATGAAAAAATATAATGGTTATCACTGTTTTGATAAACAGAAGTTAAAAGAAGCCATACATTTCCTATTATCACAGACCTACGTCACATTCGGTAATTTAGTTTTCAGGCAGATTAAAGGCATTCCAATGGGAGGAAATTCTAGTCCACTCCTAGCTGACCTATTCCTCTTACACTGCGAATATGTTTTTATGCAAAATTTGATAAAAACTAAGAAATATCATTTAGCACGCTTGTTATCATCTACATCAAGATACATAGACGATATATGTGTTGTCAATTATAAACACTTTGATTCTTTGCTTCAAAGAATTTATCCCCCTGACTTGTTGGCGCAGAGAAATGGTGATAGCGACAAAGAGGTAGTTTACCTTGATGTGAAAATACAAATCTCATAGAACAGCTTGAGAACTTCAGTATATCACAAGGTAGATGACTTCTCTTTCTCTGTGGTGCAACTGACTTTTCTGGAGAGCATGATCCCATTACAGATGGCCCTTCATGTTTTCGCGTCGCAGGTAGTCAGATATTGTAGAATATGCTCGAAGTTACAAGACGCTGTACACAAAACTAACAAGACACTAAATATCATGAAATCTAGAGGTTATTCCCAGCATGAATTGATGAGTTACACAGAAAAGGCTCTCACAAGGCATAATGAATCGCTTCACAAATATGGTCTTTTCTCGGCTCGACAATTCACTTCACTCTGTGAATTTCAATGAGGCGCGCGACCAACAAAACGACTCACATTTTCCTTAACGCCTTGATGCATAGATGAATAAACGACTAACAATGACTTGTAGCCATCATATGGGGGCGGTGAAGAGTGAATACAGAGCGCTTAGCGTGGCTTACGTGAGATGAGAGAGCTCCCATTGTTATCTTGATGTCTTGATGTATGAGGCGAAGTTTGTGTAAAGGCGGATTACATATTTATCACACAGCGATTACATCTTTATGGGATTCGAGGATGAACAGGATCTGTTTACTTGTGGGAATCGAAAAGGCAAAGATTGATGTACAGGATTTTTTTACATGTGTGGATCGCAAAAGCATACTGTATTTATTGATGGGATGAATTTAATGACAGGATCAGTTTACATGTGGGAAACGCAACAATTGAATGATGTCTGATTTATTTTTGTGACATATCTTTCAAGATATATCATTACCTATTCAGTATTTTGTCAGCCACTATGTGTGGGACCCCGCTCGTCTGGGTTTGAGTGTTCAGGTTAGGGGTCGAAATACAACTAGACGAGTACCTGCTGATGACTGACGGACTGCAGTATTATGTTTTATATCCCTTAATCGGTAGCTGAAGTAGTGGTCGATGTATTGTAATTCAAATGAAGAAATGTGGAATTACATGAAGTACTATAGACGGATGAAGAAACTGGCGATAACAAATTCAAGTGAAGAAATAGTATTTTCCATGTGTAGTCTTAGGTATAGTGTGTATAGTTTCATTGCTTTCGGTGTAGTACAATGTCATTGAAGTTCTATTGTTTACCTCCATTATCCACTTTCCACTTATCCACTCTTACCATTATCCACTTTGTGTAGTGTCAAATATAGTTCACTTGTAATCGGTGTAGTAGCATCGTTGTATTTCCATATTTTACCTCCACTTTTCCAATTTCTATTCATCGGTTTCCTGTTGTTTTATGATATCCATTTTTAATTTCCTTAACCTATGGTGACCATTGTCTTATTCTATTTCCACTATCAGCATCTGTAGTCGGTACAGTATATTAGACGTCTGCTTTGAACGTGTATACGGCAGTGTTTAAAATCTATGGTATTAGAACAAGTAGTAACCCCATCCCAAAATCAAGTGCAAAATGTGAAATGATGAGTCATCAGGCTGACTCAGCCCCCCCCCTCTGGAAGGAAGGTGAGGGAGAGAGTCAAGGATGTGTTGGGAGGAATGGGTCCGTAAGGAGAAAACTGGTCCCTACCCCCTCTGGAAGGAAGGTGAGGGAGAGAGCCAAGGATGTGTTGGGAGGAATGGGTCCGTAAGGAGAAAACTGGCCCCTACCCCCCCCTCTGGCGGGAAGGAAGGAGTGTTGGTAAGAGTTGGGCAGGAAGGTGATAGGAATGTGTGAGGGATAGAGTTGGAAAAAGGCAGGTGTTGGAGGTTTTGGGATAAGAAAGTCCATGTTTCGGCATGAAGGAGACCTCGGATGGGAAAACGGAGGCCAGATTCGGAATTTGTGGTCAATTTTGGGTTAGGAAGGATGTTTCCATCGACATCGGAGACAAAAAGTTTTGAGGACGTCCCCCCCCCCCCTCCTGCCAAACTTCCAACTTTGGTGTTAGAGATCGTACAAAGTCGTGCAATAGCTCATTTGAAAGCTGAGAATCAGACAAAAGCAGTGGAAAGCTCAGTTTGGACTAATTTTCTTGGGTTCAGGGAGGAAAATGGCAGGAAACCGTCAGAGTTGGAAAAGGCTGGTGTTGGAGGTTTTGGGATGAGAAAAGTCAATTTTCGGGCAGAAGGAGGTCTCGGATGGGAAAACGGAGTGCAAATTCGGACGTTTTGGTCAATCTTGGGTCTAGAAACTTCTTCCCAACTCAATCGGAGAGAAAAGTTCTGACCCCCCCTCGGCAGCGATCTTCTAACTTTGGTTGTAAACATCGTAGAAAGTCGTGCAATAGCTCGTTTGAAAGCTGAGAGTGAGACAAATTCAGTGGAAAACATGGCTTCTTCGTATCTGCCTTCGTTTAGAGGTGAGATGTTATTGAAATTTTGGGACATTGACGAAAAAACGACAGAGTTAGAATGTTTATGAAAATCGCTCTAGCGGGTGAAGCAAGCCTGGGACGGGAAAACAGAGACCGGATTTGGAATCAGCGTCACATTCTGCTTCGGCATGCTACATTTGAAAGCAATCGGAGAGAAAATTTTTTTCATTTTTCCGAAAAACGAGTTAGAATTTTTGCGATGGCTGTGGGCTGTAGAGCCAAAACGAAGCATCGGATGGGAAAATGGAGGGCAGATTCGGATTCAGCGTCAAATTCTACATGCAAATGGCGTATTTCCAGCTCAATCGGAGCACTAGAACCGGAGATAGTCGGGTTTTTAGTGTTTGAATGATGGGTATTACGTCATCAGCTGATCGCCTCACACTATATAAGTGGAAACTCGGCTTGTGGAAATCAGTTCTCCTCCCGACTGGGTTGGGGTAGGTGAACTCTGGAGCTCCGATGATAGCATTGGAAATCTGAAAAACCGGGTTTCTGTAAGAAACCGACTTAGAAAATTTCATTGCTGAAGTCAGCTAAGGCGTCAGACTTAGAGGTTAGCCAGGAGATGGCCTTCGTCTCCAGGCCATAAAAGACGCCAAAACTTTAAAGGCTTGCAACTTTGCTTCTACAAGTCCGCTTGACTTGATTCAAAAAAGGTTCGGTTGCCATTGACCTGCTCTAAGTGATAGACTACTTATAAAATTTCATAAGAGTGCTAAAAAGTTGAAAAATTTAAATTCACTAGTTTTGGAGGTTTTCTGGGGTGTTCGACCCTGCTGAAGTCAACTAGATGATTTTTAGTGAGCCAGTCTTCTCATGGACTAAGCGGCTTTTCACTGAAAGCGAGCAAGACACGGAGAGTTTTGCTGTATATTCCACTGACAGGGTGTTCCTTCGGGACGGCGGACGATGCCGTAGTGATAAGTGTGGCAAGGGAGTGTGTCATAGTTTAGACCGAAACCGCTGGGGCAACTCATGTCTCATGTTGAGCATTTGACGCAGTTCTCAACGTAGCACTTTGAACGCCAATCGGTTGAGTCTTAGCTATCTTGTCATGGGTGGCCTCTAAACATATCCATTGCAAAACGCTTGTGAATCAAGCTCTCTACCGCTTGCTATCAAGCTGATCAAAGTTTGCCAACCTCATACCAACTCCACCGGTTTTCATGTCTGGAGATCAAGTCATGGACGGTGCAAGTCACGGAGATTTTCGGTGTGATACTTCCTGTGGGTGGGCGTTCTTTCGAGACAGCGGTGAAGTTCGTAGCGATGACTACTGCACGGGACGTGGGCAATGGTAATCCTTGTGAAACCTCTCTGCGTCATGTTTGCAATTTTTCGTCTCAACGTTGTACTCTCACCGCCAGGGCGACATTTAGCTATCTGCCAAAGGTTAGCTCATAAAATCTCCATTGCACTTGTCTCCCGACAGTTGCCCAAGCATGTGAGAATGAACCATGCGTTCTGCTTGTCTCTATCACGGAGACAAAATGATGAATGGAATGAGGGGAGGACATTCATGCGCCACACGCAACACATCACAGACTTCTCTCTTCGCTAGTGAACAAGCTCTTGTCAGTGTCGTCAGAAACTTTATCATGTTGTACAAAGGTTTTATTGCAACACAGGTTGATGTATAGTTAGAAAGTTTGATCATGACGTTTATTCGTAAATCTAGTCAGAAACTTCATCATGTTGTACAAAGGTTTTACTGCAGCATAGGTTGATGTATAGTTAGAAAGTTTGATCATTGAAGTTGTATTCGTGACATGTTTTGTAAAAGTTTGACTGTAACACAGGTTGATGTATAGTTAGAAAGTTTGATCATGACGTTTATTCATAAGTCTAGTCAGAAACTTTATCATGTTGTACAAAGGTTTTATTGCAACACAGGTTGATGTATAGTTAGAAAGTTTGATCATGAAGTTTATTCGTGAGTGTCATCAGAAAGTGTATCATGGTTTGTAAAAGCAAAGTTTAGTATAGTCAAATATTTTTACTGTAACACAGGTTGATGTATAGTTAGAAAGTTTGATCATGACGTTTATTCGTAAGTCTAGTCAGAAACTTCATCATGTTGTACAAAGGTTTTACTGCAGCATAGGTTGATGTATAGTTAGAAAGTTTGATCATTGAAGTTGTATTCGTAAGTCTAATCAGAAAGTGTATCATGGTTTGCAAAAGCAAAGTTTAGTATAGTCAAATATTTTTACTGTAACACAGGTTGATGTATAGTTAGAAAAGTTTGATCATGATGTTTTATGAAACATACATGCCGTGAAATGCAAGTGTTAGTGTAGTCAAATAATATTACCGCGACGCACGTTTGTGAAAATAAAGTTTGATCATTGACGTTGTATGACTGACCGAACTCACCACAGCACTAGAAAGTTTTATCGAAAAGGTTTTACTGCACAGTGGAGATTGTCTTGTAACTTACTTTCACAGTGTTAGAAAGTTTTATTGGAGACAGTTGCCAAATGTTTCCCTATTAGAAAATTCAAACTTCACGACTGTTAGATTCGCTTCATCAGGTTTACTAAAAGCAGTTTTCTACTTCAATGAGAGTTTAGAATGTTATATGAAAACAGTGTTCGCCACAGCACTAGAAAGTTTTTATCCTTAGTTGAGATCCGGACTGCAGTGTGTAAAATGTTTTATGTGACAGTCTTTTCACAAACGGTGAAGTGTAAATTCAGAGTGAATACATCTGTTAGGTAGTCATTAACTTTGGATGTGAAGTAAAGCGAATCTGTATACAGAATGAATTGAATATTAGACAACGCATGCACGTTTTTGACGACTTGAGTGGTTGAAACCAAGTCTAAGTTTAACATGTTGGATATAAAAGTGAGATGGATAGGAATAAGTGTTGAATGTTTTATAAAACCAGATGTTGTCACAAACGTTGAGTGTGATTCCATGACATTGAATCTCGTGGGTTAGTAAAGTCCATCATCCAAGGCTAGGCTCCTCTACGGTCAGATTTAGGGTTTTATATCACATGTGTTAACCGTTCGTGTAGAATACGTGAAGCACATGTTCGCTTAAACGCAAATGTTGAAATAAGTTTTGTAAGAAGTCTTTGACAGGTTGTTGTGAAACTTAGCGAACATTGATTGCAGGCGTGTTGGAAGCTGATATAAAGACCTGTAGAAACGCATAAGTCTTAGTTCAACGACTCGACCATTGAACTCACACAATGAATACGTATGTGTAGAAAACTCATTTGTAGGAAACAGCATTTTCTGTGCGAATGCAGACGATGTAGACATGACATTTAACATGGCTTGCAATAGTCAACACGCTACCATTCAAAATGTTTATCATAAAACCTATCCGTGAAAAAACCCCTCCTGTGCCCACAAAGAATCATAAGTGCTCTCTGACGCCTGTTTGTCTCGCTAGCCCCTCAGCAGATAGAGTAGAACACAAAGATGAATGACAGCGCAGCCGGTGGGCAATCGTCTGCCGCGCTAGCCCCTCAGGAGATAGAGTAGAACACAAAGATGTACGCGCTCTCTCTGGCGCCCGTCTGTCACATGAAACAGAGAGCTATCGCATCTGTCCTAGGATGCAGGAACGTATCGTAGCACCTAGCTGATTCCCACACAACTCATTGCTATCGCAACGGAAGAGAGATTCACGCGATAAATGCATCTAAGTTTGTTGAGTGGTTGAGGATGGCAGTCAATGAAAATATGTCTTCCCCTTTTTTCCTCCAACCATAAGTTTAGAGCAATATGATTAGAGCAAACCAGACATTTGAAAGGCTGTATCATTCTCATATAAAGCAGAGTCTCTTGCATTTTACTATCATAATCATGTCTGAGAAGCCAACAGTGTGCGTGATACCTTTTCGCATCATACACTGCGGAGAAGAATTCCACAGTGATATCTATGGTGAGGATATTACTGTGGAATTTGTGAAGTACTATTCTTACTTCACCCTGCAGGATGATTTGAGCCGACGAGTGCGAGAAGAGGCTGAGATGGAGGCAAGTGAGGCCGAGGCGGTGGGGAGTGACGCCGAGACGGTGGGGAGCGAGGCCGAAATGGCAACCAGCGAGAGCGAGACGGTCGAAAGTGATAACATGGAAAGTGTGGATGTCATTGTGATATCGGATGATGAAGTAAGAGTTTTACACATGCATACGAATGGCTGTCATCTCAACTCGTTCATGTTTTCTTTCAGTGATGGAGTGAGTGATGGCCGTTCTTTAGTTCATAAAATCATCATGCACACATACAGCACACTGTTTCACCACATTTCCTCGTAAATGCATCATGAGTTTTATAAGAACTTCCTTCTAATGCAGCTAAAGCGGTCCCAAGCCCGCCACATATCTTCGGATATGGAATGCAGAGGGGAAGGATATATGATGAATGGAATGAAATGGGAGGACACTCTTGCACCACATGCAGCCACAAACACATTTCTATCTTCATTTAGATGACATTCAATCACTTGAATTCTAATGTGACCTAATCCTTAGATCTCAGTACAGTCAACTCTCTAACGTACTTATTAAACCTATTATCTCTAACTTTACAAACACTGAAAGGATTCTAACATGATTTCAAATTTTACAAACATCAACTTTATTTCTAACGTTACAAACAGTGAAATGCTTGTGACCCTATTTTATACTTTACCTATCTTGCAAACACTGAAATGATTCTGATATTATTCCTAACTTTACAAACAGTGACATGGTCTTGACTTTATTTTATACTTCGCCTATCTTACAAACACTGAAAGGATTCTAACATGATTTCAAACTTTACAAACATCAACTTTATTTTTAACGTTGCAAACAGTGAAGTGAATCTGACTTCATTTATATTTCACCTATCTTACAAACAGCGACATGGTGATAACTTTATTTCTAACTTTACAATCATCAACTTTACTTCTAACTTTACAAACAGTAAAATGGTTGTAACTTTATTACTAAGTCAATCCACTCTATTGAAACGACAAGAAAACGACACAGTATGACCATGATATGTTATTGAAACCCACACAGCTTTTTTGTTATACTACCAATTCATTTCATGTCTTCTATCCTATACACTCAAAACCTGCAACGACATTTATTCTATTACACCTGAAATCTATTGACATGTGATACATTACATTAAATCTTCGATATCAAATACTATCATGAAACAACTATCAGTACCTGACTCTAAACATGCGCTGATTCCCACATTTATGACATAAGTAATTTTTTTTTCTATCATGTGTACATGCTACATACTACATGCTCATCAATATGAAAGGCTTTCAGTGACTTAACTCTTAATGTGTCCATGTCAAGCTTTTGGAAATAACTTTTCATGTACAGTTGACATACAATCAATTTCAACGGATGCTCCAGTCATAGCATGTTATTCCTGCTTTCGCACTCATGGTGTCATGCTGCATCAACAAGTTGCTTCTATCTAACTTTTACATGAATAAACCAAACGCCCTGATGCTATATGATTATGTCTCGATATGCTATTGTTGTTTCTTTTAACTATGTCACTGATTCGAACAGTTAATTACACTACCTATTCAATAAACTTTGCAATCTCAATCTTTGCTTTCATCGAATATGAACCTCTAATTTACATACAACAACTATGATATGTGTTCTATCTTATACACTCAACCAGTAGAGACATTCATTCTGTTACATCCATGAACATGATGTGATAAAATTCACATCATCTCAAAACCCTTAAACAGCGCTTGTCTTCAAACATATGCTGAATCCCACACAGCTTGTTTGTTACACTGCCAATTCATTTCAATGTGGGCTAATCTTGCATCACTCATTTCATGTAACACAACTTTTCACTTTAATTATTCCCAGAATGTTACTGCAGTGGTCTCTACACAATCCCTACCATGTATTCTAACACTCTAATCACTGTGCAATGACTGTTGTGAATTGTATCGCATTCACGTACATGACCCAGACTTGTAAATTCCTGTTACTCAGGTGTGAGAAGGTTATGAGAACCTAAGATGCTTCGGTTGTTATTTCAGTTTACACGAGTAACATTTGATGTCTTCATGTCTAGTAACATGTATGAGTTACTTCATAACTCTAGTTTAATGGAGACTTTGATTATTCATTCTTAGCTCGCTGAAGATGAGTGTTTGTATCACACTGTGAAGAGAGATTGCAAACTAATGAAGATAGAAATTTGATATCTGTATACGTTTGGCGAGTGAGTGGCCATCCTTTCATCCCTTTCATCAATTTTCAACCCATCCTCTGAGTTCAACGGGCTTGGAACCGTCAGAAAGTGAAAACACTTTCTGGCCTCATTATGGGTAGCCTCATGAAGGCTGTTTGGGACATTCACTAGCCTCATGAAGACTGTTTGGGACATTCACTAGCCTCATGAAGGCTGTTTGTGGCGTTCCATGACTCCTCTCTACTTTTGCTCGAAGATCTCTGTAAGAAAGAAAAATAGTGTTAGAGTTGATTGAGAGGCAATGACGTTCGAGTAACTTACTAGGAATTTTCCTCTTCACTTTTCTCACTGAAAAATCACACAGTCGACCGTCTACCTCCATACTGATATGAATGCAGGTGACCCCACCTCCCTCGTAGCACTCCTGCGTGGTGTTTAAATCATCTGTAACAGTAGCCACGCCACATACTTGGTTTCTGTAGATTAACAGGTGTACCTCTACGTGTCTTCTCTTCATTTCCTTGTTGATGTCTTCAGCCTGACTAAGTCTCCTCTTCAGCTCATGATTTTCTTCTCTCATCCCTTGACAGTTTCTCTCTATCACACCAAGTCTGGTAACCTCCTGCCTCTGATGATTCAACTCGGATACTACCTCCTCATAAGCCATCTCCTTCTCCTTCCATTCCCGCCTCTCTTTCATTAATGTTTCCTCTCTCTTCTGCAGCTGTAATACTTTCTCCTGTAAGACTTTCACCGTTCCCACTTTAATTTCTAGTTTGGCTATGTCCTGCACCATCTCTTTATTTTGTCTATTCATGGCCTCATAGCATTCCTTGAGCAGCATGTAATGGGCTTGCTGTGATGCCTTCGCCTTCAACTCATCTCTATCTAGAGCTCTTGTTTGTTCGCGTATACCGCCTTTCTTTGGCGTAGAAGTGTTAAGTGGCTCCTCTACATGTTCAGATGCGCGCTTAGATACTTGTTCAGATTCCTGTTTACCACTCATGAAAACGGCTCTCACCTCCTGTACTTCCCCTTCCTCCTCATTGCTGCTTGTATCGCTGAGGAAATGATCGCTCCCATCATCATTCAAGTCTACAATGTGTCTTACAGCCGCCCTCTCCTCCTGCCTTCGTCTATACAAGTCATCAAACAACTTTTTGAAGTGACAGTTAGAAATAGACGCACTAGGACACTGGTCATGTCTTTTCCTAAATTCGACAAAGTCAGAGTCTGCTTCCACAGCATGATGGACACAGGTCTTTATTTCAAAGACCTTCTTATGCTCCCCAATGTGTTCCACCTGTCTCAAGTGCTTTTTATATTCGGTCCCTCTGCATACTTTATCGCATGAACATCTCGTGACGCTGTAGCGCGAAGACTTTGATAAAACCATGTTCAAACTGCAAGATAAAAGTTAGTTATTTACTACAGTTCTCACAAGAAAGCACTGTTTATCAGAAACATGTTTCTAATAAATGGTATAGGACAGACAATGATGGCCCTAATCTTAAGACCCTAGTGTTAGAAAGTGTATCAGTGATGCCTGTAAGATCTGACTTTAAATCTCTAACTTAGAACGTTTGGTAGCAAACGTCAGACGACTCACCGTCGAAAGGAGGAAACAGGAGTGACATTGGTAGGGAGAAGCACCTTACATACTTCTCTCTCACAAAGACAGAATATGCCAATGTCCAAATTTGGTCATGTCTCCTTCAAACGATTTCATCTCACCATATTTGGAATCTCAACTGCTAATTTTCCTGACTGACGCAGGGAGTCAAGATTGCCATAAATGGGCATTCTCGCTTCGTTGTGACGGAAGGGGAATCACGCTCGGCTCACGCTTTGTGACAGCGATCTCTTTATCCTGAGTGGTAAGTTTGTATGACCCTCAAGTGAACTGAATGTATCCGAAGATGAAAAGATTGACTAGTTCCTAGCGAGTGATAAAATACATGGAATGACAAACGTACAGATGCTCACAATGATACTTAGGGGCTTCACACCATTTGAATGTTTTCTTATATCATGCTCACTTTCGAAGAGGTTTGATTCAATGGTTCATTCGAAGGATGTTTGTAAAGTTCAATACTGCATTCCCATGACATTTCAATTTTATGTGTTTATACAAGTGTATAAGCTTTCACTGGACTCGCATCGTCTTATAAAGTGTTCGTTTACGCAGCACATGAAGCTATATCTCCCAATAATGTTGAATTCAATCTCTCTCACACACACACTGTCACTTAAACCATGACTGGAATACAGTTCTCACACATCAACTTTATTTCTAACGTTACAAATGCTGAAAGGATTCTAACATTATTTTATACGTCCCCTATATTACACATACTGAAAGGATTCTAGCATGATTTCAAACTTTACAAACATCAACTTTATTTCTAACGTTACAAACAGTGAAATGCTTGTGACACTATTTTATACTTTACCTATCTTGCAAACACTGAAATGATTCTGATATTATTCCTAACTTTACAAAAACTTGTAACTTTATTACTAAGCCAATCCAGTCTGTTTGAAGCCCAACTTTATGTGAAAAGAAAACGACACAGTATGTACATGATATGTTATTGAAACCCACACAGCTTTTTGTTACACTAACAATTCAGTTCAATGTGAGCTAGTCTTGTATCACTCATTTCATACGACATAACTTTCACTTAGTTATTCCTACAATGCTACTACTATGTGTTCTAAACTTTATGAGATCACTTTCACTTCTATCTCACACTTTCTTCATCATCTAACCAAGTGAATAAAATTGATGATACATTATCTGACTAAACGTATTGAGTCACATTCTACACAAACAGATATTACTAACATGGATCATATAAAACGCTAAGGCTTGTCATAGGGTTGACTATGCTATGGTCTTAGTGATTTATCTATGTAACATACACTTTTAAAACGCTAAATCCTTAAATCTCAACACAGGGACACCTATCCTATGGATTTAGGAGTTTTGCTGTATAATTTAGTAAACTTATGTCTCTGTCAGCATACGACTTTTAAAATACAACACTGACTGATGAATGAGGATCATATATTCCTAGCTTGGATAACAAGAAACTTTCATGCGTTGACTATTATATATTTTCCTCATGAACTCTTTACACACTTATGATTCCAATCACTAAGAAACATACAACGCTTCTATTGAACATGCATTAATCACCTTTCAGCTGACCACATCCAATGTAAAGTGTATAACGTAATGAGTATGTATTTATCTCTCATCAACGATATGAAATCTGACTTTTCACTACGAAAATAAAGTCTTACCTTCAAAGTCATTTTATAAAGCGAACATATGCATCACGCATTCTACACTAAAAGAGATCGTTCATTTGTATTATCCAAATTCCTAAATCCAACGGTAGGTAATCCTACCCTTCAGATGATGCACTTTAGCAATTTAGCTATGTCATTCACCAATGGCGTTGGACAAGTTTAACACTTGTCATGAAGTTGAGTTCTCATCAGATGAATTTAATAAGAGCTTCTTCATTTTCTAAGAAAGATAAAGATCCATGAATCTAGTGTTTGTGTGTGGCACAGTCTGCACAGGCTTCGCCTTTCTCTGCCTGCAAAGCAGCCAGGAGAAAGACTTTCCCATCTTCACCCTGCATCCACAGCGGAGCTCAAGGGTTCGACTCATGTCAAAGAAAGCGATATCGGAAGACATTGCTTTAAACGACTTGTAGTTGATGAATGAGTGTGAACGTCTCCCTTATATTTCTCCCACATTTTTGTAACTGGCTAGCAAGACATTGAAGAATTGAACAAATCGGCAGTGTCCATGCTTTAGCAGCAAATGGTTTCTTGCGCGCGCGGAGTGCACAGTAACGAATTGTCAACGTGAGAATCCTTTCAGCCACCCACGATAATCTCTCCGACGCGACTGCAATGAGCTGTGTGGGTTTCAATAACATATCATGGTCATACTGTGCCGTTCTCTTGTCGTTTCAATAGAGTGGATTGACTTAGTAATAAAGTTACAACCATTTTACTGTTTGTAAAGTTAGAAATAAAGTTGATGATTGTAAAGTTAGAAATAAAGTTATCACCATGTCGCTGTTTGTAAGATAGGTGAAATATAAATGAAGTCAGATTCACTTCACTGTTTGTAACGTTAGAAATATAGTTGACGTTTGTAAAGTTAGAAATAAAGTTATCACCATGTCGCTGTTTGTAAGATAGGTGAAATATAAATGAAGTCAGATTCACTTCACTGTTTGCAACGTTAAAAATAAAGTTGATGTTTGTAAAGTTTGAAATCATGTTAGAATCCTTTCAGTGTTTGTAAGATAGGCGAAGTATAAAATAAAGTCAAGACCATGTCACTGTTTGTAAAGTTAGGAATAATATCAGAATCATTTCAGTGTTTGCAAGATAGGTAAAGTATAAAATAGGGTCACAAGCATTTCACTGTTTGTAACGTTAGAAATAAAGTTGATGTTTGTAAAATTTGAAATCATGTTAGAATCCTTTCAGTGTTTGTAAAGTTAGAGATAATAGGTTTAATAAGTACGTTAGAGAGTTGACTGTACTGAGATCTAAGGATGAGGTCACATTAGAATTCAAGTGATTGAATGTCATCTAAATGAAGATAGAAATGTGTTTGTGGCTGCATGTGGTGCAAGAGTGTCCTCCCATTTCATTCCATTCATCATATATCCTTCCCCTCTGCATTCCATATCCGAAGGTATGTGGCGGGCTTGGGACCGCTTTAGCTGCATTAGAAGGAAGTTCTTATAAAACTCATGATGCATTTACGAGGAAATGTGGTGAAACAGTGTGCTGTATGTGTGCATGATGATTTTATGAACTAAAGAACGGCCATCACTCACTCCATCACTGAAAGAAAACATGAACGAGTTGAGATGACAGCCATTCGTATGCATGTGTAAAACTCTTACTTCATCATCCGATATCACAATGACATCCACACTTTCCATGTTATCACTTTCGACCGTCTCACTCTCGCTGGTTGCCATTTCGGCCTCGCTCCCCACCGTCTCGGCGTCACTCCCCACCGCCTCGGCCTCACTTGCCTCCATCTCAGCCTCTTCTCGCACTCGTCGGCTCAAATCTTCCTGCAGGGTGAAGTAAGAATAGTACTTCACAAATTCCACAGTAATATCCTCACCATACCATCCTCACTGAGTTTTCTACACAGACGTATTCATTGTGTGAGTTCAAGGGTCGAGTCGTAGAACTAAGACTTATGCGTTTCTACAGGTCTTTATATCAGCTTTCAACACGCCTGCAATCTATGAAAGTTTTACCAACATAAAGTTGTTGACAAAAAGTTTTTTACACCGCAGTTCATGTTTACGACTTTCATTTGAATGTCAGATTTGTATGTTCATCTGTCTATGATGAGTGTAAACGTTGTCACAGTTCTTCTTTATTTCCCGTAAACTAGTTGTGACACTTTTGTGTTTCACTTCATCTAGCAGGTTGATTTTTATCTCACACATAATGTTTCCTATCTCATATGCATTCGACTAACATTGTTACAGGTTCCTATGTCTATACTTGTATGCTGTCGATGCAGAGTGCAAACACGCTGTCTTTATTTTTACAAAACACACGCATTCAATTTAATAAAGGCAAACAACACATTTAGTAAAGCTGGTACGCTAATGAGTGTGACTGCAGAAACATTTTATAAAACTTTTTCAACGTTCGCTAAGTTTCACAACAACCTGTCAAAGACTTCTTACAAAACTTATTTCAACATTTGCGTTTAAGCGAACATGTGCTTCACGTATTCTACACGAACGGTTAACACATGTGATATAAAACCCTAAATCCGACCGTAGAGGAGCCTAGCCTTGGATGATGGACTTTACTAACCCACGAGATTCAATGTCATGGAATCACACTCAACGTTTGTGACAACATCTGGTTTTATAAAACATTCAACACTTATTCCTATCCATCTCACTTTTATATCCAACATGTTAAACTTAGACTTGGTTTCAACCACTCAAGTCGTCAAAAACGTGCATGCGTTGTCTAATATTCAATTCATTCTGTACACAGATTCGCTTTACTTCACATCCAAAGTTAATGACTACCTAACAGATGTATTCACTCTGAATTTACACTTCACCGTTTGTGAAAAGACTGTCACATAAAACATTTTACACACTGCAGTCCGGATCTCAACTAAGGATAAAAACTTTCTAGTGCTGTGGCGAACACTGTTTTCATATAACATTCTAAACTCTCATTGAAGTAGAAAACTGCTTTTAGTAAACCTGATGAAGCGAATCTAACAGTCATGAAGTTTGAATTTTCTAATAGGGAAACATTTGGCAACTGTCTCCAATAAAACTTTCTAACACTGTGAAAGTAAGTTACAAGACAATCTCCACTGTGCAGTAAAACCTTTTCGATAAAACTTTCTAGTGCTGTGGTGAGTTCGGTCAGTCATACAACGTCAATGATCAAACTTTATTTTCACAAACGTGCGTCGCGGTAATATTATTTGACTACACTAACACTTGCATTTCACGGCATGTATGTTTCATAAAACATCATGATCAAACTTTTCTAACTATACATCAACCTGTGTTACAGTAAAAATATTTGACTATACTAAACTTTGCTTTTGCAAACCATGATACACTTTCTGATTAGACTTACGAATACAACTTCAATGATCAAACTTTCTAACTATACATCAACCTATGCTGCAGTAAAACCTTTGTACAACATGATGAAGTTTCTGACTAGACTTACGAATAAACGTCATGATCAAACTTTCTAACTATACATCAACCTGTGTTACAGTAAAAATATTTGACTATACTAAACTTTGCTTTTACAAACCATGATACACTTTCTGATGACACTCACGAATAAACTTCATGATCAAACTTTCTAACTATACATCAACCTGTGTTGCAATAAAACCTTTGTACAACATGATAAAGTTTCTGACTAGACTTATGAATAAACGTCATGATCAAACTTTCTAACTATACATCAACCTGTGTTACAGTCAAACTTTTACAAAACATGTCACGAATACAACTTCAATGATCAAACTTTCTAACTATACATCAACCTATGCTGCAGTAAAACCTTTGTACAACATGATGAAGTTTCTGACTAGATTTACGAATAAACGTCATGATCAAACTTTCTAACTATACATCAACCTGTGTTGCAATAAAACCTTTGTACAACATGATAAAGTTTCTGACGACACTGACAAGAGCTTGTTCACTAGCGAAGAGAGAAGTCTGTGATGTGTTGCGTGTGGCGCATGAATGTCCTCCCCTCATTCCATTCATCATTTTGTCTCCGTGATAGAGACAAACAGAACGCATGGTTCATTCTCACATGCTTGGGCAACTGTCGGGAGACAAGTGCAATGGAGATTTTATGAGCTAACCTTTGGCAGATAGCTAAATGTCGCCCTGGCGGTGAGAGTACAACGTTGAGACGAAAAATTGCAAACATGACGCAGAGAGGTTTCACAAGGATTACCATTGCCCACGTCCCGTGCAGTAGTCATCGCTACGAACTTCACCGCTGTCTCGAAAGAACGCCCACCCACAGGAAGTATCACACCGAAAATCTCCGTGACTTGCACCGTCCATGACTTGATCTCCAGACATGAAAACCGGTGGAGTTGGTATGAGGTTGGCAAACTTTGATCAGCTTGATAGCAAGCCGTAGAGAGCTTGATTCACAAGCGTTTTGCAATGGATATGTTTAGAGGCCACCCATGACAAGATAGCTAAGACTCAACCGATTGGCGTTCAAAGTGCTACGTTGAGAACTGCGTCAAATGCTCAACATGAGACATGAGTTGCCCCAGCGGTTTCGGTCTAAACTATGACACACTCCCTTGCCACACTTATCACTACGGCATCGTCCGCCGTCCCGAAGGAACACCCTGTCAGTGGAATATACAGCAAAACTCTCCGTGTCTTGCTCGCTTTCAGTGAAAAGCCGCTTAGTCCATGAGAAGACTGGCTCACTAAAAATCATCTAGTTGACTTCAGCAGGGTCGAACACCCCAGAAAACCTCCAAAACTAGTGAATTTAAATTTTTCAACTTTTTAGCACTACTTATGAAATTTTATAAGTAGTCTATCACTTAGAGCAGGTCAATGGCAACCGAACCTTTTTTGAATCAAGTCAAGCGGACTTGTAGAAGCAAAGTTGCAAGCCTTTAAAGTTTTGGCGTCTTTTATGGCCTGGAGACGAAGGCCATCTCCTGGCTAACCTCTAAGTCTGACGCCTTAGCTGACTTCAGCAATGAAATTTTCTAAGTCGGTTTCTTACAGAAACCCGGTTTTTCAGATTTCCAATGCTATCATCGGAGCTCCAGAGTTCACCTACCCCAACCCAGTCGGGAGGAGAACTGATTTCCACAAGCCGAGTTTCCACTTATATAGTGTGTGGCGATCAGCTGATGACGTAATACCCATCATTCAAACACTAAAAACCCGTCTATCTCCGGTTCTAGTGCTCCGATTGAGCTGGAAATACGCCATTTCCATGTAGAATTTGACGCTGAATCCGAATCTGCCCTCCATTTTCCCATCCGATGCTTCGTTTTGGCTCTACATCCCACAGCCATCACAAAAATTCTAACTTAGTCGTTTTTCGGAAAAATGAAAAAAAAATTTTTTCTCTCCGATGGCTTTCAAATTTACCATGGCGAAGCAGAATGTGACGCTGATTCCAAATCCGGTCTCTGATTTCCCGTCCGAGGCTTGCTTCACCCGCTAAAGCGATTTTCATAAACATTCTAACTCTGTCGCTTTTTCGCCAAGGTCCCAAAATTTCAATAACGTCTCACCTCTAGACGCTAGACGAAGGCAGATACGAACAAACCATGTTTTCCACTGAATTTGTCTCACTCTCAGCTTTCAAATGAGCTATTGCACGACTTTGTACGATGTCTACAACCAAAGTTGGAAGTTTGGCAGGAGGGGGGAGGTCTTCAAAACTTTTTCTCTCCAATATCGCTGGAAACATCCTTCCTAACCCAAAATTGGCCAAAAATTCCGAATCTGGCCTTTGTTTTCTCATCAGAGGTCTCCTTCCTGTCGAAAAATTGACTTTCTCATCCCAAAACCTCCAAAACCTGCCTTTTCCAACTCTGACGGTTTCAGAGATTCCAACCCTTGCCTCATCACTCCTCCTTCCTTCCTTCCAGAGGGGGAGGAGAGGGACCCGTTTCCTCCTCACGGACCCATTCCTCCCAACACATCCTTGGCCAACTCCCTCACCTTCCTTCCAGAGGGGGGGCTGAGTCAGCATGATGACTCATCATTTCACATTTTGGGCTTGCGTCTGGGATGGGGTTACTACTAGTACAAGTCTTAAGATTTCCATTTTTAGCAGATATTGGGCCAAAGCTGATCAATTTTAGTTCGTTGCCACGAGAAAGCTACATTGAGTTCTTTTAAGAACTGATTAATCCAATGGTTACACTAGCATTGCCTTTGTACACTTGCGGATTGGAGAACGCCATTAGTCCTCATTAGGACTACTTTAACTAATAATTTAAATTAGTAAGCATTATATTCTATTATAAATGGCTACTGGGATGACTTTCATCATCGTATGAGAATTCACTTGGGAATGACGCTGAGGTCTTCCAGAATTCAAACGACAAGACAAGGGATGAAGGCCCAACTTGTCGACCATACCGCCACAATTGGTGAGGTACACAAATCACTGCTCCGACCCTTTGTCCGATAGCGATCTGGAAAGCATTGTCGTACAAATGCATACCCAGCGATGAAACAGGATAAGCAGACAACCACGAACCACTTTCTGATCTTTTGGCTGCAAGTAGGCGAGCACGATCAAATTGGTTGGCGTGGGCCAACAGAATGTCAAAATGATGCTCTTGTCGAATATTGTCCCATATTTCTTCCTTAGAAAAATCATTGGAAGATGGAAACTGAAGACCAAGAGATTCTTCGCCAGATGCTCTGTAGAATAAGGAAGATATGAAAGCTGGAATCACTAGGACGTCGAATTCCTAAACCACCATACTTCGTTGACAAAACAGCTTGAGATAAACTGGGACCTATGAAATCAAAATTAGCAGTCCTTTTCAAGCAATTGATGATTGTTGAATCCAAAGAATGAAAAAGGTTAGCACATTTGTAGAGAGGATTAGTTCTGAGCAAGTAAGCTAATTTTGGCACAGAAAAACAATGTTTTAGTATGGAGAAGACGGTATGCGAATCTAAAAGACCAACACGTTCCATCAGTATTTTAACTACATTATGCTTCTTTGATACTACACATGAAATTGACTCTGATGATAAAGGCGCTCCCAAGAGGCTGATATTGTCTTTATTCAATCGTTTAATTCCTGGCAAAAAGACAGAATGGAATCTTGATTTGATGAATTGGTCATCTGTCATCTGTAGACATGGATTCGTAGTGATAATGATGCTCTTTGAATTGTTCACTTCTAGTCTAAAATGCTTTAATGTAGGGCTGTGAGGTAAGGTACCACGCGGTAAGTTACCCGGTAAATTACCCGATAAATTACCGGGTAATTTATTCTTATATTTATGTTTTCTCTGAAAATAATTGTTTGTAATGTGTTATGCTGAAATAAAACAATTCATGAACTCTGCTGAATTTTTGCTTTATTGCAAGTGTAGTTTCGCATCATGGTTTCAGAGAAAATTGATTTTACGTTTTTAATGACCTGGGTTATAAATTACCAATCTCCTCTAAAATACTGTTAAGTCATTATCTCAGAAAATTATCAAGACATATAAATTTCTTTTCGGTATCCTTGTCGGGACTTTTGTGGCAGCACGAATCATCGTTGAAAGCAGGGGAAATCATGGTTTGAAGTACAAGGTATTCATTGGAAAGATGGCGGCAATGTTGGAAGAAGGTGATTTCACTGTCTTTCCTTAAAGTGAATAAATTCGGTACATACACATTTCCAGAGGTTGTCGATGTGTCAACCTTTGATCGAAAGGATCTATGTGCCATTTCAGCACCAGATTTTGGAAGACGCGGTGACTTCTCATTTCCAACTGAAGAAATAGAGCGTGTTGCTCTTCGTTTATCTTCTTAATTCAGTGCTCTTACTGCATGGGTACTATTTGTGGCAATCACTGATTATGTTTAGTCTTATTTTTTAGTATTTTGTCCTCCTTAAATTTTCTCAGTACCGGTACATGTGATTTCCGTAATTGTTCATAGGCAGCTTTCACCGCAATAGTTCAATTTTCTGTAATATGCACAAACTCAAATTCATTATTAAGTTATTGTCATCTATTGACGAGTACATGAAGAAAATATTGTGTGTACCTGATAAATATTTACTATATATTATTCATTTACAAAATATCCTAAACATGAAATAATAGGGAAGAAAGACTTATCACCAAGCAAGGTTACACACTTTCGTATATATTGGGAATCAAAACTCAAAACATAAAAATTCTTGAGCATCATCTTAAAGCGTTCTAAATTCTCTTAGTCCGATCAGTAAAATATCTGTTCCTATCATTCTTCTGTCAGTTTAAGGCCCTATCTGTTCTTCGATTAGCGTGTTCAGTGTAGACACACTTAACGAAATATAGTAAGTGAATAATTGATGCAATAATAATCCTAATGCAACATCTTGATATGAAGTACGGATTGATTAGTTATGAAATTCTTGCGTAGTTTTGCACTGTGTTCGGCTTAACATGATCACAGCTTCCATTGGAGTATTAGTCCTCAATTGTTTTATATCAGTTCATGCTTTAGAAAGCATTAGTTAATATGAAATTGAATTTATATCTACAATGTCGATGAAGAAATGTTTATGATATATTCGTATATCCAATCAGATTAATTCATATATGAACATTTCTTCACTTTCGAACGGTGCATAATCCTGTAGCTTACATTGTAAATAAATATACCCACCTATATTCATGAGATCCACGCTAATTTTTGCTACGATTACCTTACTAAAAAATGAATTATTTTGTTACCCAACATTTCTGTTATATACATTTTGTTAACATCTTTGTTATCGGCGCTGTCCGTGCTGATTAATCGAATTTTTTGTAGTTGTAAAGATTGATGTGCTTCGTTATATTGCTATGTTTAGCAGACTTTACTCAAGATTTCTACATTCTCTTGATATCATTGCTCCTTGATATCGTTGTTACATTTTATTGTTCTTCTCGTTGATTGATGTCTATGGCCCAATGGTAACGCAAAATTTATAGAATGTACATGTAAATGACTAGGTCCTTTTTTCAAACTGTCGTTATATACTCACTTCACTTGGTAACTTGGTGAAGTACATACGTTTAGAGTTGTCTTTCGTGACTGGACTGCCAACTAGTCGGTGAGTTATTTGTCATTTTTGTATGCACGTTATTTTTAACATTTTGTAATACGCCCATGTATTTTGCAGAAACCGTCTCAATAAGGCTTTCTTTGGTGAAAATAAATACCTTGTAAAAGCGCCTGGATAGTTTTATAGACGCGTTTTACAGTAGTCTTCTTGTGTGCGCATCTTCGCATGTTTTGTACCATCTATCTCCAAACGTATTGATTTACTGGTATAATCATATTTTGTATGCAATTTTTACTTTTATAAACACCGATGTATGCAAGTCCGAATAGATGAAGATTACATTTTATGTACGGTATACAATCATTTAGCGGTCTCTGAACAGTATATTCGTTGAGATTATATCGAGTTTCACAACAATTTGTTTGCTGAAAGAGAAATATTTTTTACACAAATTTTTTGTTATCTTTTTCAATTTGCAGCAGTATATTAAAAGCATGTTTTTATCAAAATACGTCTTTTATTCACAAGTCAATTTTGTTGAAAGTCTTAGGCCCTGTAGCCCCGTGTCTACATATAGCTGTTTTATTAAGAAATTAAGATACGCGAATAAGAGAACAGGTTTACAATGGATTTACTAAAATAATGAAATAGGCCTAGAATCGAATTTATTCCAACTTCCAACTTCAAGACCAAATTACACTATACCTATGGCTATTGGCTGCAAAGAGCAATTGCAAAATTTGGCCAGCTAACCTCAGGGGACTAAGTTGACAAATAAAGACTCAAATGGGGCGTTATGATTCTAGGCAGTCTTATAGTGTCAAATAGTCTTCTAATAATACATACTTGAATTGCTTGGGTGAGCCGGGCGCGCTGATGTTATATTTTTCATAAATTACCGTAACTTACCGCATAAATTACGGTAATTTTCGGTAAGTTACCGCCTTGGGAATGTTACGGTAATTTATACAGCCCTACTTTAATGCCAGGATTAGAGCCTTGAGATCGCTGAGTATTTTCTCTGGTGGACCTGCAATTGAGAGAAGAGAGAGAGAGAAAGTGTTTTTATTTCAGAATGGAAATCAATCATATACACATCGGTAAGCTTCAGAGTGAAAATAAAAAAAAAGTCACTGACCACCTGAATACAGAATCAAGAATTATATACATAAACACTGCTGAGATACATTGAAATGAACAGTTGAAACTGTCTCTGTCTTCGGGAGGTTGTTGCCATTTCAACATAATAATGACCACTTCTGTCAAGACGATGAGGAATGAGGGAATGGAGTGGATGACTTTCTACGCACTCTGCAGTTTTGAAGAGTTTGCAAGCTAGTCTTATGCGTCGATTGTTAACGTCTTCGAATACATCACAATTACAATCATATCCGTGAATGATACGATGACACCTTTTGGAAAAATGACGAAGATTGTCCTGCAGATGAACCGGCAAAGATAAAAAACGGACGATGCATAATCAAGCAGTGGAAAAATTATGCTTTTGCAGGTGGTCTCTAAAACAGGCAAGGAGACAATCGGTCGAAGGACACGAAGGGCATATAGGCGAGAGCTACACTTTTTCAGAGTCACATCAACATGCTGATCCCATTTTAAGATAGAGGAAAAAGTTACTCCAAGCAGTTTCAAGCTGTCAATTATCTGAACGTGTGGCAATACGGCTGAATCAAAGTTAACATTGCAATTTCTCTTCAGTATCATCAGCAGTTTTGATTTTTTGACGTTAAGATGGAGGTTGATTTTCTCGCTTGCTGCAACAATGCCATTAAGAGTCTTTTGAAGCTGTTGAATGCTTGTACCATCATTGAGGTGCCATACGGAGAGTTCAGAAGACGTTACGAATGACTGTATCAATGCCTATGGCGAACAAAGCTGGACCAACTGGATCTCCTTGCTAAATACCGGTGGAAGATAGTAACTTTTCCTTGCCGTAAAACAGGAAAGAATCGTTTGAATATGCTTGCCAAAGGAGGTTATAGAGGGAAGGAATTCTTCTATGAACTTCTTCAAGAATGACGTCGCGTCGTAATGAATTGAATGCGTTCTTTATATCAAGCATGACTAAAGCCTTGTCATGGGAAAAGTGCTCAACGTAATGTCGAATAGCGTGTGCAGCGGCCTCACATCCTCCATAGATACCAAATCCTAACTGATGAGGATTCAATTCGCTACCGAGATGGTGAGCTGTCTTGCGGAGTCCAATTTTGGTTGCAAGATGATCGCAACCCATTGCGATGGGTATGATTCCTCCATCCTTCTTAGAGAGAGAAATCAAGCGCGCTCCGTAGAATAGAGGAAGAATATCCTTTGAAAGGTCAAAACTTTACCTTTGAGGATAAAATTAATGAAGAAGCTGAGTTCGCTTTTTAGTTTGTCTCCAGATGCTGAGGCTTTCTTGGAAATTAAGTCCAGTACAAAGTGTTTAAATATATCAAGTGTGGAAACTCCCCATTACTCTAATGTAGTTTTAGTGGCGACAAATCCGCCATCTTTTTTCGCCAAGATAATTTTCAGATATTTATATTCATCAATTTCAAGAAGTTGCTGTGGCTAAAATATTTGGTGACAACTTCATTTTTCTAGTGATTCCTACATGAAATTTATTGTTTTATTCAATTTTTACATCAATTTTGATGTTGAACGTGTCATTTCTTAATGGTATGGCTTTATAGATGAAACAGTGGAGAAATTGTGTCATTTGGTTCTCAGATATTGTTTATCTACATATTGAAGATGCATCTAATACAAATATTTCCTGGAATGAGAAGAATGGAATCTTTGATCGTTATTTTAGCAACATTTTTGTGCTTAAGATGGTTCTTTAACGTTTCATCTGCCAGTGAAGATCAAAGCAATGAAGTTTTCTGCTCGCACCGAAAATTTTCGAGGTCATGCTGAAGCAATTATTAGTAGGCCTTAAAGGTGAAATATAGCTTGTTAAAATAAAGATAGCCTACATATTAGCAAGAGGAGCAACAGTGGGGTGTTCACAGCGAAATAATAAAAATTCTGAGAGATTTCGTTGCCAAAAATGATTTGTCATGAACTTGAATCATCGAATTTTCGCCACTTCTTTCACGTTTTCCTCGCCGCCAAGAATTGGCCGTGGTTTCCAAGGTATTTCACCATCATGACACACAGAAATTGAAAGTTTGAATTGGATAATTTATTAATGCAATAATAATCGAATAATGCTCTCATTTGGATAAATTATACTGCTGATGTGTGTTTGATGCCCTGAGTAAAACTCCCTAATGGCAACTACTTTTCATTTCTAAACAATGCCCAGTAAATTTCCGTCATAAAAAATGCTATTCATGTTTATTACTTTCTTGGAGTAGGAATATTGAAAATATCATTTTTGTCAACATCGTGAAGCAGTATGAGGCAATCAGTATTCAGTAGTCTATACTGCACTTTGAAATGCTTAATACCAATGTCAGATGAACATGTATGGTGGAATTAATTGATAATTATTCTCAACGTCTAGACATAAACTTGAATGAACAGCCCTCGAAATTTAATTGGCACAAGTGATCAAACCAAAAGTGAAACGTTTTGTGGTTTATTCTATATAGCTTTATAATACAAATTTCGGTTGAAGGCCTTTTGTGAATTGATGCATCCTATGATGTTCCAACCGATGAAATCAAAGCTGCGTCCCAAATGCTTTCATCTGCATCTGAATGTTTCGTGTTGCTTTTTTTTCTGTTGTGAATATGATTTTACTTTTCAGTGATTTGCAGGAAGCCGAGGAACTATTGTATTAATTGCTCTATATATTCGAATGCAATTAATGCAAAGTATCTGCATGCAGCTTAAGGCTGGAGCGTCATTCATCATTTTTCATTATTTTCATCACTAACAAAAACAGTCATTTACGTGATACATCAATAATATATGTCGAATTCCAAGGCCATCCATTCCAGACGAAGTACTTGGAGAAAAAGAACGTAGAGCTGATAGAACATCATCGAGACCGATTGCAACGAAAGAAGATGGCACTGTATCTGGTGGGTCCGGGAAGTTTAAGTCGGACGGAGCAGGAGGATGCTTTGAGATCAGTGATTGCAAGGTTTCTTCAGAACGAGGAGAAATGGCATCATCCGACGAAAGTGACCGAACGGCAGCTTTATTGATGTTACCGTCTGCAATTTTTGAAGTCATCAATTTTCTTATTTTGCATTGAATCTCCAACTCTGATATTCGAACTGTTTTCTTCGAATACATTGGCAAGTCAGTTCATTCTAGATCGGAAACAATTTGACCTTGCATAAACTGGACAGTTTGCTTCTTTACAATAGAGGTCAATGTAGGAGCATCAGGAGCATTCTTCATCTCATTTGGTTTACGCAAGCAACAAAAGCTAAATGAGAAAAAACGAGACCAAGCTGCTAAGGAGTTTTGAGATCGAACCAAATTAAGAGTATCCGCAAAAGCTTCGGCAACTAAGATTCCGCTTTTGCTTTTGTAAAACCGACGCATGATACACTGTAAACCGTAGACCGACAATTATCCTACAAAATTACTGACAAAAATCAACCGACAATTGTCACCTCCAATATCCTGCGATATCCGACGAATTTGTAGGTTCTCCACCGACATCGAAATAGATGCTTTGTATGCAAATTAACTAAACAAAAACTGTTGAATATAGATTGATTTTTTCGATTAGTGATTGCTTGACTTTTGGGCAATCTGTATTATTGTGTGGCAAAATCATGATTTATTTTGACATAATTTAATCAATTACCTACATTTTTGATGAAATTTAAACTATTATTCATTGCTATTCATTTTGTCGCTTTTTGTCAGATATTGTAAGTGTTCAGTGGCAATCATCCTACAAGAACTAACAATGACCGACAAAATAGATTTTGTAGGATATAAATGTCTGTCAATTTTCAGTCAACGGTTTACAGTGTAGATGGGCTGTCTGCCTACAGTGTTGACATTGAATCATATTGACTTTCCTACGATTAATGGAGTTACAGTTGAAGACATATGACGGAATTGCAACCATTGTTTCCAGAAACGATTTCTCTTTTCGCTGGGTTACTGCAGGCCCATTCATTGGATTTTTCTATTACATCGTCTAAGACTTCATCTTAGTGGATCATTTTGTTTGTCTTTTGCTTAATTGGTCTACATGTTGTACGGGCGCTTATTTGCATGTATAAAATTGTTCTCCATGAGGCTGGTAATCATAAAGTATTTAAAAGTGCTCGTCTGTGCCAAAGTGTTTAAAAAAGTGCTTTAAAGCCAAAATAGTGTTTTAAAGTTTCCAAAGTGTGGAGTAATAGATGTTTCTCTGTTTAATGGGCCTATTTCATGTGAACAGATCATATAACCTATAACTGAGAAGCTAATGCAGACTTTGATGAAACTTTATTTCACGCAAAATTCGAGGCATTATTCAAAAAAATCGATAATCAACTCATGATTTGCGATGATTTATATACCGAACTTCTGCAAGAAATTTAACAACCGTCAGTATATATGGAAATAAATCAAAATAGGCCTATTCAAAAAATGTTTCTAAGCTTAGAAATTTACACAGAGAAAAAGATGCAATTTTAGAGAAAATCAATCTGAAAATTATTTGAAAGATTTGCTTCCTACCAGAAAACAATGGTAAAATAAAATTAGGAAAGAAAAGCGCTACATGAAAACCGATAATGTAAACAAGATTATTATTGCAAAAGAGAATAATGACCAAAAAGCATGCTGGAAATTAATCACCAAAAGCCAAAATATATATATATACAATTATATAGAAATTTTTCATTATCTTGATGGCTAGATCCTTGACTTACAGCAATAACTGCAAGTAATTTTAGAATTGATTACAAGATTTAATCACAATGGAAGAGAATATAACAATTTCTCATTTAGAACAGATAATAAACTCTGATTGAAAATACTAGAGAATGGGCAGAGTAATCAAACAGACAAGATGGAAATCAAAAGGTGGATAAAACAGAATCAGAGTTACAACCAATAATTAATGCCAGTAACTCTAACGATAAAAATGATAACTTAAATGCTACTATTGAAGAAGCTCGTCAGTGGAGTGAGACAAAGTCACTAATTGATCCTAATTCAAATTCCATCAATGAAAATCTAAATCTTCAAGAAAAATATGAAGAAGTAGGAAGTATCACTATGAATATCAAGTGGGGTCCATACCACGGTTGTCAAATCAAAAATAAAATGGAAGAACTCTATGAAAGAATCAGTTCATGGATACCCAACTTATTCAAAGTGCCAACAGGGAAAGCCGGGAAATCTTTCATCAATGAGCTAAAGAGACTGGCTGACAATTTCGTCAACTGTCCCAAGACAGAACCATTTGCTTTGACGGCACTGATAGTATCAATACCACTTATGCTACAGAAGCCAAGTAAGAATTCTAAAGCACATGAACATTCTCAATATTTGGAAAAGAGACTTAAGTTATAGAAAAATGGAATTTTTGATGAGATAATAAAAGAATGTCAAGTAATTCAATCAAAGCTTCGTCATTCTCCAAAGAAAAATGCAAATACCAACAGCATCTTTTTAAAACTGATGCTTCAAGGAAAAGTAAGAGATGCACTCCGTTGCTAAGTGTTAATGGAAAGTCAGGAAGATTAAACCTAAATGAGGATGTCTTCGAAACTTTACAACGCAAGCATCCTCCAGCCCAGCAACACAATCATGAATATGTTACAAATAAAACTGTTAATCATTCAGTTGAATCAGTTATATTTGAAGATATCGATGAGAATTCAATATACAACGCAACTCAACGACTAGCCGGATCTGATGGACCAAGTGGACTTCATTCTAATGGAATCAAACGAATATTATGTTCAAAGTCATTTGGGAGAACCAGTAAAGATTTGTGCTACTCAATTGCCAGTATTGCATGGAAATTGTGTACTGGAGATGTCAATCCATCTTATTTGAAATGCTTCAATTCTTGCCGACTTATCCCTCTAGACAAAAACCCTGGAGTTCGACCAATAGGAATAAGTGAGGTCATTAAACGAGTCATCAGAAAATATATTTCTTTCCTCCTGAAGACTGAAATACTCCATTATATCGGTGATCTTCAAACTTGCGTTGAACCTGGAGGAGCAGAAGCTGCTATCCATCCTATGAAAACTATATAATATATATTATAAAGTATATTATGCTAATGATTGTTGTGAAGAGATGCTGCTGGTCAATGCGGAAAATGCATTCAATTGCTTAAACCGATCTTTGGCACTAACAAACATTCAGAAAACGTGTCCTGAACTTGGAACATTTTTGATAAACACACATAGAATCCCAGCGCCTCTTTACATAATGACTGCTTCCAAAATGTGATTTGGTCACAAGAGGGAGCCATTCAAGGTGATCCACTTTCCATGATATTTTAAGCATGGTCCACTGTACCATTAATCGAAAATCTCAATGATATACCATCTGTAAAGCAGGTCTGGTTTGCTGATGATGCCGCTGGAGCAGGTTCTTTGAGTGATTTACTGAAATGGTGGAAGAAATTAACAGCAATCGGCCCTCATTATGGCTATTATCCAAATTCCAGCAAAACGACTTTAGTTGTGAAAGAACAATTTTTACAAGAAGCCATTGAACTTTTTAATGAAACTGGCATTATTGTCACATCGCATGGAGCACGTCATCTTAGTGCTGCGATTGCTTTTCAGAAATAGAGAGGATAACACAATCCTATGTATTTCCAGTGGTAAAATTGTGACATTTAAGGTGTTGACTCCATTTTTTCGAATTTTTGCTCATAAAAGTTACACAAATTAGTATTTTGTTGAACTGGTTATTATAGAAATCATCTACAGATCATGATCTTTCAAATGAGTTATCATTCAGTGACAGAGGATGAAGTAAAGTGTACAAACAGACACTTTTCGTTAAAGTATATCAACAATTTTCCTGAAATTTCTATGTCAAAATTTCAAGTTACACCAACGAAAAGTGTCTGTTTGTACACTTTACTTCATCCTCTGTCACTGAATGATAACTCATTTGAAAGATCATGATCTGTAGATGATTTCTATAATAACCAGTTCAACAAAATACCAATTTGTGTAACTTTTATGAGCAAAAATTCGAAAAAATGGAGTCAAAACCTTAAATGTCACAATTTTACCACTGGAAATACATAGGATTGTGTTATTCTCTCTATTTTTGAAAAGCAAATGATCTGATCCGGCAGACGCGAAGTTTTGCAGTAGGTTAGAGGTGTACTATGCTATGTGAAAGTTTTATGTACTACCTCGTTCCCTGCACAACTTCACGCTAGCTCCCGGATTAATACTACAGGAATGAAACATAAATGGAACTATCTGCAAAGAACATTATGTGACATTTCCGAATTCTTCATACCATTGGAAGATGTAATTCGTGATCAGTTTATTCCAACTCTATGTGACAAAGTGATCGATGATGATTTGCGAGACTTATTTGCTCTTCCTGCTTCACCCGATGGACTAGGCATTGAAAACCCAGTAAAAACATCTGACAGCCAATATGCATCATCTCTAAATATCACAAAATCACTTCAAGAACACATAATCAACCAAATTATGGACTTCAGTGAAAATACAATTGATGACATTTACTCGAG
Source organism: Prostheceraeus crozeri (assembly GCA_907163375.1). Lineage (NCBI taxonomy): Eukaryota > Metazoa > Platyhelminthes > Polycladida > Euryleptidae > Prostheceraeus > Prostheceraeus crozeri. The sequence goes on from CAJQUW010008706.1 coordinate 452,613, forward strand.
AAAAAGTGAAAATAAAAGCAAAAAACATTTAGCCGATAAATCAATGCTCAAATCACTATTTGAAAACTTTTCGGAAGAAAGCAGACGATGTATTCAAGCAAATCAAGAGAAGGGATCCTCAATATGGCTTTCTACACTCCCCCTAAACGAACATGGATTTCACTTGAATAAAGTTGAATTCATTGATGTCATATCGCTAAGATATAGCTTAAAAATTTTTAGCATGCCTCGAGGATTAAATGACATCAATCATGCCATGATCTGCAAGTTGGGAAGCTTCTTTCACTTAAGACACAACGAAATAAGAGACCTTGAAGCTGATCTATTATCAAAAATATGCGCCGATGTGAGAGCTATCATTAATTTCCGAAAATAACGACCTAAGTGGCAATGTCAAAGATGATGCTCGTCTTGAGGTTTCCATGCGTGGCTTCTGGCGGCCTATGGAACGAACATTCGTTGATGTTAGGATCCTTCATACCAATTCCCCATCATATCTGGCTACTCCCATGAATTCTCTTTATCGTACTCATGAAAATCAAAAGAAACAGGAGTAGTATAGAATCATGGAAGTAGAGCATGCATCATTCACCCCACTCATATTTTCAACGACCGGTGGTATGGGTCCTAAATGCCTGCGCTTTCATAAAAAATGGCAGACATGATCTCAAGGAAAACTCGCGAAAAATATTGCCATACAATGTCGTACATAAGGCGTAGAATACGTTTCTCCCTATTACGAACATCGCTCATAGCCTTGCGAGGAGAAAAGGTGAAGCAATCGAATAGGTACAATGATGTCCGTCTTCCAGAAATCATTGACTTCGGCATCATTGAAATCTCCTCTTTATCAAAGTTAACTTAACCATCTTTTGATGTTTTATGCGTATGAGTTTATGTGGAATTCTATTGCTGTGAATCCTACTATGCAAATGTGTCCTTCACTTTGTTTGTCTACACTAGCGTAAGCTACGTGTAATTGCCTTCAAATATGAATGAATAACGCTTGTTAAGATGAAAAGGTAACAATAAAATATCTTTGAGATATTCCGGTTATTTTGTACGGCTACCAATCCGACAAATGGTGCTGTGACCACTTTTATGACTTCTAACGCAACGCAACCTATTTATTCACTAACCGAGTAATCTATTTCATGTATTGAGATCAGCTGATCCGGTGTTAAGTATTTACTCTTTGTATTTTCTCACGATGTCTTCCCTGCCGAGTTTGATACGGCAACGTGCCGGTCACTGCGTTTACTTTACGAACTCATTCATTTGTCGGATTTGTAGCCGTACAAAATAACCGGAGCATATCTCAAAGATATTTTATTGTTACCTTTTCATCCTAACAAGCGTTATTCATTCATTTTTGAAGGCAATAATGCGTAGCTTACGCTAGTGCAGACAAACAAAGTCAAGGTCAAATTTACAGAGTAGGATTTACAGCAAAAGGATTCAATGTACAATTATTATTTATTGCAAATCCCAAATTTAGGTGTTTTTAGGTCTTCACTTTTTATCTTAACAGAACGCAGGGTTTTTATCTCATGTAATTAATTCATTGGTGTCTGCATGTTTTTTTTCTGTCAATAAAATTACGTCAGATACGAAACCAAAAATTACTAGTATAGTATATGACAGACCGATAGTATATGACAGACCGAAGGCCAAATGTGCAAATCCCCCCCCCTTCCGGAAAGGAGAGGAAGGGAAAGGCCAAGGATGGGATGGAGGTGATCGGACCGAGAGTGCAACTGTAGGCCCTCCCTCTCCCCCTCCCGGCAGGCAGAGGAAGGACATGGCCAAGGATGTGATGGAGGTGATCGGACCGAGAGTGCAAACCCTCCCCCCTCCTGTCTGACTTTGTGAGACTTTGGTATAGGTTTTGATGGTGGTTTTGGACGTTTTGGGATGACAATGGCCATCTTTTGGGGTGAAGGAGTCTTCCAAGAGGAAAACAGAGGAAAACAGAGGGCAGATGCGGAATCTACGTGAAATTTTGGGTGGGCAAGGTTCCAAGGTTCCAAAGCTCCATCGGATGAAAACTGGAGAACCCTTCCCCCCGGTAGAGAGAGAGAGAGAGAGAGTTGGGTTTCACGGTTTTCTCTCTAGAATTGGAACGCGGCATCGCATGAAGAAGCGGCTTTCAGATTTGGAATCCTACTAGCTTTCTGCATCAGATGGGAGGGCTTATAGCAAAAGTTGAGACACGTTCCCTTTCCTGCTTTCGACACATTTTGCAGGTTTATGGATGTTTTGGATGAGAAAGCCCATTTTCGGGGTGAAGACGTCTTTGGAGAGGAAAACGGAGGGAAGATTCGGAATCTACATGAAATTTTGGGTTAATCAGGTTGCTTCCAGCTCCATCGGATGAACACTGGAAAACCTCACACCTTCCCCTCCTTCCCGACAGACAAGAAAGCAAGCAGGCAGGTAAGCAGAGAAGGGTTTGGGAAGAGTCGGATTGGCAGGAAAGTCGGCTAGGAGGAAGGAGAGGAAAGACTTGGGATGTTTCTCGACCGACTTGCCTCGGCTTTATAAGTGGAGTCTCCACCGACAAGAATCAGTTCAATCGCCAGTCGAGTTGCAGGTATGTGAACTCCGGAGCTCTGATGATAGCTTTTGGAAAGCTACAAAATCCGGGTTTCTAAAGAAAACCAAGTTAGATTTTTCGATTGGTGCACTCGCCAAAATCGTTGGAGTGAGCAGAAAGCCAGGAGATGGCCTAGTCTCCAGGCCGTTGTAGTAAACCTGAACTTTGAAGGCTTGTATATTTGCTTGTAAAGGTCGGATGGACTTCGTTCAAAGCTTGTTCGACAGGTAATGACTCAGGTCAAGTCATGGACTAATTATAAACGTTTTATAAGTAGTGCTAAAAATTAAAAAATTATAATACCTTTAATAGGCTATGACTTTGGTTTCACACATGGAACTAATGTTTCATAATTGCTTACATGAAAAGCACAATAATAATAATAATAATATGACGTTTATTTCAAAAACCCCAAATGGTAATCGTGAGGCTCAAGTCATACACAAAGACATATAATTACAAAGAAATACAAGAAATTAACGAACAAAAAATCATGTTTTCATCCTAAGCAAAAAAGACAGCAGGTCATCGAAAATGATACAAAGTGAAACATGCAAGACATTACAAAGTAAATCCGTCATTTGATAGCTTAGCCATAGTTAAAAAGACAGCTATTACTTCTCATTGCTGTTTTACACAAGGGAATCAAAAACCTTTCGGAATAATGTAATCGCTCATGTACAGTGCGGAAGTTTTTAAGCTCATTGTCATGCTTTTTATTGTCATTCAAGATAGTCACACTAACCTACTCTACTATTTTGCGATCACATCATTCTGATCTCTAGACCTATATGATGGGCACCATAGCACCGGCATTTAATCCACAGCATCAAAATGCAGCTGAAGTGATTGACAAAAACTAATATTGGGTCTATAGCATTTGAGTGCAGCATGAAAAAGACATTCGCAGGGTATTGGAAATGCTGTGTTCTTCATTAAATTTCAATTGAGATTTGATAAAATTAGCTCTATCTAGGTCTAGGTCTACTTGTATGCTTGAAGAGATTCCTATGGTCTATCTAGTGATATAGGGTATGTGAGTCTTTTTGAAGAATATCAAACTTTATATGAATATCGGTTAATTAACATGTATTGCATTAAAATAAATTAGGCATCCTACCTAAAAAGTCGAAGGCCACAATGAAACGAGAAAACTACTAGAAACTACTAGAAACATACTAGAAAAGTTTAATCATCAATACAAGCTGCCATGACAGCTGCTGATCTCTCCTGAGCTTTCGGTTTTCCTCATCTTGTTATTCTCAGAGTCTGATACCTTATTTAGATCATCTGCAGAAAATCTTCAAAATCGGTAGCGGAGTTTGTGATCAATAATTCGATTCCTTCTTATGTCACTTTCTCCTTTGGAAGAAGCGACTCGTTGATTGAAAGATAAAAAGAGAGAAACTTAAACACTACTCGATTGATGCACAGGAACCGTTTGCAAGGTGTAGATGTGGAAACAGGGCAATCGGTGCCTTACTTTTCCAGTCGTTGCGTCGTTGGTACATCAAGTATTTATCAAGATATCATGTCAAGCAGTGCAGATTAAATGGCGACTTAAATTTCCATCATTGCATCGACGCTAAAAATCACAACATCTACGGCTCGACATGATGACAGTTTGTGCTATTTTTGAAGCATACAGCGAAGTCAAAAGGTCGAATGACAGATCCAATTATGCCATTATGGAAGTCGTAGAGCAGGCTATTTATCATGAAAGATTCATTAGATCATTAGATCCATTGAGCATTTCTTCTGGTTAGGAAATCACAATAAGTAGCCGTCGATGTGATGACGAATTGTGATTACTTTTTAGAGAAAAAATGGCATTTTTCAAGAAAAATGATGCAACATCAATGAGCATGAGCTAAGTGACTTTTGACTATCAATTAAGACCAGTTAATCATTTTACATGCTAAGTTTCATTTGGATTGATGCAGTTTGGAGTCGACCAAATTTGGAGATGTTGATGAGATGACGGAAAAAGTTGTGGACAGCTATATATTTCGACCTAGCTCCAATTTCAATGAGTTTGATTTCTCAACTCTTGATACTTCTTTGATTCAAGGGGGCTAGGGGTTCCTTGAGTCAAAGTCCGCTAAAATATATTGTATTTATTTGCTGTGCAGCCATCCAAAAAGTGTATTTTTCGTGTGGACATACAAAAATGAGGTGTTTTGAATTTCAAATGAATTTTTATGCCAAAAATCCTTCATGAAGCTTAAAATGAAATACATTTTCGGTTAGAGCAGACAATGACGAATTGAATGGTATGTAGAGCATTGAAAATGCAGTCAAAATGCATAAAAAGCCACAATATATCTTGTAGGTATATATTGTATATATTATATATACAATGCTACCGGTAGGTCAAATGTTTGTCAAACAAAAATAACTCTAACATTTTAACCGATCGGATTGAGTACGGATGTATTAACAAAAATTAAGTTAATGTACCTCACTGCTTACAAATGAAGTGCAAATATTCCCATTAGGCCTACAACTATCCCTGTAAAGTCTACTTTGCTATGAAGATTCTAATGTTGCTAATTTGCAAACATTGGCTTTGATTTCTGTTTCACGCATAGATTGCATAAAATCACTAAATCTTGAATCGGTGTTCATCGTGTAGGCCTATAGTCCGGGAGCTAGCGTGAAGTTGTGCAAGGAACGAGGTAGTACATAAAACTTTCACATAGCATAGTACACCTCTAACCTACTGCAAAACTTCGCGTCTGCCGGATCAGATCATTTGCTTTTCAAAAATAGAGAGGATAACACAATCCTATGTATTTCCAGTGGTAAAATTGTGACATTTAAGGTGTTGACTCCATTTTTTCGAATTTTTGCTCATAAAAGTTACACAAATTGGTATTTTGTTGAACTGGTTATTATAGAAATCATCTACAGATCATGATCTTTCAAATGAGTTATCATTCAGTGACAGAGGATGAAGTAAAGTGTACAAACAGACACTTTTCGTTAAAGTATATCAACAATTTTCCTGAAATTTCTATGTCAAAATTTCAAGTTACACCAACGAAAAGTGTTCACAGCTAAGTGTTCAACTAACTGTGTTCACAGCTGCCAATTAAATTCGAGCTAGTTCAACGTCAAATCAGAATGCCACCTCTCTCACGCGAAGACAATGATTGTAAACGCGCTGCTGCTTACAGCGTCCCACTATGAGGCGAGAGTTTAACAAGCGTTGATTGATGACGTCGACTTACAATTATGCTTGCAATGCTGTGATTGCTTGAACGCACTACAATATCCGAATATCGATGAGCCCTCCTAGGAGAGATAGAGCAGAAGCTATAACAGATTCCCTTTCTGTGTCAACCCGTCACTCATAACGATCGCGTAGGCCTACTCGTAGGGGGCCTATAGTATGAGACCCGGCTCTACAAAATGCAGCTCAAAATATAGTGAATACCCTATCTGAAAACTCACCGCACGCCCTTGGTGTTTACATATTTTCATGTCCGATTAAAATATGTCTCAATCATTATTTGAAATACTTAACATGACATAGCCTGTTAGCCTGTTAACATTTTGTGTGTTAGCCTGTACTTAACACGCATACCGCTGTTCATGTCATGTGCATCAATCAAGATTGGACATAGGTTTTTGTGTCAAACTTGGGTTTGCCATAGAAAACTTGCGTCTTCTATTAATGCTGCATTTATGAAAATTAACCGTTAAACGGCGTTGCGCGGTGTTTTCCACCCCAAGTGATATTTAAATACACACAACTTCTGTTATACTCTAGTTCGATTGCTGAAATCTCATGACTTTTCTTGGATAATTATAATATTTTTTCAGTAGAAAAATTGGATTTATATTCCACATGGTTTATGATTTAGGAGTGATTTTATAGATTCCGGTGTTGCGGGGTGTTTTCTACCCCATTCAAAAAATGATACTTTTGTTCATTTTCTTTTCATCTAAACGAAATTTATCGCTGCCAAGTTGTTTAGAGTTACAATTCTGATGTTATTGACTTAGCAAGCGTTCACGTGATCGCTTTCCAAGAAATTCTGTCCTCCTATTTCCAAGAAATTCTATTCTCTGATTTCCAAGAAATTGCACCCTGCGAAGCTTGCAGTGGAGTTGTCTCACGACGTGATCGATTTCCAAGACAAAGCGCCCTCCTCTCGAATACGCCAATAAATTCAGTGCGTTTCTTATGTGGTTGCACATTCTGTCGAGATGTCTGCATCAAGAAGGTCTCTTCCGGAAAGACAAGCTCGATTAATTGCGAACCGAATTCCGGCTAAAGAAGAAGAATTTCCTGAGAGCATAGAATCTGATGATGCTGCAGCAGCCGAAGTTGATGACGCTACCGTAGATCTTCCAACTGGAGATCATTATAGCGACGATGATATATTGGATGTCGAACAACTTGAGAGAATTGTTGACAGTAGTCCTGAATCAAATAATTCAAGTGAAAGTGACTCAAACTCGTCGGACAATCTCTTATCAGCCGCCTCATCTGTAGGTGGTGGAGCAATGATCAGTGCGAATGGAACCACGGGAAATAATTCAACCAGGCCATGGTGTTGGGCGTGCGTCATCTAGAAATGTTTTCAATGTCGGAAATCAAGTCTTACGAGCTGGACTGCACCCGCAATCAAATGAAGAATCTTTCCTCGTGTATTTTGAGGATATACTCGCAGAAGTCGTGTTATTCACAAATTTGGAAGGACGAAGAGTTGCTTCAGCAAGTGGAGTCGCCTGGAAGCCAGTCACACTCGTCGAAATCAAAGCTTTTATCGGGCTTCTTATTATAGCAGGTAAGTCATGTTCTTATTTCTGGGCAACTATTCAAAATTCAATTTACTATTCTTTCTGTCTATATAGTACTATTCAAAATTACTACAGTAAAATCTATCTATGACATATTATCTCATAAGGAACAAAAAATAATGCGTTTTATAAAAAGATCGTCTTTATGAGTTTCGTTATAAAAGGAGAATTCTATTTGGGACTTTTTGATGGGTTCGTAGAGAAAAATACAGGAGAGACGAATTTTACTCTATTTTTACGTCCTTATTGAGGCTAGTAATATAATACATACATTTACGCCTATGATGATATTCATTGATAAGAAATTATGTAGGCTATTATGAACATTTTAGTTATTTGCATTCACATGCGGGATCTTTCTGTTTCAGGTTCGTTCAAGGCAGGTCGCCGTGATATCCAGGAAATGTGGCATCCTATTCGAGGACATTGTATATTTCGAGCTACAATGAGCTACATGCGGTTTTCACAAATACGAAAATGTATCCGATTTGATGACAAATTGCGCCGTGACCGGAATGACACTCATGCTCAATGCATCGCTTGCACGGAATTACATCGCGGGGCCGTTTTTATGCGTCGACGAACAGCTAGTCGAGTTTCACGGACGTGTCTCATTTAGACAGTACATACCATCGAAACCCGGCAAATCTGGTATCAAGGTATTCTGGCTCGTGGATCAGGAAAATTCCTTTCCCCTGAAATGTTTGGTGTACATTGGTGCCGACACTTTGTCTGACGAGGAGAGAAATGCAAGCCATTCTATTGGAGAAGCTGTTGTCATGAAATTGGCGGAGAACTGGTTGAACAAAGGCCGCAACATCACTGCCGACAGTTGGTTCACAACGACTCAGTTGGCTGACCGACTCCTGAAGGAAAGGACCACAATAGTAGGAACCATGCGCCGAAACAATCGCTCGATACCTCCTGCCGCCAAATCAATTGCCGGGCGAAGGAAAAGGGACTATGTACACTATTTGTCTGGGGCAATGGTCCTTTGCTCATTTTGGGACAAGAAAAGGGTCCCGGTTCTCGTGCTTTCCACCATGCACTCATCCGCCATTCATTGTGAAAACCAAAAACCCGAAATAATAGATTTTTATAACAGAAATAAAGGAGGAGTGGACACTCTTGATAAACTCTGCCGCTCGTATCGATGCCAACGCAAGTCTCGCCGTTGGTCATTTTCCGTTTTCATGGCGCTTGTTGATGTTGGTGTCGTGGCGGCTATGAGGACCATGCAGCAAAATGAACAAGAGATCGTTTCACATTTCAATTTCAAATGTGAACTGGGCTTCCAGTTGGCGATGCCTCTTGTTCATCATAGAGCAACTCTTTCTAATCTAAAACGAAGCATCAAAGATTCCATGCGGCTCGTGGGTGTGACTTTTTCATTACTAAGAAATGAATCGATCGTCGCTCCTCTCCCGGCTACGAGATGCCGATACTGTACCCGTCAGCAAGACAGAAAAACTCGCATGCGTTGCAGCATGTGTACTGTTTCCGTTTGCAAAGACCACGCCTCCGTTTTGTGTCCTGACTGCTCGTGACGTTTGGATTGATTATTTTTTCACTATAGACCTATCTGTGACGTCAAATTATAATCGGTTTGTTTATTTCGTATACACTTTGTTGATTGTTTTATATGAACTTGAAGCTAAGATAAGGTTTCAACACTGGGACAAAAATACATGTATTGATGACAATTATAGACGGAGCGTACTAACGGAATAGACGCTTTTTTATATACATTAGGGTCATATATCCGTTAGTAACATGTTTTCATATAGTAGCCTATGACATAAGAAGGTCGTTCGATTACTATTTGATAGCATCAGACAATTTTACCTATCCCATAAAACATGAAAAAATGAAAATATAATAATGGGGTGAATAACACCCCACAACGCCGTTATCCTAGTAAAAAAGGCAACGCCGTTTAACGGTTAAGTTACAAAAATTAATATCTTGATTATATATGGTGGCATTATCTTTGGAGATTAACATGATAAGAGCATAAAGTTCTGATTTTTTATCAAAATTTTACTCAATTCGCAGAATATTTCAAAAATGAAGATATTTAGCTATATCATTTTGGCCTTGACAATTCCGCGCATTGAAAGTTCGTACATATTGTATTTGCTGCAAGCTTGCATGTGTTATGCTGCATTTGTGCATATTGAATTTTGTATATTTTACATATTTCATATCTTCGAGTTATCTTCACACCCTTACACTGTCTGCGACAGACGACATTTATCCGAAAATGAATTAATTCCAATTTCGTATTCCAATTATGCTTAATCGTGCACTCCATATGCAGATGTAATACTTATTGAGTCAGTGTATATTTCTGAATGATAAAATGAAAACAACGGCTTTGTTTGTTATGAGCAGCAAATCAAAGGTCTTCAATCAGTCAGTATATCAGTGTAGCTTAAATTAAAGGAAAGCTTCATAGCGAAAGCAACTAATGACAGTTATTGCAACAAAAAATCGTTTCCCACTAATACCACACTTTTCATGGCCCCAATAGGAATTTTGACCTATACAGGAATCCTTATGTCAACACTAAATACAACCAATACACTTTGATTCTACTATTTACGAGATTTATTATTTGATATTTATTACTTTAATACTATTTACTTGATTCTACTCATTTGTTGAAAATTCGGCTTGGGTTCTGGGTTTTGACCCAAGTTTGCCCCAAAACATGTATTGGGCATACCCAATACAAATTTTTGCTCAACCTTGCATCAATGTAGTATGTCTGCGAGTGATATACCAGTTTCGTCGGAGATTACCTTGCAGGCTTACTTTCAACATAGCAAATTAAATGCTGACAGCTTTACATACTAGCCTATGTGCGCATCTTAGCAATCTAATTGCAACTAAGTCGGCATTTAGGAAGATAATTCCGACGTATTCTGTATTTGGTCAGTACCGTAGAGTAAGTATGTAGGTAGAGCGTATAGACTCAAAAAGTATCTGTACACATTGAAAGTTTTTATATCAAAATAAAAAGATTACGTTCCTGTGGTCTAAAAATTATTTTAGCAGTTTTTAAGAAAAGCCAAAATTTTGCAATTATATACTACCAAGATGGAGCAGCTTTATAAGTAGTATGAATCAAGTTAAGGAATGAATATTTGCTCATAATCATCCTAATTCAGCGGAAATAAAGCTGATTATCAAGGGAATTTCATGAACCGTATTATAATGGAAGTCTTCATGAAAAAGTCGCGATCTTATTCGTGCTTTCTTGACTGAAATTTCAAGTTTTCAATTCAATTTTCATCGGCATGATTTTATGATTCACTAAATTTATGTTTCATTTCTTGAATCTAAATATTGATGTAGACCTATTTACAACTTTTAAAGTTAATTGAAATCAATATCTTTGATTATGCTATTTTGCTCTACCAGAGGCAGGTTCCTTCTGATATGATCACGCTCAAGAAAAGACACTCTTGAGGTTGATCATGAAAGTAGCAACCGTAGCAACCCATCGAATAGTTTATTTAACAAACATTGCCTCTCCAAGGCTGTCATGACACGCAGGATCATTCCTTCTATATTACTATCATGATCAGTCAATTCCGTTGTAATTTCTTCAAAAGTTTGCATATCTCACATTTGGTAGCAATACCCAACTGCATTCACCTCGAGTTCATTTAATAAAATCGAAAGTGTATAGGCTTAGTATAGGCCTACACATTGTGGATTTAATAAATGCGGAGTTACCACTACCTAATACAAGTATACTTACTCTATGGTCAGTACTTAGTGAGTTAACTCAGTTTTTTTCTACTGAATGACCGCTGCTATAAAAATGCACATTTAATAAACGCGTACGGACCCACTGTTTGAATTTCGACTCCCTTTAAAAATAGACTAATAAATCAAACTACTAACAATCATTTTTCAGTAGTCAATTTTCTAACAATCCCACTTTCAATGAATTCATACTGATGTGAGCGTTCATTTTCAATTTATTGTTTCAAACACAATCATCACCATCGATTATCGTCACACTCAATTGAACACAGATGATTACGAGTTTTCTGTGGGCCTACCTGTAAGTTCCTTATACTTAGACGATCAGCGGCTGCCACCTCAGCGTTTCTCGATTTTTCTTTGGCTTGTCTTTCCTCTTTAGTCTTACATTATCAATATACGCACAATGTATTGACCCAGTCTGAGTTGTTTACGACAAATATGTATACGTGGTTGACGTGTGTGAAGTTAGCGGAACCACCCAGGGGAACCATTTTTTGTTATAGCTTAATTCTAATCAAAACAGCTGCTATGTTGTCAATTTCAGTCTCCTGATTACGTATCTGAGCTCAGATTTTGAAGCTCACTGTGAAGTTAGCGGAACCATCCAGCGGAACCAATTGCTGAGTCTCGTTGATTGACACAGTAAATCAGTTTCTTTTGGTCACCACCCGATCAATTTTGTTGTGCTGATCACGAATATGTGCCTCATCTTTCAAAACAATGCAGATTTCACCCGGAAATCTGAATTTCACTTTTTCTGCAAGCTGATTGTGAAGTTAGCGGAACCATTTTTTAATACAAAGAATTTCTCAGCAAAATCCATCCTCTCCTACTAATTTGACGCTCCTAATCACAAATCTGTGATCAGATTTGCAAAACTCGCCCGCATTGCAAAGATATTCCTCTATGTGGGTCCGCTGTGAAGTTCGCGGAGCCACCTACTGGCATTAAAATTTTAAATTCTAATTTTTGCAGAGAATCACTGCAATAGACATACCAAGAGAATGGAATTGCTTCACTGATCACAGTTTGCCGTCCGATATCACGGGAGGATAAGTACTTGCCGAGAAAAACTGATTTTACGGTTTTGAAGGATTTCATCGGAATCCGATGGACGAACACTTGTAAACCGTCTTCTTCAAACATCTATTGACTTCAGAGGCACAGCAGCATGCACCGAGAAGGGAAGCGCACAAGAGCTACTTCCACATTGTGATGGTGCAATAGAATTGTGCTGTAATAAATGATGGTTCGGCTGATCTGGAGAGGGTTGGATTTTGCTGAGGTCGGCATAAGTTATTAATGTACATATGTTGCCTTTTTTACGAGTACAAGGTGGGCACGTGTTTCTATGTTGCCTTTTTGCGCGGCGGCCAAGTTATTCTACTGTGTCTTGCATTTTGGCAGGTGCAATTTGCCATTGTGCAATTTATAGAGGATGGGCAAATAGAAACAATGCTGACTTTTCACAAGGCGTGGGCAAGTCTGCGGTCACATTTACAAAATAGGTAATGTCATACAGTTGGGAGACTCGCGAAAAGTCTAAAGGAATAGTGAATCAATTGAGGGACACTTTTTTGATCGCTAGCATTAAGTGCTCATACGACGTGATCTGTATAATGGAGAATATTTCCAGGACTACTCAAAGATCTGATGCTAGTGCTCAAGAAGCGAATTTCGTCATCAACCTTGCGAAGCAACGATTCAAAGAAATGTGCTGCAATGACGAAGCTAGTAAGATTAGCATACTAGCTAGTCATGCAGAAAAGCTACAAGCAGAATTAGGGGACGAAATGACAGATAGCATCATGGAGAGAGAGGAAAAGAGAAAAAGAAAACTACCAGAAATTTTGTCCGAAATGACAGACCTGCCTGATATTGATACACCGGATACAACGTTCCAATCTTTTTCCCAGAAATATTTTGATTTGATCAATTTGATCGACGGAGCAATGCAGAGAAGATTCTCCCAAAATGATTTGAAAATATTAGAAGATATTGAAATAGCCCTGATAGACTCTGTAAATGGCAAGCTCGAGAAGGAATCATTTGACAAAATATTTCCAATTGTGTCCAGAGTAATGAAGCTTCAACAATCTCGCAAAGCAGAATTTGAAGAAGAACTAAATGATTTTCCAGTCCTCAAAATGAGAAATGAACAGATCAAACCAAGAATAAAGACGGTTACAAAGATATCAACAATTTGTGATATATTTAACGCAATGCCAATGACGAAAACGGCTTGCAAAATTACCCACGACTTGCTGAAATATTATTGCACAGTACCCATGAGCTCAGCGACAGCGGAAGGAAGTTTCAGCGCAATGCGACGCCTGAAAACATGGACCAGAACCAAGACTGGACCCAACCACTTTAATAATATCTTGTTTGCAGTATTGCATAAGGATTACATGGACGATGTTAATATCCACACCGTTGCTGATGAATTCATCAAATTCAATGAAAAGAGACTCTCATACTTTGGACATTTCTGATCTGGCTCTTGTTTTTCTTGTTTATATCATTAGAGTTATCACAGACGTTTGATATTTTGTACATAAATAGATCATAATGATTTGATCAAATATTTTATTTTTGAATATTTTCCGTATCAAAGCTGGATACCGGTGTCGTGAATAATAATAACCTTACAGCTAAGTATACACATTAAGAATATCAAGTTTAAGTCACTGTACGTAAAAGTGTATATAGAACCTACAATATATGATTCGATTTCGGTTATATCACATTGTCATATTTTTAACTTCTCCTTATTCTATAAGCCTCATATTTTCACACGTTATTTCATCGGAATAGAACCTACTTATAATATTGTTAAATCATGGCATTATGTTTATACATTTGTTAAAAGAAACCTCTATATAAGATCATTTGAACTCCGTATTCATTTTAGCAGAAGAAAAGTAATTCAAAAATCACACATAAAGTCAAAATTTTCAAATAAAAGTTCCCATACTTGAGATACAAATAGAGGTGCCGATACCGATGCGAACATGCAATACTATGGACTACGGAACTATTCCTACCGCAGCTAATTGTTATTGCAAAGCGATGATTATCATGCTCCGATGTAATGAAATCAAGCTCGATCCACAACGTTCTACACCACGCCTAGTATGGAAATCCGCGCGATTCGCGCGGCAGGGAAACTAGCAAGTGCTTCCTGGTCTATGGTTATATAATTTAAATAAATAAAGGCGTATGAAATAGTCCAATTTCTTGTATATACATGTAGGATGTACATATGCAAAATGCCTTTTTTTATCCTTGCCCATGCTGCCCCTTTTACGTGCCGGCATGCTTGCATGAACAAGTAGCTATATGTGTTACTGATAAACTTGTAATAACTCGCGCAATGATTTTATGCACTCTTCTTTAATTAAGTAAGCTTATTATTATCTTTAATGCGCATAGGCATACTTCACGTGCTTACCTTACCTATGTTGCTAAAGCTGTTACTGCAAGGCGAAGTGCTACAAGGACCTTCTATAGCTACTCGTCCTTCATTTTCAATTGTCTAGCCCACGCATTAGTCTACTCCGATGGTTGAGTTTTTCACACAGGCCTTGCGTTTGAGTGGAATATTGTATTTCAACTTTAGATTATAAAGTTTCCTTGAAAAACTGTCATTAATAATGTGAACTCATTAGTCATTAGTAACAAATAATAGTATTGTTATAACAAGGCATAATGATGTACATGTTATTACATGTATAAGTGGCACTTTTCAAGGAAACTAAAAAAAAAACTAAGATTGAAGTGAAATATTCCAGTTCGTTTTATTTCTAAACCTGGAAATTTCTTACAACGGCTGTACGTCACAATATCAATTTAGTAAACTCTTGTAACACAAGCGGCTATATTGGACTGAAATACTGCTGTAATGACCGCCACCGGCTTAAAGTGCACCAATTTAATTGCAAAATCTGTAACCAATCATATATTGGATACAGCAGTCGTCATTTTCGCTACCGGAAATGAACATTAAAACAGCTTAGTCAATGATGACAGAAAGCGCCATAAGCGAACACGATATCAAAGAACACAATTCTGCTAAAAAATAAACGATGTTGACATCAAAATCATAGACAGGCAAAAGAATCCTATTCATCTCAAATTGGATAAAGTCCGTCGCATTGTATAGATCATGATAGGCGTCAAGATATGAATAGACGTCAAGAATTGCTGTGAATTATCATCATTTTTTACATGTATATAAACAATTCTCAAATTCATCCCTTGACACTATCAGATGACGAAACGCGTCGGGAGCCCCTACAACTATTTAGAACAATTGGGAGTGATTTTCGCATATAGGCCCCTAATATTTTACTCTTGACAGCAGGGCTATCAAAAATCAAATGCAATCAATTTTGACTAAGCAATCAATAAGTGTTAGTTGCAGCTGGAAGCAAACTATAACTGCAAATATCCAATCATGCCAATAAATTAATTGCAATTATTTATTAACATTTGAATACGTGACCAATGTTTAATTTTGAAGTTTTAACTTTTATTTTTCATTTTAGAGAATAAGGCTGTAGACTTGCATGGTTTACTTTACAAGTATCATAATAGCTTACTATTAATTTGGACAGTGACTTGTATAGTTAACTCTTGATTAGTTGACAATTGACTCTTTAGGCTACATAAAATGCAACTTTTCCAATCCATGAGCAATAATTGTCAATTCAAAAATAAAATATTTCAGGACAAATGCTATCTTCATTTTTGACTTAAGATAATTGATAAATGTCATGAAATTCACTGATTTTGCATTCTTCTATCTCAGTTTAAGAGAAAAATCCTCAAGTCATTAATTACTTTCTCAAGTCATCAAGTAACAGTCTCACTTTGCAATTAGCATTATCATAAAAATATAAGTTACATGGCGATCACGTTTTTCAGGAGTTTGTCCAATTGCTTTTCAAAAAAAAGTAGACAAAAAAATATATATATATAAAACAAAATACCAATTTTCTCGGTCACCTTTTTTAATTTTGCGTGTACACCACCGCAACACTTCACTAGGTGATATGCCACGCTCAATCACGCGTAATTCACGCGTAATTACACTTGACCCTAAACATCCGTGGCCATGCGGGACATTGCTGCAACATCTGTTAGGCCTATATAAGTTAGTATAGTTGGCAGTCTTGTTATATAGACTTTGCGTCTCATGTGTCTGCATGTATCAGAGGCTAAACAATGTGATAGGACCTCAATTTCATGCTTAGGGAAGGCAGAACATGCTTAGCGGTTCATCCGTGGTTCAAGAGGCAACGCAGACAGCCGTAGACGACGCGCAAACTATAAACGCTCGCCCGTGCGTATTCATAAACATTCCCCATGTTTTAACAGCATCAGGACCAAGTGATTTCTGACTCTTAGTGCAGCGCGTATGTACGCGGGTAGAAGAATAGAATGTCCTTAACCACGGATGTTTGGGGTGTTCCGCAATTACGCGTGGCATGTCACCTAGTGTTGAAGGCCTACGGCAGAGAATTCTGTGCAGCATTACCGGGAACATTCCTTAATTATTTTATTGATCGTAAAATCAAAATCGATCGACCAAGGAAGTTGATAATTTTATTTTTCTCTTAGAAAAACAAAATAGCTTAAGATTAATGTGTGCTGCCTAATCATTGTAACACGAATAACCTAATCATGGTCATGGCTCAAGCAATAGGCCAATTCATTGTTCGTATCTGAGCTTAACTGTGATTTCTATTTCATTTTTCTTTACTGTAACGTCAAATTAACTTAATTAAATTTTAAGCTTTGTTGAATATATTTATTGCAATCAAAAGACCTACATACAAGTAGAGATAACATGAATAACATGAAACTTCGAAGTATCCTAGTAATCATGTATTTCAAAGGTTTGAATAGCGGAACGACCCAGATTCAAGTGATCTTTCACTTATTTATATATTTCAAAATTAAGAGTTTCTCGTAATTAATGTCTTCTGCTACAGTTATATGAGTCAATATATGCTGTTAAATATTCCTCACTTTACATGTAAAATCGGCTTAAATAAAATTAAATCGGTTTTATTTTCTGTCGGCAGAATTTTAGTTAATGAACAGCCACGTAGTCTAAATCACATGATTAACGTAAAGTAGAGTGATGTTCGATATGGAAATGTGAATAACATCCATCTATGAATGGAACGGTACATGAACTTTTCATTCACACATGCATGTCGCCTACCAAATGTTACAAATACGTGTTGTTTACTATTCGAAGAAGTACAAGCTGACACGCAATGTTGTGGAAAACGAGTGTTTGTGTATGATCAATAATTTGAACGATAAAATTCATGATTCTCAATGTAAACGTTTTCAACAGTGGCATCACTGGTGAAATCTTTCCAGATCCCTAGATAAGTAAACTCAGCTCCGATCGATGGCTCGCTAAAAGACCAAATTGTTCATTATAATTTATGAATTATATGCGGTCAATTTTTGTATTACCGGACACCAATTCCCCATTGCGCGTAAAGCATATTTCATTGCTCTACCGCTTTTCATGCAACCACTAACTCGCTAATGCGTAAAAAACAAATGAAGCTAGTTTGCATTTCTTTTGGTTTACTACAGGTTTTTGCTGTTATGAAGTCAGAAGTCAGAAACTCATAACAGAGAAAAAACATCGATAACATTCGGTAAGCAACATTTCACCATTAAAAGCATCAATGTCAAATTTTAACAATTCACAAAAATGAGATGAAAAAATACCGGATGAAAAAAGTCTGACGTTGGAAGGAGAGGACCTACAAACGCACTTAGTCATTCTTCATCAAATGAAAATGACAACATAACAATTGAATAGTACAAACGGCAGGTAGAAATCAGCTATGTAACATTAGGGACAATCTTTTATTTATTTTCCTTTTTATTATGATATTTTTTAGTCAACCTAACAGCTTTTATGTTATTGTTATTATTCACTAAACGAGGTGTTCGGAAGCAATAGAAATATTTTACGTGCATTATATCATTGCACAGCAATTTAAGTAAATAGGAAA
Organism: Prostheceraeus crozeri; assembly: GCA_907163375.1. Lineage (NCBI taxonomy): Eukaryota > Metazoa > Platyhelminthes > Polycladida > Euryleptidae > Prostheceraeus > Prostheceraeus crozeri. Next base: position 470,853 of record CAJQUW010008706.1, read on the forward strand.
AGAAAATCAAGTTCGTATCACATTGAATTCAGAAAAAATCACCAAATGACTTCCAAATACTGTTATCAAAGTGCACTCCGCCTACGTTTGTCTTTTCACATATTCTGGACTGAGAATCTAAATGATTTCTAGCTGAGGTATAGATCCATGAGTGTTAATCGCGATGTTGTCCTTCCGATTCCTTCATCGTTCTGATGTTTTTGGCAGTTTTGATGCATTTAGCTAATTTCAATACATCATCTGATTTTAGTTTCTGCATCATGTCACATAGAAATCTTGCTTGCGAACATCGATAAAGAACGGTATGAAACCTCTTCTGATGTCATGATAAACGGGGCATTCATAATCACAAATAAAATGAACTATTGTTTCTACTTTTTGATCATTACTTAGTCACTACTTCGACAGTTGAAGCATTTTCTTGATTAAGATCAACTCTTCACAATACATTGCGGCTGCATCAGGGGCGTTATGAAATATTGTTCTCCTCTATTTATTGGTCTCCGTTCGCATCAATCAAGTTTAGTCGACAAAGTGCAGCAACGTTGTTATCGTGTGATATGTGGGGCCAAATGTCAATGTCTTTTTGTTCCTCTAGATTATCGACGAGTTGGTGTCAAGTTGGTAGCTTTTCGCGCAATTGCTTTCAGATCCGAAGCATCCTCTTCATTCACTTCTTCTGCTTCCCTACTCTGGAAAATTTCGCAACCGCAGAATAACTGATTCGTTGCTTCAAAATTCTTTCATAATTGCCATGTCAAAATTGAGTAATAGCAACTTTGGTATGTAACTTGTTCTCATTGCCAATCCGTGAATGTTTTTTTACTCTCATGTTACTTATTTATTTGATGTTGTTTTGCCTAAAACTTTTGTATTTTATTCGGTTCTTGTACATTTGAATGCCCCACGATTCCCAACATTGGGGCTTGAAATACATGCGTTATTATTATTATTATTACACAAATTGCAGATTCTATCTTCGTTATCAAGTCTACAATTCTTTTGCAACTGCCTGCTCTAGATTTCATGATGCTGTCATGATTTCCAAATCTTAATTTTAGCATGATTATTACGTCTCTGTTTAAGGCTTCAGTCACACTGAAATCAAAGCCAAGCAAACACGAGCGGCTAGGGGAAATGTATTTCCGCAAGTTATTATCGCTCTGCTTTGCTTTGCTCGTTGTGTGGCTTTCTACAACTGCTGTAATAGACCGGCAGCCCAGAGCATAATTATTCTATGGAAAGACGGTTGGAGGTTTGAGTATTTGGAGGTGAAGATTATAGAATGAATTTCATAAATATGTATTGTTCGCCCCCCTTATGTACATGACATCAATTGAATTTATTCAATGAAACAATGGCGCGGTTACAAGTCGCCGCAAAATATTCATTTACAGCACCTTGACGCCAAGCTAGCATTGACATACATTTCACTGATGCTATCTAGCCGATAACAACTCCAAGCTGCTCAAAGTTAGCTGATAGATATTGTATAATTGTAGAAGGAATTCTAGTTTTGTTGCCTATGTTTTCCTTAACAATATGTCATAATATATATTGGCGGCATTTAATTTGTCTGGGAAATTGTTTGGTTTTTCTATTTCTTTTTGCGCCTGCTGCCTCAGCTATTATGTATTTCATTCTTGTAGAATCCCTGACTTAGAACATGAATTTCCTATTGTTATTAAAATCGCGGATTTCATCCAAATGCAATTTAATCGTCTTACTTTAATTAAGTTTTACTATTAACCGATTGCGCCCGTCGATATCGGATCTCCCTTTATTCTTGAAAAATTTAAAGTATAAAAAGCACGCTTAAGTTAAGTTATGAAATGTGATATTTTGTACAGCCCACCTAATTGATAGTTATGAATTCTTCACCATGACATTACTTTCGAGGTACTAAGTGCATCAAAGCCTTGCTCATAAGTCCGTTTTATCGTCTGCATGCACTATCCTCAGTCCATTCATTTTTGGAAATTTCATCGGAATGTTCTCCTATTTCCAGGCACGCAGGAACGATTTTTCGGTAGGGGGGCAAAAATTTTAAGTGCAACAAAACAAATTTTTGGTCGGTTGTCGAAGGCATGCTACTCATATTCTGGCGGATGAAAATCGTGGATGAAAATCTGATTTTTGTTTCAAAAATTTTTTGCATTCATGCTCAATCTTGTTACTCATTGATTTTTTATGGGTTCAGCTTTTTACCATCGTGGCTTCCCGTAATCCCAATTTCGCTTAGTGGTTGTCCAAAGTAGGACACACGTTTCATGACAAAAAAGGATGTAAATCCATGTTTTATTATCCCAGTATAGAACGACAGATATATTAAATGCATAGACGCCGTTCGAATTGGCTTGCAACTTTGCCAAGTAAGATTATTTCAGCTGTTTAGAAGCAGGAATATATTTTTCTCTCAACCCTCTCGTTTTGGAAACGCTTGTTTACCAATTGCTGTCGATCAGCAAAAGTTGGAGTAAGACGCCAATTAATTCATTCGAGGTACATGTTTGCGTTTACGATATGGTTGACTTATACCACATATTAGACCTACATTACCAATAGAAAGGTAATTTAAGCTTCCGATAAACTGTACTAAAATGCTTGTTGAGAAGCTGAAACAAATTGATGTAAGAGCAAAAAACGTCCTATTGATGTGGAGCCTATGCGTCAGATGTAGGCTCCACAACATTAGGTCTAAAGCATGCACTCCAGGGATGCGGAGTCCTATCATTATGATAGGACTCCGACTCCGGGTGGCCAGTATAAATAGCCTAGTTTTTTGAAAAAACTGGTTACCTACATCATAGATCATGATAAGCTTACCTGAACCTATCTTTAGTGATCATTGCTGCATCAATTATCAATCATTTTCGATGATGGTTTATCAAATGTCGATTTAAGTTGTATGCATGCGACTCGGCTCCTCCCATCTTGTTGATGTCGGCTTCGCACATTCTCTACCAGGCAGGAAAATTCCTCCTTCTTCAAAAATATGAGTAGGCCTACACTTTCGATTTTGATATGCGCTTTGGAGGAGACATCACACACGATTAACGTGAGGGTAGGAGGTAATGTTCTCAAACAATTAGTATTTCATTTTTTTGTCTCTGATGTGACCTTTGGTGTGTAGGTGTGATCGAGGCTAGAAGGGCTTGCCTTCTCTGCTAAATCACCGAGTGAAAAGACAATCATTTTCTTTCTATCACGGTTCATTCCTTCAACTATTGCAAGTTTTGCATGCAGCAGTGGCTCTGTACTTTTGTTTGACGGAGAAAGTTGACATCAAGACAGTGACAGCTATGCACGAGGATAAATAATTTGTTTGTATTATATTTCGGGTCTAGTTATAAGCCGGAGTCCGGAGTCCTATCATTTGATAGGACTCCGACTCCAGAAAAAATGATTGGACTCCGGGACTCCGACTCAGCATCTCTGATGCACTCAACTTACTTTGAGTGAAATGAATCTAAAACAATATACACAAGGTCTTATGAATATTCATGCAATCTTTAACTATCAAAATTACCATAATTATTACGAGCGGAATTTTCTTTTAATGATTACCGTCAATTGCTAGTAGTCTGAACGTTCAATAAATTTATCTTTTGAATATCGAAGTTGGCCTTCTCTACTTTACGTATTTGCTGAAGAATTTGTAAATGTACACATTTGAATCAGACTCAGTCGATTTTCTATGTATATCATCTGAATGAAATTAGACTACTCGGTTGGGACTCCAGTCATTAAGGTCAACGTAAGTGACAAGTTATATTTCAAGTTTAAATTTACAAAATTTACGGAAAGTCTATGAATTGACCCACTTTCATTGTCGGTCACATCACCGTTAACTCGGTGGCTCTAAATGTTGATAGTGAAGAGCATTGTTCTTGATCAAATGCGCATAAATTTCTGTCAAAAAGTAAAAAGTGTTCAATTTGTAATATTTCTGCTTTATAAAATTATTACATTAGCTCTCAAAAATAACAGATTTTTCAAAAAATTACCTGTAACACACTATATTCACTTTTACGTCACAATTTAGCTGCTACTTTGCTGGCCATACGAAAGCAGGTAAACCCAGAAACAAAGAATGGTGTCCATTAAAATTTAAAAAAAACTTTTGGATAATTTTGATTTGAGCTGTTAATCCGGTTTTATCATTACTCATCAGAAGCATATGTCGTCAGCTATATCAAACAAGAAATTTTGAAATTGCCGATCATAGCTGAGTTGATTTCATTCCTGCTAGAATGGATTTCACTCAAGACCATTAGAGCGAAGTTGGTGACAAGCCATCTACTTGAGGCACTCCACTTTGCAATGTAAATATTTTCGTTTCATTTCCATCATGTAGAATTTTGCATTTCTTTTCAAGTATCAATTTTGTCAGTAGACGAGGAAAATTACCTCTTCGCAAAACAGAATGTAATTTTCTTATGAGTGTAGATTTCGGAACCGAATCAAATGCCTTTGATAGATCTATGAATCATAGATAGAGAGACTGCTCATAATTTTTGTATATTTCACTTACTTCTATTATGATGTAAATTCCATCTGGAGTAAAATTATCCTGTCGAAATCCTATTTGGCATTCGTGAATTACTTTACGTCTATTTAACCATTTGTTTAGCCTTAAATTAAAAATTTTCGTAGCGACTTTCTCTACATTTGAGCTCACGATTATAAACCTGTAGCTATTTGCATCGTTCTTATTTCCAGATTTATAAATGGGCCTAATCTAACTTGTTGAAAATGGCATTTTATCATCATCATTCATAATTCTATTTTGAAGATTCTGGAGGCCGTGTATTGCATTGTCATCAATTTTAAACATGTCGTATCTGCACCATTTGACTTGCAGTTTTTTGTAGACTACATGATAATTTTTGTTTCACTTTCCGTGATATTTTTGTCTAAGTAATCATCGCAGCATATTTCTGTTGTATCTAGTCTATCATCCATAAGGATATGAAATGGAAAATTTTCTGGAAATTTTTCCGGTAATTTTTCTGAAAAAATTACCGGAAAAATATAATATTTTTCCACTTGTAATTTTTCCGTTCAATTTCTGTATTTTGATGAATCACTTCATTAGTAATTTAAAAAAGATAGAATAACAACATTGCGGTTTGTATCATACGACTGCACATGACAGCCATAGCTTCAAAGGAAGAGAAATATTTGCTATCATAATAGCTTTCAAATCTCGAGATGGGCCAGTTTATAGTAATGAACTTTACTGGTCTATGATTGAAGATGAAACGGATCCACTACAATGGTGGAATACTTTTTGTGGCCACAGAGTGTTAGCTCCAGTCGCTAAACAACTTCTCAGTCTTCCAGCATCTGTGGCTTGTGTAGAGAGATCCAACAAAGAATATGGCATGCAAAAGACGAAAATAAGAAATCGCCTCACAAATGATCGCTCTGCAAAACTTACAAAAGTGAGTTACAATATCAAGGTGAGGCATTTTGCTAATAAACGTAAAGCTGATCAGAACCAACACCAGGCCCTGACAGTTCCCGATCTTATTGAAGTCGGCACTGAACCAGCAATTGTGGATGCTGACGATACAACAAATAAGGAAGATGATGAAGAGCAAGTTGTTGAATTTGACCAAGATGTCGGAAGCTGCAGTGAAGAGGATGACAATGACAATGTGGAAATGGTGGAAGAAACAATTGAAGTTGGTAATTGGGTCTGTGTAGAGTACATGATACAAAATCAACGCAGTCGCCGAGGAGTAGTACGGTTATATTACGGCTGCGTTCAATTTATTGAAGGTGACCAAATCACTGTTAAATTTCTAAAAAAGGTAAGAGACATGTAAATATATATAAGTATGATAGCCTAGATTTAACGGTTGGATTATGTTTGGGGTGTTTTAGACACCCCAAGAGATTGCAAATGAAAAAAAAATTGAGATCACACTATCGCACAAGAAATTCCTTTTATGACTTTTAATTTTATGTCGTATAGAGCATTAAACAGGAATATGAAACTCATACACTGCTTTGTACAGGATCAGGCACGCAATCATAGTTAGATTATGTTTGGGGTGTTTGAGACACCCCATACAATTTGTGCATCATTTGACTGCTATTATGTTGAAATTCAGCTGTCGAGATTGAAGCTGGTTCAGCTATCTACAATCTCAGACATCTGTCGACGAACGGCGCAGTTTGTGGCAATATCTATGTAAAGCATTCGCGATTCATGAATGCTGACTAAGTGAATAGGCGCTGTCTATGACCCTGTTGTTGCGTGAGAATGCGCTCGGAACTAATTATTGATTCGAAGCTAGCATCTTTCTCTCACATTCATCGAGAAAATGAAAGCGCGTCGACCTCGTCGGAAAGCTGCTGAAGCATTACGCCAGCTCAATCTTTTAGAAGATGAAGAAATTGATTTAAGTGTTTTGCCTGATGGAGATTTGAATGATGGACCATCCATTCACGGCGACAGTGGTGTAGGACAGAGCACACACGTAGGCCTAGATCAAGACGACGATTATCTCATAGAACTGCCTGAAGAAAGTCTTATTCCTCTGGATACCGATGACAGTGATGATAGTGACAGCGAAAATTCTACTCCGGAAAATTTAATCTCACCTTCGGGGATTCCATCTAATATCCAACATCATGGTAGAGCACCGGTCAGGAACGTTCTTCGCACACGACCGGGTGTGATTCCGGGTGTGAATCCGTCGTCAAATAAGGACTCATTTCTTCTGTTCATGGATTCTATTATTGATGACGCTGTACGATTCACCAACTTAGAGATGAAATGGAGGCTTTTATTGGACTCCATGTGATTGGTGGTGCTCTTAAATCAAATTATCGGAATACACTTTCATTGTGGTCCGAGAGAGACGGTCAACCTGTCTTCAGAGCAGCAATGTCTCGAGAACGGTATTTATTCATAAAGAGATTCTTCAGATTTGATGACAGAACCCGACGCGATTCAAACGACCCTCTGTCTCCAGTCCGGGATGTATGGAAAACGTTTGTTGAGAAACTCCAGCAATTCTACGTCCCTCATGAGAATCTTACGATCGATGAGCAGTTGCTAGAGTTTCATGGAAGAGTGAAATTTCGAGTTTACATGAAATCCAAACCAGCCAAATATGGGATCAAAATTGTATGGCTGTGCGATGCAAAGACTTCATATGCACTAAATGCAGTACCGTATATCGGAGAAAGCACATTATCTGCCAGTGAAAAGAATGGAATGTCTATTCCAGAAGCGACTACAATGAAAATTCTTCAACCCTTCCTCGGAAAAGGTTATAATGTGAGTGCAGATAACTGGCTTACCAGCTCATCACTTGCCGAAAGGATGTTACTAAAGAGAACAACACTAGTGGGAACTGTCCGCTCTAACAATAGAGATTTGCCAGCCAAAGCAAAGTTTACGAATGGACGGACGAAGAAATCTTCTGAATTTTTTGCTTCGGGGGAACAAGTCCTTGTTTCGTACTGGGATAAGGGGAAGAAGCCAGTGATATTGCTTTCTTCGATGCATGCTGATGCTCAGACAGATGAGTTGGGTTTCCCCGAAATCATTCAGCATTACAATCAAACCAAGTCTGGCGTCGATTCTATGGACCGAATGCTAAAATATTACACTATCAAAAGAAAATGTTGCCGCTGGACCTACGGATTTTTTTGCAATATGGTTGACGTTGCCTTATTGAATGCCTCAGTTATTATGAGGCCAGAAACCCAATCACAAGAGAGTACACTATTTCGATTCAATTTCTTGATGGATGTCGGATATGAGTTAGTTGATCGTCATATCAAGAATATCGCTTGTCGAGCAATCGCAATTCAAAATCTGCAAAACTTGCTATGAATCTTCTGGGATACAAGTTTGAATCAAGCATCACAGCGGGAATTCCATCAAGCCGTAGTGGCCGCTGCAAAGAATGCACACGCGACAAGGATAGGAAAACAAACCAAAAATGTTCGATATGTAACTCTTTCGTGTGTTGTTCGTGTGCATTGTTCAGACTGTTCTGGCAAATGATCATTATACTGCAAAATGTGTGTTGAAACTCCCTGAATAGTGAATGACATACTCGTAAACAGCCCCAATTTTCGAAAAATTTCAAACGTCTGTTGATTGTGCATATGATTTTTGCTGAAAAAATCAGATTGGCCTACTGAATGTAATTTTAGAGTAACTAGGGCCAGAGAATTATGTTGTGAAAGCTGTAGATGATGTGTAATGAAAATTCGCTCGTTTTATCTCGCGCTTTATCAGTAATATTTTCTTGGGAGAGTTGCTAGAAACTAATTACAAGTTGTGGGAAACAAATTTCTAAGAAATTTTGAATAATTTCTTGATGGGGTGTCTGAGACACCCCAAACGTAAACCAACTGATTTTAATCTCGACGTAACCCAACCGTTAACACACAGTACCTTAGCTTTATCTAGTACAATCTGGACAAACTGGCATTATGAATATCCTACTGGCCATATAAAATTGAATAATTATTATCGTAATTGATTTGCCTTTAAATGATTAGAATAATTTGAAGGTAAATCAATTAATTTACTATAATTTAATTTAAATTGGCTTACGAATAACTGTCTTTCATGAATGAACGTAGTAAACTCAGCTCATATTGTATCCGCATGTAGAATTAAGTACGTACAGACTTAGGAAAAATAACAGTGAATAAAATGGAAGATATTTTCAACAAACAATTTTTTAGGTCTACGAGATTGTTTATTCACTAAATAATATGATCTAATAATATAATAGATAGATGATGATAGATAATATAATAGATAAAGATAATATAGAAGATCATTAAAGATTGAATCCATTATCAAAGTTTGAATTATTAATTGAATCCATTATTATGATTATGGATATGGATTATGATTATGGATGATATTGAATCCATTATTAATTGAATTATTGATTGAATCCATTATTAAAGTTTGAAGACATTATCATTAAAGATACTATGGATAAAGATAAATATATAGATAAATAATAATAGATAATATGATAAATAATATAGTATAATATGATTTTAATGAAATGCTCACAAAAAGTATGTAGGCCTAATTATTATTCGTATAAATCCCAGAACATTTGTTAAATGTTCATATTATATCGTGTTCTTTGATATTTGTTTCACTTTCAGATTCTCGTGAGTAGCTATCAATTTCCGGAAGTGGAGGAAATCGACATAGTAAACCGTGCATTCTGCACACGCGTCAAAGAGCCGGAGCTGGCCTCTGGCTCTACCAGGAGGAGAACTATCTATGTATTCTGCGAGTTAGAGCGTGAATCCTTATTGAGAAAGGTAGCAAAAAAGACATAACCTCAAGCACAGTGAAAGACTTCGTATGGTATTGTTTTTCTTTATTGAAGATTTGTAAGAGTATATAATTTTGTTATCCAACTTTGTTAGCCTCCAATTGTTAGACTACTGATTTTTTTGTTTTAATCAAGAAATAGAGATTTTGTAATTAGGTGATGTTTTCAAGTATCGGTAGATTATTTAGGCTTATTCATGTCCAAATCAAAGTCAAAATCATAGAATCCCTTGATATCCTTCTACCTCAAATAGGCCTAATATATTCTTCTCTATTTCTTGTCGAGTAAATTTCACGATATATCCGTGTTTGTTTAATACTCCTAGTTGTGTCTTCCCGTATTTGTTTAATTTAAATTAAGCTTAATTTACCAATCTCTTAAACAAAAATTGCGCATATGTTGCTGTACCATAATAATTGTTTCATTCAAAATGAGATACCGTATCATTTACCTAATCAACACTATATTGCAAATTTACTTAGATGGAATATTTTTCGTTGACAGGATTTTTTTTTATTTTTCCATATTTTTCCGGTAATTTTTATATCTATAATCATCCATGGTTATATCATGAAGATGATTACAATCAGCATCTATGATTTGATTAAAGAAATCGCGGGCAGTTTTGCTTGTTATGGTAGATCTTTTGCTTTTATTGATTGATTTCCAGCAAGATTTTTGGTCATTATTCTCTTTTGCAATAATAATCTTGTTGACATTATCGTTTTTCTTTTCTGATTCCATTTTGTAAGCATAATTGTTTTCTGGTAAGATGCAAATCTTTCAAATTATTTTCAAATTGATTTTGTTTAAAGAAACATTTTCTGTGTAAATTTCTAAGCTTAGAAACATTTTCTTGAATAGGCCTACTTTGATTAATTTCTATTTAAATTGATCGTTGTTAATTTTTTTGTAGAAGTTCGGTGTATAAATCATCGCAAATCATGAGTTGATTATCGATTTTCTTGGACAATGCCTCACACTTTGCGTGAAATCAAGTTTCGTCAAAGTCTGCATTAGCTTCGCAGTTGTAGGTTATAATATGATATGTTATCACATGAAATAGGCCTATTAAGCAGAGAAACATATATTACTCGCCCCAATGCACAGACGAGCACTTTTGAATACCTTATGATTACCAGCCTCATGGAAAACCATTATACATGCAAATAAACGCCTACTGTGCAGTTGCTATGATTTTCTAACCAATCTCTATGTCACGAGCTAGTCTGAGTCATTCCGAATCACAGTGATGGAATAGGCCTACTTAGTTGTACTGTATAGGGCGAAATTAGATGTGACTTCGTTCTTCCTCCACTAAGAAATCTCCGTGGACGGTATTGCCATGAAATTAGGTGCTCTAATTCTTCAGGTGTTAATACTTGCGTGAAGTGCCACTCCACAGCAACATTATGTCATTGAATGTTGGCCTAAACAGTGTGTCCATTTTGCATAATTAAAAATGAAAATTTACTTGAGTGCACTTTTGGATGTAAGAGATCACAAATAGCCTAGATTACAGGGTTTGCACATCATTGTCTGACTTTTTATTTTAGGTTTGAGATGACAATTTCTAAAAGAAAAAAATACTTAGTCATTAGTTCAGGAGCACGTATCTTAATCTGCCTTTGGTTATTTTGCTCCATGCAAAATTATCATTATTGATCAGCTGTGTGACCTGTCCGGAATGCATTCCTATAAACCAAGAATTCAAGAAAAACGTCAAAATTTCTCATAATTCAGCATATGTATACAAAATGAATTTACTGGACAACATGAAACAACACGAGAAAATATGTTCACAAAAAGTGAGACTGATGATGAATGCTCCTCAGAATTTACATGGAAATTAAGTGTAAAATTTTACGTAACAAAATGCTGTAGTATTGACAATCTCACTAAATGCAAGAAAAACATTAATCTCAGATCCCTCCAACATGGTCTTGTTACATGTACATGTAGCTGCCGGAAACCAAACCAACAGAAAGCAAATAAAGCATAGTAATATGTACAACATAAATAAAGCTTTCATGGAATGGAAGTCAGTCTTTCTGACTAAGTTCAGTCAAGTCTGGGTGTAAGCCGATCAGAAGTGGTGTTCTCCAGATATGTTCAGGTTCATTCGATGGGAAACGATCCCGAAATCATCTCAGAAAGTAACCAGATGCAGGAGCATACCGGCATCCAGCGAGCGGTAAACAGCCGCAAATGTGATCTGGGTATACAGTTCGCTCATCAAAGGGATCAATCATGTTGTCTTCCGATTGTACCCAAAGGAAGCACCTAGCTTTGATGCAACCTTGCCGACATTGGTCTGCAGTCAGCATTTTACAGGCTTTGAATGAATGGCCGGGCACTGAAAATGCAAAGAATGTCATTGTATTTGTGAAGAAAGTTTGATACCATGCATTGTATATGAAGAATATATCTTATAAGAGTTCGCGCAGTTTATGTTGGAACATGTTCATCGATTCTCTATTTGCATTGAGTATATAGTAATCGAAGACATGCTACTGTTGAAAGAATAAAATTCCAGTTAATCGTTTTTGTTTTAATTGGACAAGAAAGTGAAGCAGCTGGTGTTTGTTAATCATCATTTCAGCTGCTTCAGTACAGATAGGGACAATCTGTTCTTAAGAATATCTTAGAGTTGAGACATGTTTTTGCTCTCCATTTAATTCTTGAAATTGTGTTCCATGACTACCCTGATTTCAATGAGAGGTAGGCAACAAAAAAGTTCACAACATTACCTATATGAAGACAATATGTAATTGTTCTACTAAATCTTAGAAAAAAATGCAATTCCTAAAGCATTTATCACTTACCTCTTGGCAAAGTTGTGCCAATGCAGTCATTGATTCTGATACGATAGTCACTCCCTCTACTACTTCGCTTTGTTCGGTTTGTCCGTTTAGGCCGAGCATCGGTCACTGAAAAAGTAGAAGCAAAACATAAAATATCAATTTTTGACGTGGTATTTCTTCAAAAAAGGAAGCAGGTTTTTATTCTAACATCATATCTAGTGAATTTTTATTTCAAAATGTACTTGCAATGAATTTATACATTTGATTATTAACTCAGAGAACAAATTCCTTCCTCAAAATAATTTTATCTATTACAAACTACTGCGTGGGGCAAAAACATGCATCTATATATTATTACTAATAAATCATTGAAATCAATGAAGAAAAAACGGTGAATGATAGATCTGACTGTGTAACTCTGTCATATTCGTCACTTTTCATGCAGTAACTCATACATCAAGTCAAAAGCCAGAATCAAAAATCATGATTTACCGAGGAAAATTGAAAGTCATAAAGAAAAGACCAAGTGAAGAGTTATCCTGCAAAATTGCATAACATGCAGTGAGAAACATACAGTATTACGAATTTCTTATCTCCTTTCGAACAATCAGTGTCACGTACATGTTCGAGATTTCTTTTCACAATGCTCATTTTCATTGAACATCCTCGCGGTGAACACCGCAAATGGAAGACATCATGACATTACAAGGAAAAGATGCTATCTTCGACCACAGAAAATGATGACAATAAAACTCCTACAATGGAGGTTAAGCTTCATGCAATACACAATAGTGGCATAAAATCGCTCGCATTTTCGCTTAGATACACTTGTCAACGACTGTATCATAGAATCCGTCACATGTGCACATGCAATTCTAAGCCTTTCATTGGTGATACATGCATCCAACTTAGCTCCCCCCCCCCGGCGGTGCCGCGAACTTGAGTCAATTTCTATTCTAGACGTAGCGGACTTTGGAAACACGTCTGAGAAAATCTTTGAAACAAGTCTGAGAAACAGTGTCAATTTGGTGCCAAATAGCCTACCCTTAAACCTTTTTTACCCAAAAAATAGTGCCAAACAACTCCAAATAAAACATTATTTCAAAATTTTCAAACAATTGTGAATATATTTGGTAATTAATTTTTGTTTAAACGCATCAAACTAAACACACCGCTCCGTCCGTCTGAATTGACGAAAAACATGGTTTCCTTGCTAAAACACGTGCTATGTCCCTCGTCATTTATTTCATGATATTACATCTCTAACGACCAGAGTCAACTTTGCTGAATAATATATTCCTATGGTGTTCGACCGTGGCTGCATGACAAGGTTCTTCTAACGCTGTCATTGATGAGTTAATGTGATAGGTATCAACTGTCAAAATACAAATGTTGGCTTTGCTTTGCATGATTTTTGAAGCTCAAATGAGATATAATAAAAAGTGAAGAATAACTCAAAACTAAAGGCCAAAAAGAATCGTGCCATCGCGCTGGGAATTCTTTCAAATTTGATTATATTTTGGAGTAGGCAGTGGGTCAGTTTGGAGCTTGTTCTCTATCGGAGAGGAAAGTTAGAAAAGATCCTAGGGAACTCCAGAGATTTTAGCATCTTTGGAGTTCCCTAGGATCTTTTCTAACTTTCCTCCTAAAGAGAAACAGAACCAGAAATTAAATTGTATCCTATCGATTTCGATTACAATACAATTTAATTTCTGGTTCTGTTTCTCTTTCGGTTTCATCGTGGTTGATGAGAAGCAATCGCTTCGAAGTGCGACTGTGATCTTCACGCCACCACAATGGGTTCATTGTCGAGTTATAAGCTGAATTCTACTACACATGGTTGTGTAGCACTGACATAAGACGCTTTTTGTTATTCGACTCAAAGGGTGACTGAAGTTCGTGCATGACTTTGAACTTAATTGTTACATAAAATTGACCTGTATAGAGTTTTGACTGCTTTTCATTTCTAAGGCGAGCTGATAGCACGTGTGGGCCCAGTCATCAAAATTATCAATTTTATCAATATTGAGGGAATACAAATATTGCAAATGAAGATGCGAGCTATCATGTTTTTGAGATCGTCAGGTTATTGATGCTAAAGATTTTTCTGACTAACACAGTTCTCCGCTGCAACTATGAAGGCATGATTGATTGGAGCATATCAATCAACAGCATATGTTTGAAATATAAATGCCTTGAAGACAAAGAAATTTGATAAGCTTCCGAAAGTGATGAATTTGATTGCAAAGAATTCCAATAGGATAAATATCAGCCTGAAAAGATTTTACATTAAAAACTTGGCGTTCCCAAAATCCTATGATCATGACAAATGATCACGTCATATTCTCTCGAAAATTTAATTAAAACGCGGAATGTGTATGATAATGATTCTCACGAAAAATTGACAGAAATAGTCTACACTATGGAATGCCGCGGAAAATCGTGGAAACCCGAGGCTTCTGTTAAAAAAACATCGGCCAAACAAATGCTGCGTTACAATCACAACGGCATGATATTTCCCATCATTATGTGAATGAAGACTATCACGTGCTCTTTTCATCTTACGTTACAAATTACTCATTTAATGAATGGTTTGGATGAGTGCTCAAGTCCTCAATAACTGAATGGAAAGCTGAATAATCAACTTCCCGCACTAGCAATCCGAAAGTGACAATGGGTGTAATTGCACAACACTCATCCACGTTCGATTTCGTCAGACTAATAACTAATGACATAATTTGGTTTGGATAACCGAAACACGTTTTGACCTCATAACCTAATGAGTCGAATTGATCAAATATCATAAGTTTGTGCAGCAAAGGTCAATAGACTATTTCACAATAATAACTGTTGTACTTGCTATTGATTTTTCAAGATAGAAAAATACAAACAAGAACTTTCTCTGAATACTTAAATCATCTGAAGGGTGAGTCGAAATTTAAAACTATTCTACAAAATTTGAAGCATTCCCTAGACGTCAGTAGCGGTGCCAGGAGGCTACATGCGGTTGCGGATGGCTACCGCTGAAGGCTGGTCGCAGCGGTACCGGTTGTACCGCCATCTAGGGAAATAAATTGTGATCTGATGATTTGATAACGAGTTTATCAAAACTTAACAGAAATAAGTGCGATAGTATTATACTACTCATCAATGTGTTATGCTGTTTTCTCCATTCTTATCAAGCAAAATTGAGTTCATGACAAATGCATGATGTCTTCTGATCAAAATTAGCTTGAAGCTGCATTGACTTGTGACAGATTTCATCGATTTGAAAACTGAAGCCCGATGCCACAGCATCAATTCAGGCAAGGAGTTCTGGATGGACAAGGTACTGATTCAGGTATTGAAGAACAATTCCCGCACAAATCAGTGATTAAGTCTAATTTCAGATGATGCAATATTTCTTTTCTGAGAATTCTCTCTTTAGGCATTCTCTATATTGGGATTTTGCTGTTATAAGATTTGCTATATTGGTACTTGTCTATTTTGACATTCGCTATGGAACGGTCCCGTCTAAAAATCTGTCTAAAACTTGGTGTGATCACTTGATGAGTTGCATGCTTAATCTGAAGAGAGGCACAAAGTGAGTTGAAGTGAGTTGGTCAGTCACAGATACATCAGATCCATCAAACGTACGATCATGAGACTTGCAGTGCTATTTCTGATCACCTCATTCCCGCCCTGACTACTGCTCATCGATCATGTTCGGCCTCCCCATCTGCGCCCAACGACTTCACTGAATGCTGCCACCAAACTTGTTTGTGATTCAAGGACAAGCGACCATATTACTCCTTTTCTGCGAGACTTACCGCTCTTCTTCTTCATTTGGCGGAGAGAATTGACTACCGGCTTGATATCTTGGTGTTCGGTTGCCTCCACAGTACCCTAGCTTCCCTAATAGGAACAGCCATACATTCGCTCGTACTCCCGCTCTTCGGATTCCCTCAAGCCGATGGAAGACAATTGGTGCCTGTGCCTTTCTCTCGGTCGCAATACGGGTGTGGAACAATCTCCCAGCCGAACTGACCAACCCTTCCTTCCTTCGTCCTTTCAAACGCTCCCTGAAAACCTTTCTCTTCTCTCGAGCTTATCCCCAATGTTAATTTAGTTCATGGTGTGCTTTTATATTTTGGTAAAGTGGCTCAGCAGTACTAGTACGATGCGCCGCTATAATATTTCTATGAATATAGATTGGTAAATGAGAATCAGCGTGTGATTCCCGATTTCAAGATAACTGGAATATACCGAGCAATATATATGGAGAATTTTGTTGTATATTTCATTTAACCTCCTTCATTCGGTAGATTTTCTACCATGTCTTGAATAATTTTGTTTGCAGCATTAAATTCTTTTATCTCTTCTGCGTCTAGGAGCTTTAATCTATTGTCCTTCTTCATCTTTGCAGTTTAGCTCAAAAGTAACTTATGATGCAACAGTCGCCACTAATGCGTGGAATTACTTGTTTGTTGAGGAACTGGTTTCCATGCGAAGGCGTTTGGGGACCTCTGGGGATTCAAATAACGAGATGGAATCCTATCATCTATAACTCAAACGGTACCATTGGTATTCCCATTGTGAAAATCAAAGTGCGACGTTGCGAGGCATCCGACAACTGAGTTTTGCATTGTGTTCTGATTTTCACAATTGGAATTAAGGTGGTATCGTCTGAATTGAATTATTTTGCCACTTGTTTTCTATAATGAACAGAAGAAATCCATTATGTCATTAAGTTGTCTAACTTTAGATTACATGCTGGCTTCTTTATTAATTACATCTTCTTTATGAAAAAGTTAGTGGAGACATAATTGTAAGAAGCATATCATCTTCCCCGTATTCATTTCGCTGCTGGGATAATGAAATTAAAAGAATTAACAACTTCTCACTCGGAAGTATATCATTATCATAGAGACGCGAGTGATTAAGTAATCAGAACAATTTTCCCACACGTATTGTAATCAACTGATCGTGTTGCAATCAATTCATCTCGCTGAAATCAATTTTAGTAAAAATAGCTGTCGCATTTCTACTTATATTTAACAGTTGGGGTTTAAATAAAGAGCAAACATTTTCCGAGCTAAACATTTATCCGTGAATAGAACAGCTTTCTTTATAGTGAAATAGAAAAAGTGCAAGTTTCTCTCCCAATTTCTCGACGCTTCATAGAGAAAAGAATTCCAAATTCACCCAAGACGTTTTCTGTTAGCCAGACAAGGGTTATTGTATACAATAGCCCAAACATTGGTTTCTTTCATGAACTTCATGATTTGTCGATATTCTTTTCAGAAAGATCTTAGCAAGTCCGCCCTCAGTGAGAACTATTCACAGTATCAAGTTAGTGAAATTTTGACGGGCATTCATTAAATATCACTTTAAATACACCATTGGAAAATCGCCTAAGTTAGTGCGTCTGCGACAATTAGTAAATGCTGATTTTTGCAAACAATGTAAATAGAATAACTAAATAGCAGCTATTCACGTCTGTTCCCATTTATCAACTGAGGATGCAACTCAAAATTTATTTATTCTCTTTATATTTACACAGCAATCACAGCCCATTTTAGAAAAAATTGCCCACCCAAACTCAAAGCACGAAGGCATACTAACAAGAGATGGGATTAACCTTCGCTCATGGAACGGACTCGAACCCTGAAGCCTTTACACTTCCGTGACGAAGCGCTATACTTCACCAACTGAGCTGCCCTACACCATATATGCGCTGCAGAATTGTAGTGGATGTGGAACATGAATATGATGTAACGAGCTCAAAGTCATTTTCACAGAGTACAATACTTTAGAAAGCTGGCAAAGATAGTAACAGTGCAAGTATGTAATCTACATACGAATGTGTACGCCAATCAACAGTAAATAAACTGAATTTTACTCGTTATATTTCAATGAATTATCGGAATATAACGAGAAAGTTTTTGGAAATTAATGGGCTGGGACTCAATAGAAGCGCTGGTCTTCCGAAAGATGACAATGAAGTAAAAGTTGCTTCTATTAAATGTTTCACTACATAAAATACATGCATTACATATATCCGTAAGTAAGATCAACAGCATCGTTTTTGCCAGATAATTGCACAAATGAAAGAGCCAAATTGCTACACGGTGTTATGATATTAAAACAGGAAAATATCTCAAATTTTCAGTGTCAAATGACAACTACAGCCTCGTCAAATGACAATTACATGACGATATTCTAGGGAAAGCATTCAAATTTCAATTATCTACAGGCCTATTAATAGATGGGATTGCGTACTTTTAAATCAAAAAACGATGGTCTATACACTGTAAATGAGAGTGGGCTTACCTGATGATAAGCATAACAATGCCACCAGAAATTGCAGACAATAGGTTAAGAAGCGCTTGATATTCATGATGATTTTCGGAACAAATCTTCGGAGATTG
This sequence comes from Prostheceraeus crozeri, assembly GCA_907163375.1. Lineage (NCBI taxonomy): Eukaryota > Metazoa > Platyhelminthes > Polycladida > Euryleptidae > Prostheceraeus > Prostheceraeus crozeri. The sequence goes on from CAJQUW010008706.1 coordinate 489,408, forward strand.
AACGAATTTAACTAATTGGCGACTCCTGTTTCATTTAAATATAAGTCATCGCAAATCTCATTGGTCTAGCGGCCATCCAATACTGCCGAACTAATAACCAGTCGTGCGGGGGTGTGGCAATGTCAAATACGTTCAATTGAAGCGAAATGTTTCATTGACAATTCCCATTCTGCCACCCAGTGATAAGATTGACGTCACTCACTTGGTCTGGAACTTAGTTAAACTGATGACGCAAATACCATATTTGGACTGCCATAATAAAAAGTCAAACAAAAACATAAATAAATAATTCCAATTTTTAAAAATTCAAACATTTCGCCATGACGGCTTCCTCTGCCGATTGACGAAGAAAGAAATCACACTTTGCAACGGCAGATCATCAAAAATTTGCAATAATGAGATGAATAAACAAAAATTTTAAATATCAAACATCTAAAACCATTTAAATCCCATTTCAATCAACTGTATCTGATAGCAAAGCATCTGATAAAGTGTCCTTATACGGTCAATAATCAGAGGCACTGGGATTCATTTTAAAAGGCCGGATTCGAGAGTAAGAATGTTCTTCGTTTTGAAAGGGCAACTACAACTGGCAGTGACAGCGACATTAATTTCAGGTCCTTTTATCAGTTATTGGGGTAGGGTGCAGCCTGAAATAAGCTACATCTTGCTATGTAAGCCTATGATTACTTACAGTTAGACAACAAATGCACAATTACCTATATGGTGAAGCATGTACGTACGCAATTTATACGCTGTGTATTAGCACAATTACTATATGTGATATATATAGGCCTATTATCAATCATTTTCGCGGAATGCAAAACACTCCCAAGTGCATTTTCGTAATTCGCAACATTAAATCAAATTTATATTGCCGGTCAATAATGACGATTCACTTACTCTATGCACCTTCTGGCATTGCTTTTGAACGAAAATGAAAATAAAAAATGGAGACATTGCAGAGAGAATTATGAAATTTGAATTCGAAAAATCTAGGTTCAATTACGAACTTAGAATCAGACGGTAGCATCGCATAATTCAAACTTTATTTTATTAAAACAAAAATTGTCTTGGTGGTCAATATATCATGATATCATCCGGCTCCAAGCTATCACTAACTCGACAGTAGGTCTATTCATATAGAACAATCCCTACGAAATTCACAAAAAATCCAGATTGATTAGGGCCCATCAGGGATCCAAAGTCGTTGTCAGAGTCCGTATCCATCGGAGTCAGAGTCGTTAAGAATTCAGCGAATACCAAGTTAAGTCAAAGAAAAATGTTCAACTTTGTAAATTTCGCTTTCTTCGGCGACTTCAATATTCTGACAATGTCCTCTTTAAAATAGCAGTTATCTTTCATCCTTAGCCAAGATCTCGATTTGCAACAAATATATTGCTGAAAATTCAACTAAATCCTCATTCCAGTAAAAGCTAAGGATCGATTAAATATCTGACTTGCACATACTTGCATCTTCGCTTGTCTTCCTAGATGTTGATTTTCTGTGCTACCGTTTCAATCGCCTGCTGTCAGCTTGCATGTGTGATGTACGGTAATCGGTTACTGTCATTCCAATTATGCTTCTTAAATGATTTATGCTGCATGACACCAGTATTACCATGCAACTCCGGAAATATGGAGAAGTTGGTCCTGCGTTGTGTGATGATGAAGAAAGTGATGATTGTTGTCGCGAGCGTTCCTGACAGGGCTCATGCAGCGCGACTCAAGCCGGTCGGGCAATACCACTAAAGACCAGGAAGAGGATAGTTTCAAGAGTGAACTTAATGGTAGACCTACTACACATCAAAGCACCAGCTCACATCATTGCATGTTTGTCCTTTCCAGCTGCCGGACAAAGAGCGAAGTAGACTGATTCTCGAACTAGATGATTTTTTAACTAAACTGACATACTCACACGATTAGTAGCCTATGATTCAACAAAATTGAACCAGAAGGAAAGGATGAGGATTAAAATCAACGATCCGCTCCCCCACTGAAGCATGATCAGTTAATCGGGATACAATGAACAAAATGCATTGAAGGTAATCCCGAAATTAAAAGTGCAAGAGTGAAATAATTATTTTGCGGTAATCGGCCTTTTTTGTTCAGACAGACAGCCTGACATGCCATGCAAGGCCAGTCTGATGACCCATATATTTATCAACATTCTCACGACATTAATAATTGAGATAAAAGTACAATGTTTGACCATATCAGTTTATTATGACACGTGCACAGTATTGACACTGAAAACTGCCAATGAACTCTGTGATACAACCATCTGATTTTGAATATTTTGAAATTTCCTTTCCAGTCACTTATCACGCCGGATTTGTATGTCAGATTAGTTGGCAAATAAAAGGAGGATCGGTAGTTATTGAGACATAAAGGAATTGAGATCTTGAGTACAAAATTGCATGAATGTAGCCTACCGGTAGTCCTACAAAATGCTCAGCGAAATCGACTTCGCCGCTATATGAATATTCAGTAGTCAGACAATAAAGTTCATCAAATGTGCGGATTAATTTCGCTAATCAATCTACGCATTCGGCATCTAAAATTCATCGATGTTTTGTGACATTCCAGTCTCCGAAAACACATAATATACCTTTTTCCACAGCTGTTGTCAAACTTTCCATAGGCCTACTTGATGTCAATTCTCCATTCACTCACTGTTAATCAAAGAATACATTGAAATGAAGATATTTCCATCCATTGTTCCACAGCTGATGACAAAATTTGCATACTTGATGTCAATGCGCAGATGTCTATGGTACTTGTCAAATCTATTTTTTAAGTATGAAAGTCGCATTACTGTTGCATCTAACGCATAGGGAGAGTTTATCTTTACTGTAAGTCAACAATCATGACTTTTAAAATTGATCAATTTTAAGTTTTTTGCCGTTAATTGTTTTTCGAAGCAACATGTCTACACGACGAATGATGTCAATCACAATCGTCTGATAGACGCCTACCTATCTGGTAAAGATAATGACGATTTGGCAGATTCCCTTAATGTGAATACACGATCCCCCTATCGAATAATTCAGCAATTTAAGCAATCAGGCAAACGTGAAGCGTCACAATCTGGGGTGCTCCTACACGAAAAATTTCTCCGGAAATTGTCATCGTTGTTGAAAACAGGTTGGATCGCTTCTTGAAGACTTTAATGGCTCAATAAAAACAAAAGTTAGCTATGTACAATAAAATCCGCCAGTACTTCGTGCCACTGACACTTCTATGGGCGCTCTGATTTAGTGATTCCGACACAGACTGTTAAACGCCGCCAGCAATGGAGCTAAGTTCACAAAGTTCACTGATGAGTTACGATCCACAAATTACGAAGGACAGAGATATCTACAGAGAGAGCAGCAAAAGGACAAGCAGCAGCCTAAAAGTGCAAGAATATTTGACTAAGAAGATATTTAACAACCTCGGTTGGCTAATATAATAGCCAACGCACAAACAATAGCAACCAGAAATAGAAGAAAAGTTAGTTAGACTCGGATAGCTAATAGCACAACGCACAAAATGAGTGTGCTGCACTTAGAAATTAGGCAATTCATGTTTTCTGTTTATGGAGGGTTTGAGTAATTTAATGAAACGAGCTTCGCTAAGACGACAATCAACGGCATTGCTGCTGATATCGATAATATCTAAATCAAAGTGAGAAAGGTCGATATCATTGTAGTTATGTATTTTGCTACCATGCTCATATAGAGCGTTCTTTTTATTTTTGTTCTTAATGTCGCGTTTATGTTCATGATACCGTTTATTGAAAGGGCGATTGGTCTGCCAATTATAACATCATTGCAGAAAGTTACAGGTAAGTTTGTAAACCACAAAGCGGTCCGAACAAGAGTAGTTTCTAGGTAATATGCCACATAGATTACAATTAGTATGTTTGTTTCTATTTTGTTTTTTGTTAATGACGCTTTCTAGCTTAGGACCTGGTTTGCTAACTAATCTAATGGGTAGGTCGCACTGTTTTATAAGTTTGTTAAGTTTACGATTACAGCTATCACTGATATAATTTATTTTACAGCTAACTGTTTTGCGGTTATCACTTTTCTTTTTGTGGTTCGGGTTATACTTAATGTTACGGATCTCGAGGTCTGAAAATCCATTATTCTTGAAACGTTGGTTAAGTTTAGACATAGCACTATCTTTCTTATTACTGTCTGAGCAACGCTGGGTGACGGAATGTCTGCTATTTCTTATATAATTACTTTTAATGTGATTAGGTACCCAGCTTTGTTTGTTAAGAGAATTTCCGGAATGAAGTTCTTTAGTGTACCATTGGTATTCAATTACATTATTCTCAATGGCGATACTAATATCTAGAAAGTTGAGGAAAAAATTATCATTAGGTATTTCTACTGTAAACTTGATGTCGTTGGAGACAGAGTTGAAAGGTATAGTTTATTTTTAATATAATTATACTACAATGTTTACATAAAGGGCTAAATATATGTGTCATCAATGTATTACGTATATATATGCCGGAATTGTTTGGTGATTTTTTTTAAAGCTATTATTTCTATTATTTTAATATATATGATCGCGAATGATCGCGAAAGAGGCGGAGAATAGGGCCATAGGGGCGCGGCAAATTTTAATTTTGGCGTTATGTATGTAACTGTAGTACTGTATGTAATGTAAAAAGCACAAAAAAGTTCGCGTAAGTTAGTGATGATGATTATCTTCAAAATTTTCTATATCATTCCAGTGAGTTTTTAGAAACGATGAAACAACTTCGACCCCGTGTTGGAGGGGGATACTAGGATACAGATTGCTGACATCTAGTGATATGAACGTACTAGGAGCTCTCAGTTGAATAGTAAGATTTTTTAGGTCATCTATGAGAGATAGGGAATTTGTGATGTTAGTGTGGACAAACTGAACCAGTTGACTCAGCATTTTTGTGACAATCCAGTCAACTTTACAAGTTGGAGTTCCTATGCTCGATGCAATAGGTCTTAGAGGGTACACGTTGTCATTTTTATTCTTGTGGTCTTTTATTTTAACATAGAAATTAGCAGGGTTACTACCAGTAGCTAATAATTTTTCGAAGTCAGATTTAGACAGAGTTACTACACGTTTTTCGGATGACAGTATTAGCCTGGTTTTCAATTTTAATAATGTGATTACTTTCTACCTTGAGATAGGTAGTGTCATCTTTCAGAATTTGTTCAGTTCTATCAATTAGAGAGTTAGTGTTGGCAACAACAAATCTGTTGGTTTTATCCGAGGGGCATGCTTCAACGGCATTGTCAGTTAGAAAACGTTTAGTAGATTTTATCAACGAGTTGTCTTTTTTGTATCTGGGTTTATTTTGAACTATTTTACTTTCTTTCATTATAATCTCCAAAGCTTTGTCCTTGAAAAATTGTAATTTACCTTCTTTCTCTTGACTCATTTTTGGAGGAAGAGAAACAGTATTTTTGGAAAATGGAATGGTAGTATTAACTGTATCCACATTTTCCAATTTGTCATTCCAGCGTAAATTATATTTCAATTTGTCTAACTGTTTTTCTATGTTAGAAACAAAAGATTTACTAGATAAATTAGGTGGGACTCTATAATTGGGTCCTTTGGCCAACAGGGCTTGGACCGTGTTAGGTAAAATTAACTCAGTTTCATTGCCGGCGCAGTTCAAAGCTGTGTCAGAAAAACTAACCTCGTAAAGACCCGCGTCGTTAGAGTGCGGTGCTCGTACAAAGTAAAAGTCATCACAGTGTACAAACGGGAACACAGGGATACAGTTCACTTGGTAGTCACAAACGTTCACCAGATAATTTTCTTTGGTGATGGATCTCCACTTCTTGGTGTGCCGCTCGTAGAGGATGTGCTGTTCTTTCTTCACTGCTGCTTCCACTTGTTCAAGGAACTTCTTGGTATCTTCTTTTCGCCATGATCTTGTAATGTGTAGGTAGTGATATCCTCTTAGTTGGTTCGTCACTTCTTCTTTGTCACTCAATTGTCGTCTGAACGATCGTAGAAGCTCTAGTTGGAGTGAGAGCGCCTTCCTGGAGATTGCTTTATTGACTGTAAGTTCGGCAGGTAGTCGGATGATGTGCTGAACACTGTTGGGAATCGTTCTGTAGCGAATGCAGGAGTCAATGAACTTCATGTGACATCGGGTCCTCGGGTTCTGCTTGTCCTTTTGCTGCTCTCTCTGTAGATATCTCTGTCCTTCGTAATTTGTGGATCGTAACTCATCAGTGAACTTTGTGAACTTAGCTCCATTGCTGGCGGCGTTTAACAGTCTGTGTCGGAATCACTAAATCAGAGCGCCCATAGAAGTGTCAGTGGCACGAAGTACTGGCGGATTTTATTGTACATAGCTAACTTTTGTTTTTATTGAGCCATTAAAGTCTTCAAGAAGCGATCCAACCCGTTTTCAACAACGATGACAATTATAAACACGCTTCTGTTTTTGGCGATCAACTCGATTTCTCCGGAAATGTTGAATGAATTAATTTCGTTTATTGAAACGAAAACGACTGCCCCGTTGGCAGAAATGAAGAGCTACATTTTGCAACTCCATGGAATATCTGTAGGCATCACGACGATCATGCGTCATCTTGATGGTGTTCTGATAACATTTAACTTGACACGAGCGGTTCCCTACCAGTGGAACTCTGATTTCGTAAAAATAGAGCGCGGGGATTACGCTGAGTAGATGATGGGCGGTCATGTTGAAAAGACACTAGTCTACACCGGCGTGTGCGGTTTCAATCTATGGACAGCCAGAACACAATGGACAATCTGCACGTGGAACACGAGCAGTGAGAATGGTGGAGGGACAGTGAGGTCTTTGACTGTTTGTCTCGCTGTATCTCCACAATTTGGCCTCGTTCATTTTACCTTCATTGAGAGTGGAATGACTGAGGATGCATACTCATCTTTCATCAGTGAAGTTTCCTCATTATTGGAGGATGAGGACAATGCCCCAAAACATAAAGATGTGCCCTGTTTTAGTGACGGCCATACCGTATTCTCTCTTCCGCGATATTCACGTTCTTGAATATCATTGAATGCCATTTCTTGCCTCAAAAGTGTAGTGAAACACCAACCTTGAATCTCCGAACGTCCAAAGATTAATTTCAAGCTATGATGTGGCACAACAGCAAGGCATTACACTACAGACTTCGCCTGGACATTCTGAGAGAAATAATTGAAAGCAATTTCTATGTTATCACTCCGGAAAAATGTTCTAGATGGTTCGCGCATTCACTGACATATATGAGCCGATGTCGTGAAAGCGAGGATACTTTCAGCTAGTTTTTTTGAATACAATAAATTGATTTTGAAATGTTGCATTCTTGATTAAGACTTTAAAACACTCCTACGAATAAGTCCAAACATAAAATGCCTTGATTTGTCTAAGGATCCTTTCAAATTTGTAATTCTGTTATGGCAATTGACTGTGTACAGAGAAAATAGGACTTTTCTTGAACAAACAATGCTCGCGACTGTCGACTTGAAGGTATGCAAAAATATGAAAACCATATAAAAGTATGCTATATATAGAAATCTAGAGAGTTTGGGGTTAATTATCAACACATTCGCAAGAATAACAAAAATAATATTCGATTTCTGATCATGCGAAAAGATCCATTTGGTTAGAAGTACCATAGACATCTGCACATTGACATCAAGTATGCAAATTTTGTCATCAGCTGGGGAACAATGGATGGAGACATCTCCATTTCAATGTATTCTTTGATTAGCATTGCGTGAATGAGAAATTGACATCAAGTATAGAAAGTTTGACAACAGCTGCGGAAAAAGGTATATTAAATGTCTCCCACATTTCTTCTCGAAACATTAGCTAGGAGTTAAACGTGTGAGAGAATATTAAGTAAATTGGCGAATACTAGCGGGAATTCCACCTAATATTCTAATTGTGCGTCTGAAATTCACTTCAGACGGAGTTGGAAGTGGGTCACGAGATTGAGTGGGTGAGGATCACCAGCTAAATTTGGGCTGACTATATAGGGACCTATACATCCATTTTGTTCAGTTTACTGCTCCCCCATTATTACACTCATACAGTTGCACCTTTTATTCAGTTTTGACCAAATTTATATATTTTTTGTTATCTCTGCTGGTCTTAGCAAAATTACTTTCATTTCAATCCTGAGCAGTCGAATAATTATTAAACTCTACAACAAAATGTAACTACTGTTTGAGGAAGCATAAATTTCCCAAAAAGGAATATTAATGAATTTCATGATTAATTGCATGCCACTATACAAACTCTTTAGTATACTCAACTTTATATTGGCTACTTTGCTCGTTCTGAAGAAGCGCAAGCTACCGTATGTGCAATATTACGTCAATGTAGGCCTACCTCTATCAAATTAAGCAATATTAGGTTTCACTTAATGAATAATTCGCAGAATAAATGCGAGGAAGTATTAAATAACTGCATGTACATATTTGAAAAATGGCAAAGGGAAATGTAACTAAGTTCCGTCATTTTCATGGCTAATGTGATAACTGGTAACCAGGGTTTCGGAGCCGGAGTCGTCCGAAGCCGTGGTAACATGTCGTAGTCGACAGAATATACCACGGTTTCGCCTCCGGCTTACAGTTTTAGATGTATTTGAATTCAGTCACTCTTCAAAAAAAGTGATATTTGACAGTGTAGATGAAGCGAACGGTAGTGTGTCATTGTTGTAGGTAATCGATATAGACCTCAAAAAAAAATCTGCTGGTCTTCATCTCATCTCAATACGCAACCTACTGTGAGTATTTTATCTGGATTTTAAAGGAGATCGCGGACTTCCCTAAGATTTTGTTTCAGCCGAAAACACTGTCGCACGAAAAGCTCTTGGCGAACAACATACACATGGATTCTCGCCTTGAATTTAATTCACTATTAAAGCAAATTATTGGTTCTTGATTATTATTCCCTAAAATATGCATGGCTGCTTTACAAGTACCTAATTTTCCATAAAATACTTAGAAGATGTATTAAAATTCTTCTGAGGTGCCTTTGACAAAAAAAGTTGGGTTCAGTTTGGAAGTATCAAATTGTTCCACTGGATTAATGAATACTGAGGCTTGACAGGTGGTCGAATCATCTCGTCCGACCGGCAGCAAGACTTTCTGCAGGGAACGAGGCTGAAAATTGGACTTTCGAAGAATGCAATGTACCCTATCCATGGCTAATACGAATCTGCGCATCCCCCGAGTTCTACCCGGTTCATCAGACAGAATCAAAAAAGTGCACAGTATGTAAATCCAACTTGGTGCTGATTGAAGTTTTTGAAACACTTTCACTGTGGACGATGTGTCTGACTAAAATACCTCTTCTTAATTGATAAGGCCAAACACTAGAAAAATGAAATAATAGTTCTCACCTTTGCTGATTAAGCACTAAGAGCGGTCGTGGTAGGGACTTAATCAGAGACTTCACTCAGTCCCTTATAAATAGAGAAAATTTTCATGCCTCCCTCTGCGATTCATGCCTCATAAAAAGGCTTGATGCGGGAAGCACCAGCTAAATCATCAGTCATTTCTTTTTTAGCGGGGCATAGGCCTACATGCGTATATCTTCAGTCATTTTCCATTCCGCATGCGTTTATGCCTCCGATCGATGATGTACGCTAAAATGTATCAAAAGACAGCAAGTATCAGCCAAAATTTATTGAAGAGCAGTATATATGACGACAAAAAATAACGATTTGATAAATCTAAATCTGTTTAGCTGTTTAAACAAAGGGCCTTTAAATTTTTTGCTTCCTCATCTATCGGGTCCTACTTTATTGGATGCCCACGCAAGGATTGCAAGATAATTAGCGTTGCAAATACATGTCCTGTGTACGGATAATTCAACCAGTGTGATCAGATATGTCTGATATGGATTCTTTCTGCTCCTTCATCCTTAAAAGAATATGGCGAGTAGTTCTGCCTATGTAGGTAGTGCGAGGACCAACCTGGCAAGAAAATTGATGGACCACATATGTAGACTTCAAAACTCTTAGTTTGATGTAGACTACTCCTACGGTCTTAGTTCCAAAAATTATATTTTCTTTTGTTGCAGGCAAACATCCTGATGAACAGAATCTGCTTTGTGACTTCTTCTTTGAATACCAATATTTTTGAAGTATGCAAACCAAAAAGGAATTTTAACAGTGTGTGTTTTGAGTTTCATCTTTCGTCTTAGGTGGTGAAATTTTTTTGTCGAAGTACGATTTCATAGTATTATGTAAGTATTTATGATATTTGACAACATTTGTACCGGTATTATGAATAAAACACAGCGGTTAGCAGCTGTTCCTAAAGATATGACAAAATTTTTCTAATTCTTAGAAATTTAGAACCAAGCCAGTGTACATTGGCTTGCTGTACACAGTGGCAGCAAGGAAATTTCAATGTTGATGTCCTGATGTACTGAAGGAAATTTCAATGTCTATTTGTATCTTAAAATCCTAAAAATTTCAGTTAGGCAGTTACCGCTCCAACATGATACCACAGCTCCCACACCCTGCTTATTATAACAATTAACGATTTTGGTGAGGCATAGCATGACAAAATGACTTCGTATATGTGTGAAAAATAATGAAGCTTCATATGGCCACTTAAAAATTCCATCTACGCAGGTCTGTAGAAGACAATAAAACACTGACTGCTACAGCGTGAGGGTGCATTTATTTAGATCAGAAACATGCAACATTTATTTTCTAAAGCTTGATGTATAGATCATGGGTCAGATTGCGTTCACCCACTCCTATCTCTGACTCCTACATCTTTAAATAAGCTGTGTCGATGTTGAGAGATGTGAACTAGGCCTGCTGATTACTCTTGATGTAGGATGAAATGGCAGCTATTGAAGTACGTATGTTCCAATTTCTCAACTGAGGATGCAACTCTACTTGTAGTTATTCATCTGCATTGTATATTCAAAAAGCAGCACTTTTCAATAATTACTAGTGCATTAACCTTGAAGAAATAAGTAGTATTTAGTGAATACCGGCAGAAATAAACTGTTGAGTGCTTAAATGCTAATCATTTTGCTAACTGTGTACCTTGTATGGGGATTACAATTAAATAATCCAGTTTCTACCGTTCACCGATTAACTGAATTTTCTGCTGCATACCGACACACCATGAACAAAACATACATGTAGATCAATTTCAAAACTTTTATTTATATAAATGCACAGAGAATTGTATTTATAATCTATCATCAGTCCGTAGCGTGTCTTATTAGACAAAACAGTTGCCATAAGGATGCGACATTGGTGTCAGAGATTTCACAGAAACGCTTGCAGAATTGCCCGAATGATAAGTTCTTCCAACCTGGGTCTGAAATGCAAGCATCATTGTGAACAAACATTTAAACCAACATCGCTTTTAAAAAAGCTTTAAATTCAATGATTGAAGTTTACAGGAAAGTGATTTTTATTGAGGTACACCAGCACGCTTTTTTCAGGCATGACTGGACTAACGCTGCACTAGACGATTTAATCTTATGGAATTTATGGGAAAGGCATGCACAGGCGCGGCAATCATATGCACCTGTTTATCGGTTGAGCACACTTAATGGGCAAAAGATATTCAAGCTAAAAACAAGTTTAATTATTAAGTGCAAGCTACCTCCGACAGGCAGCATATCCTCGAAACTGGGCATCGTTTTCTTGTACTCAATATTATTTCTTGTCAGGAAGGGGGTTCCTCTGCCTTGCTGTTTTGAGCCGGAATAGTGAAATCTTTCCCGCTTGTGGAACAGCTGAATAGGGGAAATGGCCTTTCACTTTTTTCATACAATAACCAGAGTTCTGAAAAATGATTAGAATGTATGGAATGTTGTGATGGGCATTTTCACCATGTACATGACTTTCACACTGTTACTTCATTATAAGCGCAATTTTTAAATTCAAGCAAATTCCAACGATTATGGTCTGACTATCTTACATGGAAGGCATTCAGCACATCTCTTACATTGGCTGTCAAATTATGGTAGTTAGATTCATTGGCGCCGGCGTGTGGATTCAACAATTAAAACTCAAAGAAGTGTCACAAGTACTCGAATTGAAAAATAGATTGGCTGGCGACCACGATCAAAGCTAGCTTCATTTATTGATTATTTCAATTATTTATTTATAGTATTAATTATTAATATAGATATATATATTATAGAATTTATATATATTATAGAATATTATAGAATTAATTATTATAGTATAGTATTATTATTATATTTATTTATATTATTTAATAGCTTCAATTATTTATTTCTATCACTTGCTTGTTATACTAATAATATTGAATGTTCATGACTGTTTTACAGTAGTAATCGGTTTACACGTCGCCGGATAATTTGTCGCACAAAATGCTCCCTTCCGAACAGTCACTTGCTTATCTCACTAAACATTCAGGATTATGTTATTGACTTTGATTGGTATTGATGATTATTGCTGATTATGTCACTAAAATCAAACGGCCGGTCTGTAAAGGGCATCAAATCAGAACGGCATTTTTTATGCCTGAGTTGCTGGACCATAGTATAACTATGGAACATATTCTAAAATGCTGCTGACATTGAAAATGCAATTTAGGTAGGCGTAAATACATACATGTCATATGCCATATCAGGCGCCCATTATTTCAATAAGCTTTAAGAAACGGCAGAATTTTCCAGGCATTTCCATTCAACTTCTAGTTTATTAATAAATCACATTAATCGGAAAGTTTATACGCATATTCAAGTACATAGAGGGCAGCCATTTAAATATACCGCACATTTAAATCAAATAGACCTTTTCTTGAAACTTATTGAGATTTCATTTATCAAACATGTAGATTACGATTTCGAAGCTGAACCATATTCAAATAAAAACACAATTTTATGAAAGTTGATAATGCTATTGCATATAGTTCATAGGCCAATCAAAATACAGTCATAACTTTCCAAAAAAATTTAGTTATCGTACTTGCTTTTCATGGAAACCATGCCTCATGGACTGATTGATATAATATCTGTGAAACTAGCTTTGATGTGCATTATATTGTATATAAATCAATCGGTCGTTTAGGGAGCAAAGTAGGCCTACTGCGGAGTAAATAGCAATGACTAACACAGGTTCCTTATTCATAGAAGGACCCTCCATACTGCCACACTGTTGACCCAACATACGTGTAATAAGCTTTGAGAGGCACCTGATGCTAGTGAGAGGGTTTCCCTAGAGCAAAAATTGGACTTTCAATACCGAAGATTCTTTAAAACCGATAAAGGGCTGATAAAATTATACTTCATTTGCCACGGAAACAATCGCTGTAGATTGCATCCCAACATATTTTTGAGTTACTTATCTCTCAGCAGGTGGATAATACACAGTCGCTTGACATGTAGTAGACAAATCCATTTTTTTAAACAAATGAGTTCATTCTGCTTTTTATTTGTTTGCTTTATCCATTCCCTGTCAAGGATGACATATATATCTTCATTCCACGCTTTGCGGCATCATTTTCACTTGAATGGGATTAAAAATGGGTTTAATAGTGGGACAAATGATTACTTGACAACTCATCGGCAATCTTTGGCTCTGCCAAATCAATGAGATGTCTAAAATTTTGAACATCAATTAAATAATGGGAGAAGGGCATGAAAAGTTGTTCATTTTTTAGAAGCAGTACCCGCCCCCCACTTCCGCTGTGCCTGCTGTCATCGTATCTACAGATGTTGGTTTTAGGAGAACGCTGGCGATTGCCAAATACAGCAATCTCCGCGTCAGTGGAATTCCGAACATTTCATTTCTGAAACTTCATCATTTTCGGAAATATCACGTAATGCTGCTAGAAACGTCCATCTATTTCAGCATTCCTCGTCTATTTGTTTCCGAAAAATTGACAAACTATTTTTGGCCGAGATTCTATTCATAATCCATAACGTCAAACAATGACATTAATTTATATTTGAGGATTCTTTTACTTTTCTGCGTTGGTTTCTGTTTGGCAGTCACTCGAAATTTCCGTTGCTAATCCGAATATTCGATTAACTTGAATCTTGTTGTCACAAACCGCAGGACATTTGTAAAGGAAAAATGACTCAAATATATCGCATTACGAGAGGCGGTTTCTGTTCTCATCATTCTATAATAAAAGTAATAAAGAATAGAAAGTGAATAGGATTTTGAATCAGAAAGATGATTACATCACCTCCTCGAAGCAAAAGCATCACATCTGACAATATTGACCGAAATCGAAGACAAGCTGATGAAAAATTTTAATCCACAAGATGAACAGTAATGTAAACTTCGGTGTGCATTTATGCAAACATGAAGCAGTTTAATTCACTTCCTAATTCATTATAAGAACTAGAGTTCAAGATCCGATGAAATAGAAATACACCGAAGTGATTGCATAGAGTTTATTGTCATACGCGTTTCAGCACACATGACGTACCATCCTCAGTGACAACTGAAAGTGACAGAACAATAAAGGTTTATATACAAGGGAGAGTACAATCAACAAATTTTATTTACAATTTATACAATATAACAAAATGTGTATTATGGAAATAAATGTAGATGTTCTGATTGCAAGTGGTTGTTCATGAGAGGTATGTGATTGTTGATGTGAGATTTGATGCTGAGTGCTTCTCCTATGCGTGTATGTTTAGTATGATGTAGGATTGAGAAAGATTGTTTTGATGGTGGATGTATATGCATGGAGATTTCTGATGGTGGGCTTCCTTTCATATGCTCTTTGATGCGGGTGAAAATGTGGCGACGAGTCTCTCCTACATAACATTCTGGGCAATGTTCACATTTATACTTGTAGATGAGGGAAGAGTGCTCGTTGAAGGGGATTGCATCTTTGTAACGGCATAAATTTTGTGTTTTGTATGTATTGTAGGCAATAATAATTTTTGACTTTGTTAATAGCTTGTTTATGGAGCGGGTCTTCTTTTCAATTTCTTTGTGGATGACATCGACATAGGGCAACTTCCAGTAGACATGTTCTTTAATTTCCTCAGTATTTTCATCATCGTCTTGCTGTCTTTGAACTTTGCAGTCACTGAAAACTTTTTCAATGTAGGTTGCGCTGTATCCGTTTTTCATAAAAATTGCTTTCAATAATTTTTCATTGTGACTTTTCCAAAAAATGTCGGTCGTTAATTTTTGGGATCTGATAAAGAGGGCTTTGATGGCATTTTTCTTATATTTATCCGGGCAAAAAGCAGTGCGATGGGTATACAGGAAAGAGTTCGTGTCCTTGACATGCCATTTCGTTTTTAAATTACCATTATCAGCGTATATAGTCATATCAAGAAAATTTAACTGACCGTCTTCGTTAGGATATTCCATATTAAATTGGATATTGCGGTGAAAAGAATTCAAGTGAACTAAAAACTCTTTTGCATTGTTTTTGCTATTGAGTACAGCAAATATATCGTCTACGTAGCGAATGTACAACTTTGGAATATTCAAATGCTTTTCAATTATGAAGTGTAGACAAAACTCAGCCATAATTGGTGCTAAAAACGATCCCATGCTCAGGCCTTCAACTTGTAAATAATTGCGACCATTGAAAATGAACGGCACTTGTGTACAGGCGATATCTAGCAAAATTTTCAACGTTTCTTTGGAAACAGGAAAATGGTCAAAGTCAATGTTATCAATAATGTGATTTATGGTTTCATTAACTGGGATATTAGTGAACAGTTGGTTGTGTTACATCAAAGCTAGTGAGGAAAACATCACTGTTGATATTAGCGGAAGTTATCTGTTCATAGGCAGAAAAACTATCTTTGGTCGAATGGGTGATGGGAGTAAGGGGTTTCAGCATATCATGTAACCATTCGGCAATATTAGTACAATAAGAATTATACATGGACAAAATAGGTCTCAATGGAGGGTCCGTTTCCGATTTGTGAATCTTCGGTAGTCCATATAATCGGCAGGGAGTGCACCCAGTAGATCGGAGTCTCTTGTAGAGGGAATCACTGATGGCGTTCTTGTTCTTCAGCTTGAGAAGCTTCCTGTTTGTTTGATCTTCCTTGGTTATGAAGATATTGTCCTTTGATGAGTCGATTTCTTTGAATTTATTTGAGTTCAGTAGAGTTGTCATCTTGTTCACATAGTCTTCCTTGTTCATAATCACAATACCATTCCCTTTGTCCAGTCGGTTGATGTATAATGTTTTGTCATTGCACACAAGGTCAACGAAACACACTGAAACAAATCCATCAAGAAAATATCGACCTCGTCACGAAGCTCAAAATAGAAATGACTACCTTCGAACAAAATAATCCACAAGTAATTGGTATCCTCAGACCACTCTCGTCAGCCAAAAATGCTGGAATGATACGCAAAGTTAAGGATACTCATCACAAGAAGATCCGTGACCTTCAGATTCGAAAACAAAGGCAAGAGGAGGAAGATCCAGACATACCAAAGCTACCGCAAAGATCCTCGGTATTTAACCTTTCAACTCGAACGTTGACTCCATTGGAAAACGAGGCCCTGCAATATGGTATTTCGATGTTCTGGCCACGTACCCCGAATGAACTCAATGTCAAAATTGAAACTGAATTTCTCTACAGACAACTCAAACGTATAGAAGAACTTGACTCCAACAAAGAAGATGACATCAAGCACTTACTGAAATCTGCAGTGAGATCAATAACAAAGCAGAAGACAAAGATACCAAGGAAAATAAGTGAAATGCTCAAAGTGCTCAAATCCCTGTGCAATGACAAAACATTATACATCAACCGACTGGACAAAGGGAATGGTATTGTGATTATGAACAAGGAAGACTATGTGAACAAGATGACAACTCTACTGAACTCAAATAAATTCAAAGAAATCGACTCATCAAAGGACAATATCTTCATAACCAAGGAAGATCAAACAAACAGGAAGCTTCTCAAGCTGAAGAACAAGAACGCCATCAGTGATTCCCTCTACAAGAGACTCCGATCTACTGGGTGCACTCCCTGCCGATTATATGGACTACCGAAGATTCACAAATCGGAAACGGACCCTCCATTGAGGCCTATTTTGTCCATGTATAATTCTTATTGTACTAATATTGCCGAATGGTTACATGATATGCTGAAACCCCTTACTCCCATCACCCATTCGACCAAAGATAGTTTTTCTGCCTATGAACAGATAACTTCCGCTAATATCAACAGTGATGTTTTCCTCACTAGCTTTGATGTAACACAACCAACTGTTCACTAATATCCCAGTTAATGAAACCATAAATCACATTATTGATAACATTGACTTTGACCATTTTCCTGTTTCCAAAGAAACGTTGAAAATTTTGCTAGATATCGCCTGTACACAAGTGCCGTTCATTTTCAATGGTCGCAATTATTTACAAGTTGAAGGCCTGAGCATGGGATCGTGTTTAGCACCAATTATGGCTGAGTTTTGTCTACACTTCATAATTGAAAAGCATTTGAATATGCCAAAGTTGTACATTCGCTACGTAGACGATATATTTGCTGTATTCAATAGCAAAAACAATGCAAAAGAGTTTTTAGTTCACTTGAATTCTTTTCACCGCAATATCCAATTTAATATGGAATATCCTAACGAAGACGGTCAGTTAAATTTTCTTGATATGACTATATACGCTGATAATGGTAATTTAAAAACGAAATGGCATGTCAAGGACACGAACTCTTTCCTGTATACCCATCGCACTGCTTTTTGCCCGGATAAATATAAGAAAAATGCCATCAAAGCCCTCTTTATCAGATCCCAAAAATTAACGACCGACATTTTTTGGAAAAGTCACAATGAAAAATTAGTGAAAGCAATTTTTATGAAAAACGGATACAGCGCAACCTACATTGAAAAAGTTTTCAGTGACTGCAAAGTTCAAAGACAGCAAGACGATGATGAAAATACTGAGGAAATTAAAGAACATGTCTACTGGAAGTTGCCCTATGTCGATGTCATCCACAAAGAAATTGAAAAGAAGACCCGCTCCATAAACAAGCTATTAACAAAGTCAAAAATTATTATTGCCTACAATACATACAAAACACAAAATTTATGCCGTTACAAAGATGCAATCCCCTTCAACGAGCACTCTTCCCTCATCTACAAGTATAAATGTGAACATTGCCCAGAATGTTATGTAGGAGAGACTCGTCGCCACATTTTCACCCGCATCAAAGAGCATATGAAAGGAAGCCCACCATCAGAAATCTCCATGCATATACATCCACCATCAAAACAATCTTTCTCAATCCTACATCATACTAAACATACACGCATAGGAGAAGCACTCAGCATCAAATCTCACATCAACAATCACATACCTCTCATGAACAACCACTTGCAATCAGAACATCTACATTTATTTCCATAATACACATTTTGTTATATTGTATAAATTGTAAATAAAATTTGTTGATTGTACTCTCCCTTGTATATAAACCTTTATTGTTCTGTCACTTTCAGTTGTCACTGAGGATGGCACGTCATGTGTGCTGAAACGCGTATGACAATAAACTCTATACAAGTTCAAGATCCCTTTGTCTCAGATACAATAGTTTTCCTACGAGCCAGTGACATTATTATATTTCTATTGAAACGGATGGGTTTGTTTGATTGAAAGTTGTCTATCATGATGTGAAAAATTGGATGATATCAAAATATTATTCATTCAATTAATCAAATGATAAATCAACCGGCTTAAAGTTCTCTCCATTTGAATTCTTGAAAATCGATTAAGTGTCTAACATTGTGCAAATGAGAACAGCCATGAGCGAAGCTAGGGGTTACTAAATGAAATAGTAATAAATTGTGTGCATGTATATGCACAATATATAATGACAATCAAGTTCTTGACTGAACTCTGTTTAATCTACTGTCTGGCCGTTCAGTGGACCAATTAAAGGCAGTTCATTGGCCAGGATGGATTGGGTCTGAAACCGGGCTGCGCTGGGCTCATGATGAGTTGACCATGCGTTTTAATGACTCAATAGAAATCAAGACAAAGATAATATAACATCCTTCCTGTACCTCAAATAATTGTAAATTTGTAAATTTCTGATCAATTGAATTGAAAAGTCCAGAGCGTACAAATATAAATTAACACTAAAAACATGGAGGTCCATACCCTAGTACAGAATAGTAGGATGCGCAATACTTTCAGCGGCTAGTCGATCCAACTTTTGTAAGGGACGGGAAATAAATCAATTTTTATTTATACCTACAAACTAAAGATGAGAGGTCGGCGTGAAACATGACGAGGAGCCAACCAAAAATTATAAATGATGAAAACCAAGAAATAGAAGAAGCCAAAATATGATCGCTATTCACGGAGTCATCAAGGAGGAACCATGTGGTTGCATAATGCAAAGTTTCGGCCCCTAGCCTCCAACACAGGATTCGCAACTTTTTTCTGTCAAAATAGTTATCCCAAAGGTAAATCATGCAATTGAAATGATCATCGAGAATAGAGAATTTATCTGATATGAGCTGTGTACAGTGATGTCTAATTATTTATTTATGTGTATTATTTATTCACTCACGACTTTATTTCTTCAAAAATTATAGAAAATATACACATAGATTCCCTTCCAGTATTTAAAAAGAATAAACATGAGCAAGCCTATAAAAAATCTATATTTTGACAATAGGCCTACTTCCACGAGGAGTCCGAGACTACTGATTTTCTGGCTCAAATTCTAACAGAAACCTAAGTATTATATGTTGCTGAAATCGCTTCTGTTACTCAAATTCCAGTTTATGGAGTTCCCGTTGACAGTTTTATCAAAACTTGGTTTCAGAGCCATTTTCCAAAAGGACCATTTTGACCTGGAACTTTTGATTCTGATTGGAAGAAGTTAGCAGTTCAACCACGCGCTTATTCTCAGTGCCAGCAGTTACTATTTTACCAGAGAATGCTTGTGGTGGATCGCAAGATTAAAAAATTGACGATCGAGACGATCTCACACAATCTTTGAGTTTAGAAAACAAAACAAAACACCCACATGCTATTGGTGACTTCAGCAACAATTGAAATCACCTTAAGAATCTTTCATGAAGTTCCTGGTTGTAGGCATCCCACAAGCTTTGTAATTCCTTCAACAATGTGCCTGGGGATGGAAGATGAATATCTACTTTCACGGCAGCTTAACTGGGTCATCGTGTTCATCATAAAGTTTGCTGTAGAAACTGCGGGCGAGAGTGATATCGGGTTACCAAGACGAAAGCTTATCTTTGAAAGGCAGTTCAACAGCATTGAAACAGTTGAGTAAATATCTACATCGGTCCCTTGGAATCCAGAGGTCAAATTTTGAAGTGGCTTGCGATGTACAACAAACTGGTCGATGTGAATCAATAAGTGAGGAATGTTGGGGATCTGCTTCAACTCAAGGTTGGGAAACAATCGAATTAATTTGCAAATTACAGGAAGCTGATCTAAATTATTTTTCATGACTCTGTACATGTCAAGAAATCGGGTACCGCTGTAGGAGTAGATGAACCAATTGTTCATAGAGCTGTTAAGGATTGCTTGAATATGCTTTTCGCATTAGGTGTTGAGTACAAAAAATCAGAAAACAATTCAAAATTCAATCACAATGCTATGAACTAGAACATGCTGCATGGATATGAACATGAGATGAAAACAGGAAACCGAATCTGGGTCATGGTGACTCATCTAATCAAGTCTCAGACGACCCTGAACATCAGTGTAATGGTTATCAAACTGCTTCAAGGCCCAAATCATCGGAGTAATAAATCGTTATTGAATGACTGTTTCAATTCTCAACATCGCTAGAACTCGCGAAAATCTGACTGTAGGGTACGAGAAATTTATGTTGAAAGGCTAGGCTATCCTTCCCTGAATCTTGGATTTTTTTACAGCAGCACTTTGCATACATATAGATAGTAGATAAAGCAATTTAAGTGGTCACTGAAAGTAGTGACCTGCAATATTTTTGTCACTAAATAGAGAGCTTTAAAGACAGATCGCTAAATAGTGACCAGTTGCGGGCCCTGCTCCAACCTGTACCACAAGACGGGGCCAGGCCAACCATATCGAATGAACAATAAGGAAGATCTCTCCAAACCTGAGCCAGCCAATGTTAGTGACAAGTTCAACTTTCAAGTTTGGTAAGGGATATGCTGAAACCTGCCTCGCAGCCAGTGTACACAAGGAAGGTTCGCACATTCGAAGATAAAAACCAATAGAAGAATGCATTTAATATGAATTTGAATTGACTGCCACCGATTTTCATAACTCACCTTCACGAGGAGGCAATGTCACTAGCCTTTGTCCAGGAAGGCCATGCCAGATGATGAAAGATGCTACAATTCCATCAGTTAAAGCTGAACTGAAGCCGGAGTAATATTGAACCAGACCATGAGCAAGACCTGCAAATGCAAAGGCATGACGAGCAAAGTATGAGTATATATATACTACATTGAAGAACATCATAGAATAAGCAATTAAAAACATACCTAAGTCAATGGATTTCTACAATCAGGGATGTGATTTCCCTCCAAAGAGCGCCGATGGAAAGTTGAGTGGGGCGCCAGGAGATTTTTCCATATCTCCGTGATGGCAGGGTTGCCAATTTCATCGTGTACATATCACGAATTTGCCTTGATTTTAAGTTCACAGTCGACAACAGGTACCTGTATTCTATGTATTACGCTAAAAGGGCAAGAAAATGTAGAAATCTAAGGGTACGAAGCGGAAGAGGATATCTACGATTTTCTTGCCCATCTAGATTCATAGAATAGCTTATCCTCTCAATCTATAAAGACAATCTGCCATGACATGAAAAATTTATCCACTCTTTGAAAAAGAAAACCGCCTATGCCGATGAAGTGGCATTCGTAAGAACACGTATCAGCTTCGCTTTAGTGCAGGCCATGGAGATGTGCCGCACGGGATACCGCTCAAGGCGAGGACAACCAGCCAACAACACCAGCGGTCCCTGCCATGGTGGTCAACGCCGAGGCAAGAGGGGACTTTTTTGATTTTTTGACTTTCACTTGTGACTTTTTTATCATTATTTTTTTAGAGTGTGTTTTAAACGATGGTGTTATTTTTGTTATGCATTCAATTTAAATAAATCAGTTGAAGAAAAATGTCCCAGGGCAATATTTTCTATCCTTGTCCTTCTAGAAGGCGAGATAAATTTTCATAGAAATATTCGTATTGGTTATTGGACATCTGCCATAGATGCAGAGGATAAGCCATTCTATGAATCCAGCGGGAGAGAAAATCGTAGAAATCCGAGGCCGCTCTCGGATTTCTACATTTTCTTGCCCTTCTGGCTTCATAGAATACCTACTGTCTTCTAAACTTCTAAAGTACATGTAATTGCAAATGTCCCACAACCAAATGTGAATGTACGTATATCTCCATAAAAATTCATCTTGCCCTACCAGGGGGGCAAGATAAGAAATGTTGCCCTGCGACATTTTACATGCCATAGCAGTTTACTTTCACAGATTTATAAAATAAATAAAGTTTCTTTCATCGCTCAGGCGTTGAGAGTTGAGTTAATTTTTGTCGAAAAAACGTTGCATTCAAACAATGTCATTACTCTATTTTGGCAGACAATGTCGAGATATTCATCGCTTTCAATCAAGAACACATGAACTCTATCTACATGAAGACTTTCTACCACAAAAATTATAGCCAGGCGGCTTTCATGAAGGCGCCTTGGATCATGAGAAAGACCCGAGAGACCGATGGGGGCGGGTTTCAGGTATGTTAGGTTTTTAATGAAGGCGTTTTTGAGACGGGCTACACCCTTAGACAAATTTGACCTCTTGAAAGCAATTTTCAGGAGAAATGAGAAAATTGAAAAAAATAGGGCATCGAAGGAATTTCTTCAAACGACGAAAACTTCACCGTTAAGTAACAGTAGACAACACTGAATGGTAGATAAGCTATGTACAGCCAAGAAAAGCAAATGTAAAAAATTGAGTGCTCCTAATGTTGAGTCGTCCCTACCTTTTAGTTGGCGCGCGAACCGTCTTCATTTTGGGAAATTCACGGCGACCTATCTACCTTTCAGATTTTTATTTAAATGTTAATTATGTTTCTATAGTTGTTTGAGAGGTTATATTAGGTTATGCATTTATCATCAGATCATCACTTGCATCATTTTTCACGAAGTTATGTAAGGGTCACCATGTTGTTGTCTTTCTTTCTGTCTAACATCTGCCTTTCCTGCACTTAGCCATCAACAAAACGGGCATCAGATAACAGCAAGGTCAAATAGCAGGTGATTGAATATTCTTCTTCTTTAATGGACATTTCTTGCAAATAGCTAACTCCGGTTCAACGCCAATACAATTCTACTGAAAATATTTAGTACACAGCTTCTTTGAAAAATCGATATCATTAAGGTTGAAATGCCTTGATTTATTTTCGATTCCTCACCAAAATTGAAACAATATACATATACAACATGGTACATTCTATAAAGTAATGTACGAGTCAATGCAGAAGTGCTTTCTTAGCCACATAGGAGTTTCTGTCAAGATATCAAGACCTTCATTATTTCATTTTCTGCTGTATTTTTCAAGCCAACCTCTCGTGACAGTTTAAAAAACCTTGCGACCTGGGACGCGACCACCAGACTGGGTGCAATTGGTCTTATGAGTTCACAAAACAGAATGATAAGAGATTGCGTCATCAAGCTACGATAAAAATCCTGACTTCGTTGGATGATTGGTGCATTTTTGAAAGATAGGTGCGATTCCTCAATGCTTCTCCAGTTCTTTGGAATTGGAGACATAACAAACATCTTTAAAAGGAGGCATGTTCTCCGAAACCCGGAAGATGGATGGGTCAAGAAGACTTATGGCATGAAAATGTTGGATCCAACACCGATTGGTCGATTAAAGAGGGCGGAGCGCAAAACAGCATTTACTGAGCGAAGGTTACTCGGTCTGAAAGAATGTGATGTCACCAATCGTGACTTGTGGAAAAGATCCATTAGGAAAAGCTCTTCAACCGTACAATGAATGGGTCGTAAAAACAAGATGTCAAGATGTAGACTGGAAAGGAAAAGAATTTAAAGCACTAGCAACACGATTACCGAAACCATCTAAATGGACTCTATTTTACGACATTTTTCAAAAATTGTGTATTAAAGAAGTCAGAAACGAATGGATGCAAACTTTGTCAGAATTCATCAGGATAGAATAGAAGTTCATGAGTAAAAAAATTGAGTCAATCACAATTCTACGATACTCCAAAATTTTCTTTTTATTAGGTGCTAAAGACAAAGCTGATAGGAAAAATGTTTTCGAACTCGTTCAAAAAGATTCCAAACTTCGAAAGTTATACCTCAATATTGGATGGGAAAACATGAAGACGCATGAACAACTCAATTAAGGTTGTCAGCCGAGACCTCATAGTACATCAACTTTTGTGAATCATATCAAGAAAAGGTATATGCGCGGAATATTATCAAATAGTAGCAAAATTTGACAGACATTCTTGTAATAAGCACATCCTAGCATCTCAATTAATAGTTAGCCGTTTTCAATAGATATACCATTAGTGCAAATTTGATAAAAAAATGAGGTGTGCAACATCTAGGCCTCACTCAACCATTTCTAGTGTCATGAACTTGACAAATTGTCAAATAGCAAAACAGAAGTACATTAAAGAACTTTCGCCAAGTATGCTTGCCAAATTCGATGCCAGGTTTATTGCTAACAAACAAGTACAAGCATTCCCTTTCAAAAAAATAAACAGATCAAATCGTTTATATTCTGAAAAGTAAAATGTTCGAATTATTTATAAACTCGTGCTTAAAGATAGTATCAGCAGCTTGAGAGGCCAACGAAAACATTTTGTGAAATGTCACGCGCACTCCAGCTGCCTTCATCTGCACATTTCGTCAGATTGAGGCAATATTTCGTCAGCAGTACCAGATGTTTTTCTATTTTCCCGATGACTTACTATTTGCGTGATGGTGATGCCATTAGGCAACGGCAGAGGTCAATGAGAACTTGCAGACCTAACGAACATCCGATCCATCATCCCATACACACACTTGCATGACTCATGCATTTTCCCTCTACCCTCAAGTAATGAATGAACTGACGTGAGACTTACTGTTCGGAACCGAATTCTCCGTCCGACGACTCAGCTCCGCGAACCGGTGATTGATAGAGATGACAGTGCTCTGCCAATGATCGGAGGACATGAGTGAGGGCAGGTTCAATTGTGGACAGGAGCGAGTGAATACGGAAAGGAACTTCAACTGCCACATGTGCAGGGGATCACACATTCGTCGAAGATAACTTTTGAGCTGTAAAGAACGAGTAAATGATTGAAATGAAACAAATGGGATGAACATGAACTTCGTATTCAGTGCCATTAAAACTGCTTAATGAAACTATCTGAAGTATACTCTCAAAGTTGAAATATTAGTATAATCTATTAATTATTCATATAATACGAAAGCGAATTACCTGAGCTCTTTAATGATCTTTGTTCAAAGTTATGCGAGGAATAATAGCAACGCCGTGCACTAATGGTTTCATCATGTTATTCCGCAGTCATCGCTTGTATAAATACATTAGACTGGAGACTGCTGCAATGCATAATTGAGATAAAGATGGACAAATGCCCTAAAACCATCAAGATAATTTTCAATTCGATTCCATGATCAGCTGCGCATTGATTATGGTACCACTTACGACGAGAGTTGAAAATTATCTGCATCTATAACATAGTGTTTGTGGTTGTCAACAATTTTGAAAGTTATGTCACGACTCACAGCAACAAATATGCAAAAATAGGAGGATAAAATTAGTAGTGTAAAAAAAGAACAAAAAGGACAATGCAACTGACTTTTCGAATAATTTGTTTTTGACTATTGTCTTGAAGTTCTGCTGTTTTCTCCAAATGAATTGAAAAAAAAAGTTACTAAGATCTCAATCATCTTTAAACAAGCGGTGTCATGCGTTTCTTTAAGATTTCTGGGATTCGATTAATGACAGTCGAAATTCGAATTCCTTAACCGAAGAAACAACACTCAAGCAGTATTTATGGCAGCGAACTGACAAGTCTCCTCTCGATCAAACTAACCATAAACTCCGATTGGTGCTACACAATGCAGGCCAGCAAAGTCTCTCTAAAAACGGTCGGATGCAGACTTTCTCAACAAAGAATGAAATTCTGCACAATTTCGGACATACACATATTAAAAATATGCGTGCAGAAAAATCAACACAGCTAATCTCTTTTGAATCATACTGGAACAAAGATACATTTTCGAGTTTCGGAGCAATTCCATGGCAGCTGTAGATGCTGTGATTTTTGATATGCTAGTGCGGCTAGAAATAGCCGAAGACAACTTCAAATGTCTGCAGTGAACAAACTGAAGGGCTGCACAGCACACTGCTCCGCCTTTATTTATCCACACATAATTACATCATTCAATTAAGATTGAGGAAAACTCGAAAACAATTCTGTATTATCAAAAGGCATCACCGTCCCTCGCTGGATCCGCCACTGGTGCCAATTCCCCTTTGATGAATCACTCCAATTTGAAAAGTGGAAAATACTTTGGATTGTTCACATGTCTTGGAGGGGCACAAGATATGCCTCTCATTTTCCGATGGGGCAATTTTTTTCCGTCTTTGCTGGAGCGCCCCTAGTTATTAAGCACTAATTCTTGCTAATGCTACAAACTGAAAAGGAAAAAATACCAACTACAGAAGAAACCAACTACTTATTAAAAATATCTTATGCAAGCGAGCAAACTATAGAAACACTCACGCACATAAAAAACACGTAATTCTTCTCTAAAGTGTCAATCTGCAGACAAATTGCATTGTTAAGTGTTCATCCAATGAGTATTGAATGTCGCATCAAATTGTATCAGGATAACGTCTCAAATTGTCCGAAAATTTTACGAGCAGCAATTTCCACACAAATGCATAAAAATAATCGATGAAACATGAATCGACTAAAAAAGGTATTCTAATTTAGTAGCAAGTTTGAAAACTAGCTCCAGTTGAAGTCTCTCATTTTTTACAGTCCCTGAGTTACAGCTAATACTGAATCCTACTTGAAGCCAACAAAATGTATGTAACTGTCGAACTTATAAAACATCGACTTGTGCAACAGACTATGCACATGAAAATGAATTGAAGCTAGGAAACTTATGATGCATCAAAAAGGTGAAATTAACTCTCCTAAGCATGACCTAGATAGCTCAATAGGTGCAAATGGTGGTATTCGATTGAGAAATGCGAACTTCTGTACTTGACTCTCCTCTACACATAATTTGATCAAATTTATCTTATCAAAAATCATTTGTTTCTCAACAAGAAGTTGAATTTATAAGCAAATTCAAATTAACAGGTCGATTATAGAGTGCTTATGTTCTTAAAATGAATCTCATGACGCTAAAACAATATCAGCGGAAACCAATTGAGCTGATAAGTTGATTTCTCAATGAGCCATTGACGTAATTCGACATGCTGTATCATGATCGCTACTAAAGCAATCTATTAGTCTTTTTCATTGATGTTCCAATCACCTGATTCAATATTACGTAAGCACTGATCCGTGCGATCACTTTCTAAAGAGAGGCTCCTCGACTTCGTGCATAAAAGCAATGATGCTCATGTGTGGAATGACTGAATCAATTTCATTGATGCATTTTTTCACAGCTAGTACTTTTGACCTTTGCTCGTTCTAACATGAGCACCTACTAATATACAAAAAGAACTTAATTGGTCATTTGCGTATCTCAACAAGAACCATCAAGGTCGGTGAACCATCATGCAAATTAGGTGTCATTCAGGTTAAAAATGAATGACATGCTGAAATTTCGGGCAGCACTCATTTGAGCTTATCAGAGGACGATCAGTGACAATTACACAAAACAAAATTAGCTAGATACTCATACCTAGAATTTCCATCGTTGAATGAATAGACCATATACTTTATTCATAGATGAAAATCAAATGGAGCTTCATCAATTTCAGATCTTATATTGAAGAGAGGAATCCCTTCACCTGTTCTTCTCAAGCTGCACATTGGAATGAACACACATTTCTCACTTTGCATTAATACTTTGTAAACGGACAGAGCGTGAAAAGCAAATTCACTTTGAAAACAACGAAATAAAGAGCGATCATTTTACAAGAAATGAGAGCACCACCAAAAGGCAGCTTATGTGATTAAGCATGCTGATTTTGTACACAGACATGGCTGGTGTTAAGCTGCACTCGCATTCGAGAAACCGTTGAATTTCTGCAAAACCTTGTAATAGAAGGAGGAACGAGTTTTTGCTCGACGTTTCGGGTACAGAACCTTTTTCACGGAAATTTTATTTATTAATTTCAACCTGTTTTAACTCAGTGAAGAAGGGTCTGGACTCGAAACGTCGAGTAAAACTCGTTTTTCCTTCTAAAAAGTTTTTGCAGAAATTCAAGAGAGTGCGTTTTTCGAATACGAGTGCAGCCTATAATCATGATCCTCCCGTTTGCTGCCATCAATTATATGGCTTGTGTGACAGCTTGATTACAAAGCGATTCCATTACTTGTAAATTTGTCAGAGCAGTCGGTTACGTGTTAAATGGAGAAACGATTTCAAGAGATCACGGTCCATGTCAGAAGCTTGCCAGTGGCGAATGACAGCACTATCCGACAACAACAACAAACCTGTGACTTGAAACCGATGATCATACGGAATCATTTTTCCATATTACACCGTGTCATATGGAGTGTTACATGACGTTTAGGAAATTACAAGTACTGGAATAGATTTGTAATCAAACTGTCACACCAGCTAGATCCTTGTGCACAACCACATGTGCATTACCAATGTTCTATTATATTGCAAAATTGTTGCTTCAATATTTCTTATCATCATCCCCATCCCGTTCTATTTCTTTGTTGACCACAGTCTGTTCGCCTGATTTGTATTCAATGCAAACTATGTTAAGCAAGATATCGCGATCACTTCACTAAGAATCGGTGAAAGGATTCCTAGCTTCATGCGTTCAGAGCGAGAATGCAAAAGAAGACCTTCTCTATACCCTTTACTACAGTCATCGGAATAGGTCTTAAATAGAGAATCTCTGGCAGCTGTTTTACGATTCCATCTAAACTAAAGATAGACCTGAACGTACATCATCATGCCAGCACAGCCTTGTTCCCAATGTGAGTAATAGTGTAATAGAAATGAGGGAATTCTTATAGAGCTGTTCAATTTATATTTATGTTTTATTTGTCGACGAGCATGTCAGTTAAGTGTTAAATAACTTCATTGTCAATAGGTTATTGAGTGTTCAGTCGTGTAATAAATATATGAATGTACTATCCGCGCCGGTATGAACTTTGAACCCGAATTTGCAAAAGCATTTTAACATAATGGACTGCACTATAAAGAGAAATATCTCAAACGCGCTTTCTCTTACAGTGCACGAAAGTGAGATCCCGTTTCAACAACCAATCGTTATCATCGTTGGTGCGCCGAAAAACATTGAGAGGGAGATAGGCTCACATTTGAGAATGCTGCATTTGGAGGTGTGCATCATCCAGCAGAGAATAGCAGACTTATATTTTCTTAACACGTGCTTAGTAGCGTATGTTACAATATGTTTACAACAAGAGATCACTTTTTCTCTTATCAGATTTGTTCGGCTCGATCATATTTATGCTTGATTAAAACACCTAATATCTTCATTTGTCCTACATTAGCAAAATGACGTTAAGCAGAAATAACGTTGCTATTAGTTAACATATAATATCATCCATTCTCCATGACATTAGATTCCGCTTCCTGAAATAGTGGTTAACAAAATCAGCAGCATGCTACAATCAATCTGAAGGGGACTGTAATTTAATTTACTGTAATTCAGTAAAGAATCTATTCATTTGGCCCTTGGTGATATTACTTAACGGAGTCTGCTGCATGAAAATATCAAAACATCGAAACAATAAGATAGGTCACATTTAATGAATGGCATGACATCTTACATCAATATTCTATACAATTTGCTGATTGTCATGCAATAATTCAATGTCTTTCAATTAGTAGGAATAACACTGTAATGTTTTGGCGAGCTTCATCTTAAGGCATAAAATTTTGAAGATTCCCGGAAATAATAATCCAGTATTTTCAGATTCTCAGGAATATACGAAACCATAATCAGAACGCTCGACTGATTCCATGATTGCGCACAGACTAATTTTGCGGAGATAAATAACCTGAACTCGAATCCTGTCTCTGAGGCGGGAAGTTGAAGCGGGATGTTAACTTTGTGTGTCAAGCGCTACTTCTTTCCCCCTCCAATCATCCAACAATATGAAATTCGCAGTGAAGAAAGCATCTACCACTTAAAACAATGTGTATTTCAATACACAAAGTCTTCACGGTAGCAATATCACTCTACTACGATTGCGGAGCGATAAAATTGTAAATCTGAATGTGTAGATTGCTGAGACGTCGTATAGTTAGTTGCCTCGAAATACTAAACATGCATGCTAAATGTTAGTGTGATGAGCATGGACTACATGAAAAAGAGCATTTTTCTTTTATGTAAAATTCCAACCGGTTGATCAATAAACAGATCCAGAAGTGTTTCCTCTAAGGCAAAAGCGGTACATCTACGAGGTATATAGCAATTACTACAAATTTGAGGATTTAGCAACAGCCAATATACTATAAGAAATGTTGATGGTAAATTAGTTTTGCGTCTATATACATTATCCATATTTCATTTCCACATTTCAAATTAAGTATTAAGCAGTTCGCGGCACACCAAGCCTGATGAACGACCAAATAAATTGCATAGAACAACCTGAAAATATTCTTTACGAGAGGAAGAAGCGCCCAGTGTCATCTCAATGTCAATTATTTACATAATTATCTTTCATGTCATTCCTTCAAAATTGACAGAACTGAACCGAACTTGGGAACCTTCAATGATAAGGACCTTAATTCCTCTTGACAACGATCAGCGAACATGTCCGAAATTGAGGTGAATCCATTATTGAGAGCAAACTGATGAAATATCTCTGATATGAAGTTTATTTTCGTGCATAAACTACACGTCTTCTGACGTGAGAATTCCATTATTTTTTTTTATTCTGTTTATAACTGATAACAAAACTGCTGCCCTAAATAATGACAATGATAAAGCACAACGGGGCGAAAACATTTCTAGGATCAGCATGAGCACGTCACCAGAAAGATGAACCTGTCAGTAAATTGTAATTAATTTCATTTTTCCAGCGATATCACGTCTCCAAAAGCTTTCTCGATACACGAACTTATGCAAATGAAGTACATCTAGCTCAAGTTATCCATGGCTGCATCCCGGAATTTCAAATGCTAGTGACGAGAATCAAGCAAGATTTGTTATAATAAATGACACAATCACATGCATGACTGGATTTCATCCAGATCGAGGGGGAATGTTGATATGGAGGATGCAGTTGGAATGAAAAAGACAAACAATGAGACTTTGAGAATATTTTTATGAAATAGGGAATTCTGCAAATGTTGATAGATGTGAGTTAGGCTATGATCGGCAATGATATCATTTTGTATCATTTTATTTCTTATAATGAAAAAATACCATTTTTTCAGTGAAATATGCGCAAGCCTACACCGTAATTAGATCTAGTCATACGAATTTTTCGATTTACACTGCTACCATGCTACTTTTACTGCTCTTAGCTATGAAATTGAAATTAGATTGCATGCAGCATCGATATATTCCAATAATAATGGAAGGCCGAAGAAAGCAGTTTATTCATACAAAGCTTCTTGCGTATCAAAGTTAGGTAGGACCTATGGCCTATACATCAGACATCGCAAGCTTTGATTCAAGCTTTATACACTCGAATTACAAATGTGCCTACAATATGCAGTTGTTTAGGCCAACAGTATCTAAAGTACGAACAAAAGCAAAAATTATTTAGATTACAGTTAAGACTTTAAAAACATCAAGAGTGTTATTAATGAATTGTTTAACAATTTGTGTGATAGACAGACTGACAGACAGTTCCCTGTTGCTTTTCGCTACATGAATCAAGCAGTGCGGAAGGGCATGGGTAGACCAAACGAAAGAGACTAGATTTGCTTCAATGCAAAATGCGCAGAATCTATGATTAGAAAATATAATGGAACAAAAGTTTTTGATGATATCATTTTATCATTGCCGATCTTTGAAGTTAGGCCTATTAATGATTCCTGATATTGGATGAAATGGCAGCTATTCACATATATTCCCATTTTTCAACTGAGGACACATCATACAATACAGGCTTTCATTATTCCATACATCTTTCTCAAATGCTATTCAAATAACTCGAAAAATTTTTGATTAAGCATGCATTAATTGTAATGACAAGTACCCTAGCTAATATCCATTATCCATACGAGCTGCCGGTCAAATAAGATGTCATGCCAGCCTATTTAGATTCATTTTTCGCAAAGATTGACACGTAGCTTGACGCACTAGCGGACAAGTGGCAACATTGCAATTTCCATCGAGCTGAGTATGAATCAATACCAAGTATTGGAGAAAGAATCTGTGTTCACAAACTTTCACAAGTCACCGGTACTTACACACACGTACGTTATTCATTTAGTTTAGTGCTATAAAAAATACCATGCTGGTATAGGAAAGGCTACAGACTTCTATGAATAATAATGCCGATTTATTGTCTATCATTTCATTCTCATTCGAATAAGTTTTAATTTCATTGATATATTCCTTAGCTCAGAATCCAGTCAAATCTGTCCCATCCATCATGAGACTGGAATTCTGAATTGAGGGCAGATTAAGAGACAATTGATTTCTCTATCAATTTAAACTTACAAGGCTGACACAATTGGATATGAACTCTTTTGGATAATGAATATAAAATCTATTGATTTCGAAAATTAAGGATCACCGGCATTTTATAATTAACATTTAAACATAAATTCTGGAAAACTGACCAGAAGGTTGAAAAAAAATACAGATGTAGAACATAATCTTTAGAGCAGTCCGTACTTTGTTTATCCTCTGCTGTAATGCATTTTGACATATTCAATGATGCTGTGACGAAAAACCTTTTTGCAGTTTGTTCTTAAAATCGACTGTAAAATGTACATGTACGAGTAGGTATCGATAATCCTTAAAATCATCGCTTTCTTTCCTTCCTAATGTCTCCGAAATTAAGCAAAATCGTTCAACATTGTTGCCCCAATCACCGATAAACATGATTGAATCCAGATTGTTTCGGCCGATATAAATGAATAACTTTGATATTTAATGACCTCTAAATAGGACAGGTTGCCAAAAAATATCCTCTCTTAAGTCTCTTAAAGGTCAATTTACTGAGTTAGGTGAAGTTTAGTGAGTGAAGTAAAGTCCCATTGTATTTCATCTCCGAACTCTCCTTCCAGCACGATCAGAATTAAACGCAGACATTTTGTTTTGATATATCACCATTGCTTGATGGGGAAAATCAGGTGTTTAATTGTCTATGTTTAATTCCGCTCCTGTAAGAAAAAAGTTCGAAGATAAAATATAATGGGACTTCACTTAACTTGCCTCTACAAGCAATGGTAATAGATTTCAAGACAAAATTTGCAGCATTTCGTACAGTTATATTAAAAAGAGGTTATCAGAAATAATAATAAATTGTGACTCTTTCTTAAAATAACCGCCAATGACAAATATCACAGGTTAACTCATTAATCCTAAATTTAATCAATATCAATGGCAACATCAGGATTGTACTATAGCTGAATTAGCTTTGGTATCAAGTAAGCAACTGTTTAACTACATGAGCTAACTAAGATAATAAAATATTCATGATTAACAAACCGAGTTGATACGAGAGAGAATTTTTATGCCAAAATGTTGCTAATTTTGCATCACCTACGCAATGTGCATTTCACAGTTCAGAGAACTCAAGATCTCAATTTACAATTTACTTCAGAATTTATATGCGTGACTTTGCTTAGGGGTATTATCTTTGGTGCTGAATATTCCTTGATAAAATATACTTAAGCTATTGTACAATAGGTCTTGAATGTCAGTGTATAAAGGCGCAAATTTAAATTACTTTGAAATGTTTGCAGACAAGGAGAGAAAATGAAAAAAACGAAGAGCGAAAGACCAAGTAAGTTTGAGTAGCATAGAGAATATATTGTTCATTAGTTGATATTGGAATATACGATGTCACAAAGGTGCCACTACATTCGTACTTAGATGAGAAAGCATCTCAATTTTGCACTTAGAAACCATATCTCAAGCAGACATCTTGATCTATCAATGTATGGGCGACATGTAGTAACTTTTTGTGACATTTGTATTCTGTTTGTGATTTATTCACCTTATTGAGCTGAACAATCACGTATTCAGACACTTCATTCAAGTGCTCAAATATCAATTATTAGTATCTCAAAGTATTTAAACATAATGTACTTCCTGTTTGCAAGTCATCTTTGAGTTCCAAAAAAGTTATTATTTCTATGTCAAAATTATTCAGTTGTGGCTTCCAAAGATCAGTGTTCTTTTTGTTCTTTAAATATTTTCGACTTTGGTGAGTGACCGTGTTTGACTTTGAACTTTTCCTTGTTCTCTTATTTTTGTTGAGAACCATGTCTAAAGCTGAACAGCTACTATGCATACTGTATTTTCTTTGTGGACCTCAGTATTTCCATCATTGGGGCCGGTATCGTGAATTAACGTCATTATTATTTTTTTCAAATAATTCATCTATTTACAGACTACTGATTAAAGTCTATCCTGCAATGGCGGTTGCACTGTTGTAACTGAACGTAAGGGGGGAAATGAATGTGTCGTGTGATGACATTTCATGATGAGAGGAACAAAACATCGACCGGATCGCACTCAACAATCGCAGAAATTTACAGCTTGCACAATTAGATGAATTAACACAACTGGCACTGTAAGATGGTGAATTCCTAGTTCATAAGTCGAAGATAGCTTTTCAGGGACAACTGAAAGGCCTCATTGAATATACATTGCAGATAATAAGACTTCCATCTCATTTTTCAGAAATTACCAGCAGTCTTAATCACTAGCTAAGTTATCGAATGTCACTCATAACTATGGACATTGACTGCAGTGATCGGGTTTTTCTATAGGATTGCTTATTACTTATTATACAAGTATAATGTGAATGCCAATTATCTATGATAATTAATTGTACTCCGTATATCTATATCACATGTTTTTTTGTTCAGCTGTTTTGTACCTTGTCTGATGCTGTCGCAGTCATTTCCACTTCAAATATTCATTACGACATTCTGCATGTCTCGCAGGTCAGTGCTTGTATGGTGTAACAATGCTTTCTAAACGATCATTTTATCAATATTGTTAAAACTTAGGCTACAATGCACGTAGAAATGCAGCAATTAAAACTGCTCCTTTATGCATCAACAAAAGACAAGTGGAACATCAGCTGACCCAACTATACTTTGCAAGTTGTGAAACTGTGCATTACATGTGCATTAGTGAACTGATTTGTTCTTTGCACCTCAGCTATACATTGTGATTACACCAGTTCAGCTCACAATCAGCCATATTCCGTATCTCAGTCATACCTAGTGCAACAAGTATACATTGTGCCTCATGTACCTTGTACCTCAGCTGTACCTTGCACCTCAGCTGTACCTTGCACCTCAACTAAACATCATCCCATCAGTTCACTAACATCTACCTAGACTTCGTACCCTGCGTATACTTCGCACATCAGCATTGTGCCTGAAGTATAATTCACATCAGTTGACCATCAACTACACTTTGTACCTGAACTAAACCA
Organism: Prostheceraeus crozeri; assembly: GCA_907163375.1. NCBI lineage: Eukaryota > Metazoa > Platyhelminthes > Polycladida > Euryleptidae > Prostheceraeus > Prostheceraeus crozeri. The sequence goes on from CAJQUW010008706.1 coordinate 525,201, forward strand.
GCTTCATTTTGTACCTCTTTTATAACGCTTAACGTTGTCATTTTCTCATTAGCGAAATTACTTTGATTCATTTGCATAAGTTCAATCACCACTGTCATTCTATCCTCGACTCTCGGTGTGAGCTCTCTTTACTTCTGATCCGTCGTAAAACATGTTTTCCAAATAATCTTCGTAAAATGATTTGTATTCTGAATGGATTCTGAATTTACAAATTTCATATGACTGGAAATATTACAGCATCATTAAGCAAATATTCTTTGTTTCTCCTGCCTGCCTGCATTCCATCATGGCTTCAGCAGATAGGGTATATTCATACAAACTTCTATTTTAGTGGCTGGATCATCAACGAGATAAAAATTTAATGTCAACAACTGAAGCTGAAATCGTTCAGAATTTCGTCTGACTCAATAGGAGTAAAGCCGTGGACAACAAAACCCTCCCATACTTCCTCTTTCATCAATTTCAGAACTTGGTCAGAATATGATTCACAAGTATCATACAACCTCCACGTTCAAGATTGATTACACCGCATTCAGTGAGATGTAGCGCAGGTGATAGGTGTTTCCACTCTCAAGAAAAGGTAACAGGAGATTGGATTCTATAGAAGATTTTCATAGTCATTGGTTCAGAAACAGAAGATGCTATCCGCCTCTGGGTTCTGTCTAGCTCCATCCTGCGAATGTCTATGGTGCATGAATGTGGTGGCTTTGCAGCAAACTATGTGAATTATTGTTTGCAATAACACCTATTAGTCAAGCGCTGAGTGGTTTTGCTTCAGTTACATGACCATGTCCACAGCCAACATAATATCACCATTACCGCTTATGCAACAGGTCATAGGTGTGGTCAGAACGCAACACATGGAGTACACTGAGTCTCTTTTAGTGATCCAGTCATGAGGTTTACAACGTTTTTTGAATTATGATGTTGTGGAATCAGAATAGTGGCACCAAATCTACAATGAAAATGTAAGCTATATTCATGCATATTCTCCAATGCATGGCCGCTATGTGGAATGACAAATGACATCAAATGTCACGATCTTCATCGGATACACTGTAATCTGTCTGAAGTTTCAAAGAGATCTCATGGGCTCACTAAAATTAAGGATTTTGCCGATTTTAATTCTGAGACGGCACAAATTTTCCTCTTACTTTTCTTATAAAGAGATAACGGAATCATAGTAGGAATAAAAACAACTAACTGTTTGCCTTAATATAACCAATCAATTATAACCAATCAATTTTAAACAAATTACAGCGCTATGCAATATACTAAATTGCAGATTTTCAAAGCTCATCGTCCACTGAAAAATAATTCTTTTCTTAAATGAATTAAAATATAATTTTTATAATTTTCCCTAAGATGCTCTCTAGCAATAGCTATCAAATTTAAGTGATAGGAAATTCTACAATTTACTTAAAGCAAGTACAAATACATGAAACTGCAATATCTGAGCAGCGACAACATACACCTTTCACGAAGGATAATCAAGTTCATAACATGATATTAAAAACATATTCTAATTATTTCTGAATTACATTCATTAGCAGGGTGGGGCTAGAGCTTTTGGCATCATTTCACCTGAGTTGACAGAATAACCTAGAACTAACGAATCACACAGTTTCACATGCACCTAATTGAGGTTATTCCGTGTGCCTGAGTTCAAAATTGCAACTTTTATGTAGAGCGATTTATAGAAATACGCAGACAATTCAACTCATATCATAACTCAATACTGAATTTCAGCTTTTTAACAAAATATGCTGCCTTGCATTCCAAGAAATTGACATGAGATGTCTCCGAGTGTAAGGTCAACATTTTGATCAAGAAGTAATTCTTCAAAAAATGGACTTATATCGCTTAGCACGGCAGAGTTTGGAAATTAAATTGATCCTTCACATTTGTGGTTTTAATTGGTTACACAGGTCTAAGAGAGTAAACATACGATTCTATCATCAAAACTTTATAATTCCGCTTTCGCAGGATATCAAACTCATTAAGGGAAAACTAAAAGCATTGATGAAAATGTACAAAATTTTCACTTTTTATGCGAAACACAACACTTTCATCTGCTCAGACTGTGTCAGGGTAAAGTTGGCACCATTCATGTAAGTGTGCATAGTTATGTCAGGCAATGCTATATGATACTAATATATTATCATTATACATTTACATTATTTTTTATCTCTTTATATAATAATATTAATACATCATTTTTACTAATATACTAATTATCATGCAATATATTTTTGTACTGGGCAAACAAAAAGAGCAAACGGATAGTTCTACTTCACGTTATTAATTGCATCTTGACTAATGACAATCACAAATCCCGGATTTTTGCAAGTTTTCACCTTTTTGACTCATTTTTACCACTAACTTGATTCAGATTTATGTTCGTTTTCTGCCGAACGAGGCCCTTTAGTCTTTTCCAGGGTAAATCGAGAAATAGATATGAGTAGAGAGCTTACCACAAGTTTGGCTGCTTCATCAGCTGACGAGGCATCCCGCTCCTGTACGAATAGTATACCACCCATGACAGACAGTGCGTTACTGCAAGAGGAATTTAACACTGCATTGGTCAGTCTTCAACAAATGCTTACTGACTTACTGTAACATCGTCTTATGATGAGGATTGTCCATAGAGAGATGAACCGGCCATGCATCAGCAGAACTGGGAGCATGGAACTCGATTCTGTCGATTTCATCCACAGGTGGCAAGCTTCGAGGTAGTTTTACGCGTTCTCTCACCTCACCATTCTATGAAAATGGAAAATTTTTTGTCAACCCGACATTTGTCAAAATGGCTATCAACAGAGTACAGATATAAGCATCGTTTTCACGACAATTGCTAAGGGTTGCCAAGGGTTCAAGAGAGTTTCGAAGTATCATGGTATTTCGCTGATACACCTATCATTAAGTGAGATAAGGCAAAATGAGAATTTGCGAATTTCTGACAAAATTGATGACAACACTACTGAAAAATCATCCAATAGTAAAACATTCAAATGTTACATTAGCTACTATTCTGCATATATACGTGACGACATATATATATATATTCTGCATATATAAGCATATACGTGCATACGTATTGGCGACATCTTTACATCATTCCGGTTCATTTTCCTGTGTTTCACCCAGAAATGTACGCTTCTGTGACTCAACTGATATATCAGCTAAGAAGTGCGAAAAATGGTGTAATGGAATAGCCCAAATTTGAATAAAATTCAAAACACAATTATTTTTTTAACATTAGCAGTGAATTCTCCTTAACTTACAGAATCTCCACATGAAATTTCAGCGATTTACACGATTTTTGTCAAAGACAAAAATCAAACTCAATATCTATCCTATGGTTACCCAAATGCCAACTTACTTTAAATACAACTCGCATTGATGAAGGAAAGACGCGACCGGTGGATACAGAAATCGGGCAGATGCAGCGGGCACGCGCTGCTAGCACGGTCAGATGACGGAATGCTTGAAGATGATATCTGCAGAATAAAAGCAAAAATCTTCATAAATTTAAAATACTTCACAACTGTAGTACACAATCGACAAACAGTTGAAGCTACTCAATGCAAAAGATATTGGTAAATTACACTTTATTTAAAGAAAGTAAGGAAAGTAACATCTGCGTTTACTAAATCGTATCCAGAAATCTCTTCGCACGCATCATCGCATCAATATTGTATTTGTCAGGGTAACTGATCTTGAAAAACTGATCCGCAAGTTTTGCCGTGCAAACAAAATGACTAGGATCTCGGACTTACTCGACCGTCGATCCCAAGGTGAGTGAATGTCCTGCTGTATGCACAACAGTTTAAAGTCAATTCTAAAATCCAAAGTTGTGGCTATGATTTCTACAGGAGCTAATTCATCAACACGAAAGACTGAGTCAAAATATGGTATCTCGATATCATCGATTGTGGAGTGTGATGTGAAAAGATACATGCCAAAAAATTTAATACCCTGTACAGTACATATTTTTGATAAGCCATTGACATATGGTGACTTCTTCTTGAAATTTTTGTTTTGTTGTCGCCTTGAACTTCTTCCTGTTTCAGTTAGCAGCTGCTCCGGAAATGCATTTTTCTATTTCACTCTTATTTTAACATTGGTTTGTCCAGTTACTTGGAAATAAAATTTTTTGAATTTTTGATACTATGATGAAGAAAATACAAATTATAAGTATGCTCGTAAGTAGATGGAAATGTTGCTTTATATATGTGCCCGCATGTAATGTACTATGCTGAAATGGAGGGAAAACTTTCAAGTAAGCGGTTTTTCAGTAATTTAAGCAGCGCATTATATCTGGTGTCTACCATCCGTGAAACAATATTCGTTAAATAAAAGAAAGAAATTACATCTCAGCACTGTAAATGAATAATAAAATTGATCATGGTCAACGAAGTTGCTGCTCAGTTCACGTTGACAATGAAGAACGTGTTTTTCCAGTGATTTCGAAAAGATTTAGGAAAGATTAAGAGTTCAACAGTGAAGTTTGTTCTGATAGGTGTGAAGTCCAAAAATTCGAAGAATTAAGAATTCCTTGCAACTACCTGATGTTGAAGTAGACTCGGACTGACTTTGAGGTTTCAATCTGTACAGCACGAAATTGCACTAGCTTATTTCAAGATTTGACTCATCATTTCGCAATATTTTACGAGCGAACAATGTGGATCATCAGATCACCTCTGACGATGTCCAACGGTCTGCTAGATGAAAATTCAGGAGATGCACAACTCAAGCTGAGAACTTTGTCTTGACTTGAAATTGTTCTCATTAATTAAACAAATGTGATTAAGCCCTTTTCCACGTATCTTTAAATTAAAGTACTATGTGGTTTTAGGCTTGATGATCATAGAATCGATGCCCCTGATAATGACAAAGAAATTTATATATTCAAATAGCATCCATTGATATGATCGTGATATGAAACAAAGCACACAGAACAAAAAGACAATGTTTTGTATCGTTAAATTGTTATAATGTTAAATTTATATAACTACGCTACAGAATTCTGTTTTCAGACCAGGGAAGTCTGATTTCTCGATTGTCTTGTCAAATCCGATATCTGAAGATCCTTTTAATGAAGATTTTTGGATTTTGGTACATTTTATGTTATCTGTTGATCAGAATATTCAGATGATATTTATGAAGCTAAAATTCCGCCTACTCTCACAACTTCAATTTCCCATGGGGACACTTAGAATTGATGGATAGCTGACACCAACTGATCACCTCCAACCCGTCAAATCCTTAGTGTGATTGACTTTGTCGCCTTATGTGGCTGTCACAAATCGAATGTACGAGAGTACGCTTGTGAGTGATTAGAAACTAAGAAGAATTCCAAGCAAAATGACATTGATATATAGAAAATAACTCCAGAATTCTACGCTTCAGAATAATATCTTGCATGAGCTTAGTGACGAAATAATTCAAAAGCAGATAGATCAAAGTGCATCGAATAACATGACTAAATAATAAGAAAAACAAAGTATGTTATGTTTATTTACCCATTCCTCTGAAGTTATTTTGGCATGTATGTCAGAAATTAATTGGAGCTAACTTTTAAAAACATCACTTGACTTGATGATAACGACAACAATACTCGTATATCTAACGCAAAAATATATAAAATATAATAAAAATCGACTCAGTAGTTCTGACCACTTGGTACTTGTGCGCACAGGTAATGAAAAGTAGCAGGTAATCAGGCTGAACCAGTGACTTTGATTTTAATACAGGGTGATTCAAAAGTCGGTGCAAAAAGTAAACGGCGACATCTCAGTGATTATTTAAGATACTGACCTAATTTTTTCTTCTTTAAATTGTCAAAGGAATGGGATTTGATAATCTATTTGTTACATTAGCACATTGATTATCTTTTTAACTGAATTTATTCATTCAGTTTATGTTCATTAGCACACTAATTATTATTTTGTATTAATGTATTAATTCAATTTTTGTTTATTCCCACTATGTTCTTCTCTTCCAAAGTTTTCTAGATAATAACAAGCGATTTTCAAAAAAGATCATATTAAGAAAACAAAGATTCATTTTGAATACTCAAAAACATCACCATTTACCTCAACCAGCAGTTCCGCTCGGTAAAGAGCGTCTGAGATAGCATTTATCAGTTCTGACTGATTCAACAAGGCAACTTCGTTCGTAATGCTGCTCTTCAACTCTTCCATGGAGCCTGGCCTTCCATGATGGTATACCCTGTTGTTCAGTGTACCCCACTAGTAAAAATCTAATGGGGAAAGATCCGGAGATCTGAGTGGCCACCTGGTGGGAAATCCACGTGCAATTACACGGTCACCAAACACTTCCTTTAGGAATTCAGAAACTTCCTTGGCGAAATGAGGTGGCGCCCCATCTTGCTGGAAGGTTATATCATTCATCTTACCCGAAGACTGAGGTTGTGGAATGACATAAGTATGGAGCACCTGTGACCGCCCCTTCAAAGAAAAAAGGGTCAGCTTAAGTTCTTTGTAGAATCCCATCCAGACACTGACTTGATTGGCATGGAGACTCTGGGTGTGGCCTTTCTGTTCCCCACACTATGCAATTGTGTCTATTTACGACACCATCGAGTCGGAATATTGCTTCGTCGGTCCACAGAATAATAATAATAATAATATGGCTTTACTACACTTCAAAACAAGATTCGGAAGTGACATGTACAACATTACAGAAGATAAAACATGAAAGAAAGTTAAGCAAATCTAATGAAAGACGACTGAAACCGCTTGGTTTTGGCCATCACTTTCCTGTGAAGGAATCCTTTGCGAGTAGAAGACCTAGATGATGATTTGTCAAATATCACATGCAAGGGATGCTGAGGGCACATCGCTTTACTTGATAGGCGTCTTGCCATCAAGTCACAAAAATCAGCAAATTTGATTTTCCCCTTAATCCGAAAAATTCGGAAAACACGTTCTTCAAATTGGGTTAACTGCCGGAAACAAGTTTTGTTAACGCTACACCATGCAGGAAAGCTGTAGCTGGCTACCGATCGTATGAGTGTACAGTATACCAGCCACATGATGCGCTGAGGAGCGTTAATCCGTTTAAGAGAGTAGAGCATGTACAGTCTTTTCCTGGCACGGCTCAAGACATTCTCAATGTGATGGTGCCACGTTAGCTGATCATCAAATGTAATGCCCAAGATTTTTGCCGTCTTTACTGCTTCAATTTCACAATTAGATGCTGTATCTTCCAATGGAGCCAAAACGATGGACCGTTTCGTTTGTATGTTCATCACTTTCGTCTTATTGTTGTTAAGTTTGAATCCATGAGATTCAGACCAATAAGTCAGATGGTCAAGTTCAGAACTAAGATGATCTTCGCTGGCATTCCGTAGGGCATGGATAATAAAAAAGTCATCCGCGAATTTTAGGAGAGTGCTATTTGGTTGTAGAGCATAATAATCGTTAACAGCTATGGCGAACAGAAGAGGTGATAAGACACCTCCCTGGGGCACTCCACTAATAGCTGGGCACCAAGAAGAAAGTTGTCCATTTTTTTCACACATTGCACTCTAGAATCAAGGTATGATTGAATCCATTTAATGAGTTCAATAGGAGCGGCAAGTGAATACAACGAGTTTATGATGACGTTATGTGGCATTTTGTCGAACGTTTTCGTGAAATCCACCATAAGAAGACTGATAGCACCAGGTGAATCCAAATGAGACAAGATACGATTGACCATATAGGTTAGTGCACAAACAGTCCCCTGTCCATGTCTTGGTATGAATGCAAATTGAATGCAAATTGTCACTTGAAAGCTTTGGCAAGATGGAAAGAAACCAGTTCTTCAGTATGATTTTCTCAAGTATTTTGGCCAGAACAGGCAAAATAGAGATTGGTCGGTAATCAGTAAATTGTGGCTTTTTGCATTTCGGCATAGGCACTACATACGCCCGCTTGAGAGTAGCGGGGAAAATGCCACTGTTGACACTCAATGTACAGATATGATGGATGATGGGGACCAGAGGATCACAGAAGTCTTTGTAGAGCCATGTAGGTAGGTCATCAGGTCCAGGAGAACTTTTTCGAAGGCTGAAAATCACTTCCATGACATCCCTTTCGGTTATGACTAAAGGGACAGAGGGCATATCACTCGAAACTATCGCGATATCAGTGTTTTCATAGACAGATGAGAATGCATAGCACAATGCAGAAGCATCAATGGAGTTGTTAGCAATGACATTGTCGCGACCTATGAGCGTGTTAATACATGACCACGTATCTGCAGCAGATTGTGTCTTTGAGAAACTGCTCACTAGATAATCACTCTTCAACTTAATCACATGCTGGATAACCGATTCACGAAGGCGTAAATACTTTAGGGTCTTATTTTCCTTGTAAACACGGTCTCTCTGATTGATTAAATGTTTCAAAGGTTTGACCCAGGGCTTGTCATCACTCCTCATTCTAACAGAGCGTTCTGGAAAGTTTCTGTCAAGTAAATTGACAACTTCCTCAATAAACGTATCAGTCACAGAGTTAACATCTCTCTCAGAGAGAAGGGAGGCCAATCTATCATTGTTCGTTAATTCAAGACCAAACTCAGCACAAGCCGAGGGCGTTTTTACACGGAACTTTGCTTTGGTTGATGTGGGTGGTGGCAAGACCTTTTTAGTGAGACAGTATGTCCTAGGACAATATGTCCTAGTTGAGTCGGTGACAGAGATCTTATGTGGTCTGAGAATTCAAGTCTGGATATCTTATCTGTTTCAGAAATTGCTTGACAGAGTTGAAGATTGTAGGGGTGTAAACGAAGGTGATGACGAAAGATTCTCCATACACTCGATTGTGATAATTCATTTTCATCAGAGATGCGACGAGTCGATGTTGCACCAAGAGGACTGTCAGTTTGATGATGTCGAAGAATCAGATCCACATCTTCAATGCAATTCTGAAGGACTGAAGGTCTTCCAGTGATAGGTCGGTCCATGCCAGACCCAGTTTCATCAAACCGTGCTATCAACTTTTTAGCTAATGTAACAAATAGATTATCAAATCCCATTCCTTTGACAACTTAAAGAAGAAAAAATTAGGTCGGTATTTTAAATAATCACTGAGATATCACCGTTTACTTTTTGCACCGACTTTTGAATCACCCTGTATATTTTAATCCTAGGTGCTGAAAGACTTCTCACATGCTTGGTTGTATAGCCATTACCGTTATTATTAAGTCCATAATATCCAACATCAAAGCCAACATGAATTTTACTGCGTTTTAAACAACACTCAATGCTTGTGCTTCCATTTTTTTCAAAGACTCATCCAAGTAGCGTAAGCTATGTAGATCAGACCATAAGATCAATGAAATAAAAGCGACAACTCACTTGTTATCATTTCCCATGCATGGAAACTTCGGAAACAGTGCACACACGAGAATTGCTGCAGATTCTGGGCTGTTGTCCAATGTCATCCTGTGAAATGAAAAGAACAATGATACCGATGATATTTCGTGTCATGATTGCTGAGATGTCCTTACTTTCCGCCTCCTAAGAAAAGAAGACCACTGGTCATTGCGTACATCATATGACAGCCGTACGAAACGCCGAACATTGTTCCTTGACCAACTCGAGCCCGCAGCATCCTGCAGAGGCAGAGAAGGTCGAGATCTCCAGTGCCAGACATGACAATGGCCACAGCAAGGAGAAGAAGACCAAGAGCTTGTTCATACGCCGACCGATTGTTGGCCTCCATCAACTCCGAGCTTGGATTACCACCGCCCCGGCTGAGTAGACGTCGAAGACGGGAGAAAAGCACTGAGTAAGCGGCAGGATCTGCAGTGCCCGCGAACCTCAATGCGAGAGCGAGTGCGCAGCCGCATTCTGTGTTCAGGTAAGCCAATGTCATTGTTTCATTGTCCAATGCCCATAATCGCCGTTCTTCCTCTTCGATTTCTTCGGACTCCTCCGTGACGGTGCGGTTCTATAGAGAAAGAAGATATATGAGCCTACTTATCTGATTTAAGTTCACTTAACCCATTTCTAATCAGGGTGGCCGCAAATGTCCGAAATTAAGACTCGTGCATATTTCGGGAACAATGATGGGCTCCTGGTTGCTCAGGAGGGCATTTTCCCGCTGCAGAAAACATACTGAACCCTGTCGGCAGTTGTGATGTAAACTTTTCTTAACGAATTTTACCACCAAAAAAGTGCCTCTCTGATAGAATAACTCTGGGAAGCAAAGCATTGATAACATAGATAGCTAAGTGGTGATACTGATAACTGTGAATTCTCTGATTTTGATCAGTGAGAATGGCTAAACTTTACTCACTCAGTAGCCGTTTAGAGACTCGTTTTCCCGCTTGTAGGAGTCGGCCCCACGAAGATGACTTCTCAGTGTCTTCGGTCGGTATGCACTTGTGTCCAGTATACTGCGTTTCTTCAAATCTCTCGCAACACTTTTCAGCCAGGTCTTCATCAGCCTTCCCATGGCCTTCTTTATTTCTTTATTGCCGTCCTCAGTTCATTTTCTTCATCGCGTCGCATTACGTGACCATACCACCTGAGTCTCTCACGTTCAAGACTGTCTTCTACACTTTCGACTTTCATCATCGATCTTATTTCGTCATTTCATTTCCAGTACTCGATCTTTAAAAATGGCTTAACTTTTGTAAATAATAAATAAGTAGGCCTCGTCGTGGTATCATTGGCTACAAACTGTGATGTGCTACATTCTTTCGAAAACAGTTGCTTACACTTCTTACTTATACATAGTTGCTAACTTGCAAAAGGGGGTATTGAACGACTTGAAAAAAGTTGTGCAAGACGACGAAGTTATTTACTCGTGAGGAAGATTTCTTCATTAGGAGCCTTATCCAAGAAAAAAGCGTTTTAATAAGAACCTGTCAAAACCCCTTATCGCCAAAACAAATACTTTTTGGTGATTTTGAAATTAAGGTTGTTAAGTTTATGGTATAAGCAGAATGGTCGGCACTCTATTTCTTATGAATCCCAGCTCGAACGACCTGGCTGCTGCCAATTTGTGGCGCCAAGTAAAGAACTATTTTGCGTATGGGCTGATGGGAACTGAGCGTCCCGCTACTGCCACTAACTCGAGAACATACACGTACATGTACGTGGCAAAACTGCGTTTGAGATTTTGAGAATAATTCAGGATCAATTAAGTGAAGGCTAGTGCGAGGACCATGGCAGGTTGCAACAAACAAATCCCTGGATGGTGAGAGCTTCATACTTCTTTCGGCAAAGGTCCGCGAAAACCCGTGAACATATTCCACATAGAAACGAAAATTATGCAGAGGATTTTCCGCAAATTTTGCCATTGTCAATGTGAGACATCTACTCGTGCGTTTCTGTGACTTGCCTGACTGGAAAACAAGCAAGTAGGTTTGACACACCATTCGCCATGATGTCACAAAATTGCAAAATGAATCTGTTAAATACGATAGCAGGGCGTGTTTATACAATAGCGAACAACCATTCCTTAACATAATAAAATGAACGGTTTCCTCAAAAAAGGTATCATTTTCATTTTCATCTATGAAATTAAAACTTTCGCGTTTGATTCGCACATGTATCAACGAACTTTCAATTTTCGTGGATAATCCGTCTATCCATGGTATTTCCCAAAAAAATAAAAATTCGTGTGAAATTCGGGTATGTGTCGTCCCCAAGTCTGATGTTCATTGGACCAGTCCCACCTCACCTTGCTGAATGCAAACTTCCTCACGACCGCAGGGATGTGTGAATCGATCCATTCATCTGAAGCTTCAATACTGCTCCACATGATGAGGCCACGAGCAAGAGTACGCAGCAGAAGCAAGTCCGGACGGACGTTGTCAAGAAGAAATTGAGTTTCTGGAACTGCAAGCCAATCCGCAATGCCTCGATTACCTGTCAGGGAGAGACATTTCGCATAGATTTGTATAAAAGTTGATTTCTGATGTTTGTAAATGTTTGCTTCAATCATTCTCATCATGATGATAAAAAACCTCATTTAACATTTGATTTGAAAAGATACACGATCGAAGCCACAAATATTCGAATAATATCTTTTAAAACAGAGAAGTTCAAGTTTGCGCTGATTTGACTTTTTTAAAAAAATAACTTTGGAATAATTGCGGCTTTGATCGCATATGAACTCGCATCTCAACTGAAGGACATTTCCCGCATATTTGAAAAATAGTGGAATTTGATTTGGAAATTTAAATAAAGTTGGCAAATTACGATATATTAGTATACAAAACATATTTAAATAGAAGGTATTAATCATTCTCCAAGAGTAACTCATTACAAGATTAACTAAATCTGCATCTGAATTTTCAGCTGTTCAAATACGATGGACTCGGCTAGGATCTGAATCCTTCCATATGCTCAGATAGGGGAACGCAACCTGTAGTTGAATAATATTTTGTAGCATTTAAAATTCTTTCATTATTGAGAAAAAGACAGTAGAAAGTTCAACAGAATAACAGGTTCAACATTCAGACATGGATATGATAATTTTCCATAAATTGTGCTCATATTTCCTGTCTTAGTCTCCTGAATATTAATGCGAAATGATTTTTCTCTCAATTCGCCTATTAGAAGCAGTGAATCAGACAGCCAATAGCAGACATGCACCCCCAAATAAGACACAGACATAAACCCCAACGTAATTGACCCAACGTCATGAATCTTGAATGTTGTAGCAATGTCATGAAGGGTAGCCGATGGTTTATGTATGCTTCAGAAGCCATGATCTGCAGCCTTCCATACCGAAGCAATGTAGAGTTAGACAAGGGTCGGACTGTGCGACAGAGAATCGTTGCATGACAGCGTATCAGTTAATTATTACACTTGACTATCGAACCCAAAACGCGAAGCCAATCAAGGGTTGGGACTACCTCAGTTTCACAACTTGCTTTAATTCATTAGCAGCCAAGTGAGAACGATGGTGAATTCTCAGCTGCGGTCAATCTCGAACACAAAGCCGTACAATCACATGATGTCAGTAGGAGAGTGGTATAGCCAGTCGCGTTTTCTTGCAACCTAAATCAGCAAATTGCGGAATAATTAGTTTAATACAGTTAAACAACTCCGAACGACGGATCGATTGACGATGCTGATGATATGTAGGCCTATATAGGCTTTGCGAACGTCGAAATTGCATGAAGTAGATGTTGTCAAATGTTTATTCTACCGGTTTCGGATAGGTGTGGAACAGCCGCTCTTATCCTTCATCTGGGATAGAAAGACAAAGCAATTATAAAGATTCAAATACCTGAAAATCTTGATTCTTGAAATGCCAAGCTAATCACTTGTCAAAAGGCTTTGGTTGTCGCATCCTGCAAGCATCTTGACTAAGAGATGAACATTGCGACATGACGCAAAAGGGACAGATCCATCTTAAACAGTTCATTGGTGTTATTTATGAAATTGAGAAGGTTGGGGTTTATTACCCAAACGATAGCAGCAAAAACTCCCCGAGCAGTTTTAGGTCGAAGTAATATTCCAAAAGTAAACAGACTGATCTTCGGCGTCCAGCGCCTTCGTTGGTCGATCTTATAATAGCGTTACGGGCCAAGCAAGCCGTGTGAAGATATATGAAGAGTGAGTGATATTAAGAATTGTGATGTCTGTATGAATGCATGTCTAATTGTGAAGTCAGATTGTAGTGTGGCAGTTCATATTTCCTGTTTATTGTAGGTTTCAAGTATGTGATTGCTTTGGCTTCTGTTATTGTTGTGTCTCGTGTGTTGAACAGTTTGCTAATGAGACCGACCTGAAACCTGGACCCGGTTCCTATGGGATGCCATTTGGCACCGCCTTTTGCAATAATTTTTATGCATAACCCCTGTCTATATAGCTAAACCCATTTAGATTTGGCGAGCCTCTTAATGTCGGCAAACACAAACATTTTGAGCTACTTTATCCACATTCAACCATATTCTCACATGCATTGCCGATTAGATGCATGATAAAAGCACATGTACACTATAGGAAATGACCTGAAGACATTCCATGCCAAAAATTATAACTCTGGGTTAAGTACTTTTCGTTTAATCAGAGAAAATATACAAAATTTCATTTTAGCCAAAAACTGCAATCTGCGTTCCATTGGATTTGCATGTGTTTTTCTTTGATCCTGTCTGACAAGAGGAGGAACTCACTAGAACTCGGCAGACGTGCCGATTTGTAGTAGGCATAGGGTGCACATCATTCTGTGAAAGTCTCACTTTCGGCCTCGTTCGCTGCAGAAACTCGTTCTGGCTGCCGGACTATACAATCTGACTTCACAATTAGACATGCATTCATACAGACATCACAATTCTTAATATCACTCACTCTTCATATATCTTCACACGGCTTGCTTGGCCCGTAACGCTATTATAAGATCGACCAACGAAGGCGCCGGACGCCGAAGATCAGTCTGTTTACTTTTGGATATTACTTCGACCTAAAACTGCTCGGGGAGTTTTTGCTGCTATCGTTTGGGTAATAAACCCCAACCTTCTCAATTTCGTAAATAACACCAATGAACTGTTTAAGATGGATAAGCCTTTTGACAAGTGATTAGCTTGGCATTTCAAGAATCAAGATTTTCAGGTATTTGAATCTTTATAATTGCTTTGTCTTTCTATCCCAGATGAAGGATAAGAGCGGCTGTTCCACACCTATCCGAAACCGGTAGAATAAACATTTGACAACATCTACTTCATGCAATTTCGACGTTCGCAAAGCCTATATAGGCCTACATATCATCAGCATCGTCAATCGATCCGTCGTTCGGAGTTGTTTAACCGTATTAAACTAATTATTCCGCAATTTGCTGATTTAGGTTGCAAGAAAACGCGACTGGCTATACCACTCTCCTACTGACATCATGCGATTGTACGGCTTTGTGTTCGAGATTGACCGCAGCTGAGAATTCACCATCGTTCTCACTTGGCTGCTAATGAATTAAAGCGAGTTGTGAAACTGAGGTAGTCCCAACCCTTGATTGGCTTCGCGTTTTGGGTTCGATAGTCAAGTGTAATAATTAACTGATACGCTGTCATGCAACGATTCTCTGTCGCACAGTCCGACCCTTGTCTAACTCTACATTGCTTCGGTATGGAAGGCTGCAGATCATGGCTTCTGAAGCATACATAAACCATCGGCTACCCTTCATGACATTGCTACAACATTCAAGATTCATTCGTCCAAGCGGGTCAAGGGGCCGGATTAAAAAATCAAACTTTAAGCATGTAAATTGGATTCTTAAGGCTGAACTAATGCGAAGAGCTAACAAAGACCGCATTATTGAGACCCAAGATAAAACAATCCGGTAATCTGCAAATACTCACCAAAAGAGCTCACCGCATGAACAGCCAGCAGACAGAGCGAGTTTCTGCAGGCAACGAGGACAAAAATGCGACTTTCACAAAATGATGTGCTATGCCTACTACGAATCTGTCCGTCGGCTGAGTTCTACCTGGTTCTTTTTCTTGTCAGACAAGATAAAAGAAAAGTACACGTTAATCCAATCGGACGCAGATTGATGTTTTTGGCGAATATGAAATTTTCTATGTTTTTGCTTATTACGGTATAAGTACTAAGCCCAGAGTCATAATTTTTGACATGGAATGTCTTCAGGTCATTTCCTAACATGTTCATGCACCCTTGTCTATGAAGCTAAAAATATTTAGATTTAACAAGCCTCCTAACGTCGGAAAACAAAACTATTTTGACCAATTTGATCCGCACTTAACCACATTCTCGTATAAATTGCCGATCAGAAGAATGATAATAACACATGCACATCATAGGAAATTATATGAAGACATTACATGTCAAACCTTGTGGCTCTAGACTTTTCGCTTGATCATAGAAAACATAAAAAATTTCATCTTTGCCAAAACCGTCAATCTGCGTCCCATTGGATTAACGCGTGCTTTTCTTTCATCATGTCTGACAAGCAGAGGACTCAGCAGACGCGAATATTCGTAGTAGCCATGGAGCATGCATCATTCTGTAATCTCATTTACGGCCTCGTTCTCTTCAGAAACTCGCTCTGGTTGCGGACTAGAAGGCAATCTCAAATGTTTTTGTTACAGTGACAATAATGCCCTGAGTACATACTTCCCTGTTATCCTGTTATTCTTTGTTATTCTGAGTAGCATTTGCTACTTCGAACTGAAGCCTGCGGATACGCACTTTCAGGCCAATTGCCTAAAGTCAGTGAAGAAACAATAATAGTGATGTGTTCTTAATAATTAATTTATTTTAAAAAATAATTGTTATGTGACTGTCTCACACTGTCTTCCTAAAAGTTCTTAAATATGTGCAAATGCTACGCTACTCTACTTGTCTACTTGGAAAAAAGGCTAAAGGAAGACAAAAACAGCGGTGGATGGGGAACATCAAAGACTGGACTCGACTGTCGTTGGAGGATATCAATAATCCTACATGTATATGGATGGATACTGTACTTGAAACAGATTTCAACTTGACCCAATAAAGCACATCATCATCGCATCACTTCTGCATCGGTCGATGAAATCATGTCTCAATTTAGACCCCGCATGTAGACATTAATCTCCATTAAAACTCTTACTAATAATCAGTCATTTTCTAAATTTATCTTTCTACAGATGGAACACGTACTCTGATATTGTTTTTTCAAACTGCATGACACATCGGTCGTCCCTTTAATTTCCTGTGACATGAAAACTTTAATCAGTACATGATCTCCTAGACAGATCATTCTCCTTCTATCTGATATTGACGTGTCATCAATATATCGGACAAAAATGGCTGAAAATCCAAGTAATTTGCTGACACTATTTCCAAATTCATCATAAATAATGGCAAATTTTAATGTCACACAGCCTACATGTCGGCAAGGAATTTGATCCATCGTCTCTGGTAGAAATTAAGTCACATGATAAAACATCAGCTGTTTGGTGGGAATGGCAGCTTGGCATTTAGAAATGATCTCGATGACGGACACGATTGCCTTATTCTCCTCACATTGATGGCTGCCTCGTTCTCCAGAGGCCTAAGTCATGTTTAACAAGATCGAAATTATTATATCTCGCGGTTTATGACGCTTGATAGTTGGAGATCCCACCAATATGATTAATAAACTTGTCACTAATGTACACCATAAAATAGGAAATGAATTTGAAATAAATGCACCAATGTCTCAGATAGCTGAAAGACATGTGACAAAAAGAGTAGTTGGGCAATCACGCTGATCAAGAAAGGAAAGCCTACAAGATTGTTCGACATTTCCCTTGTATATAGATATTCACTCATCTTTCCTTGCACAATGTACACATCATGTTCTTGTAATGAGAAAGTTTGGTTAACTACAAATACGACTGTAAACCCCACATATCTAGAGAAATCTAAAAAAGTACAGATCATAGTAAAATTAGTCATAGGATAAAACATGGGTTCTTAATGTGTAAACACGCCTGCTTGCAATAAGTTTCAATTTAACATGATTATAGGTTATTGGCTTACTGAGTCGAAGTTCCAAGAAAACGCATGAGCAAATCCTATGTATGACGACAACTTATGGTTTGTACTGCTCTTTTCTGTACATGTTGCTATCAAATAAACTAGAATCACTGTAGCACTATCATTATAGTATTGTCCTTTGGCATTAGCATTTATAACAGCTATTATCAATATATTACATTGCATGGTGAATTTTTGGTTTAGTATAAAAGTAAGATATACATGTGAGTAGGGGTTGCAATACCGGATCATTTTTACCAAAGCGGTATTTCAGTATTTGAGCAATGATAAAGCTGGTACTTCCGATATCACCGGTTGTAAAATGAAAACACGAAAAGCAATCTGCAACATGTTTTTTCATCAAGCAAAACATATTGAAGCAACAAATGTGCTAGTGTATGGGTTCGAAAAAATCCTATCGTAAACTCATCGTAACTCGTAAACTCAATTTACCGCTAAATCGAAATTTATGACATTTTTACAGAAAACTTAGATATCTTAATTTTTCAGTGAAGTTTTATCAGCACAACGTTCAATTTTCTGAGCAGGTAAAACGAACGAGACATGATTATTTCGTCTTAATACTGAACACTGGCTTAGGTATAGGCACACAAAGCGCGATGCATGAATGTCAATAACAAGGATTGACGGCAAATACAAGATTGAAAAATGATAGGATGAGTAATGGGCAAAAGACCGTTCCAGGCCACCATAAAATTCAAAAAAATAGTATCTTTAAAAACGACATAAATTCATGAATTTTGGTCATTTTTTCAGGTTATGAAGACCTAAATTCATAAATTTAGGCGTTTTTAAAAATACCCAATTTTTCAAATTTTTCAAAATCTCAAATTTGAGAATTACAATTTTACACCCGCCCTTAAAATCATGACCGTTCCAGGACACCGAAAAAATCATAAAAGTTGAGAATCTCAAATTTGAGAATTACAATTTTACACCCGCCCTTAAAATCATGACCGTTCCAGGACAAAGAAAAATCATAAAAGTTGAGAATTTCAAATTCATGAATTTTATCCATTTTTCAGGTTTTTAAAATATGAGATAACTAAAATTATGTGTCTAATAATATTTCTTTAAAAATGGAAGAAACAAACGTGGATGAAACAAAAGTGGAAGAAACCGCAAGAATATATCCTTCGTTATCACAGTTAAAAATAAGTGAATTGAATAAAGAAAAACATAAAGATAGAGTACGTTATATGAAAGATAAGGAATCTCAATTATTATTAAGATTAGAGCATTATAAAAAATTAAGAAAGAGATGGACTAAAGTTAAGAATGTAACACAAGGAATCGGCATATTCTTAACAATAAGTTTAGGTGCTTTAACAATTGTTATATCTTCAGGTGTTTTAGTAATTCCAGTAGTTGCTACAGCTTTAACAGGTACGGGTGTTTTTGCAACTTCACTTGTTACAATGTTAGATAAATCTTTAATAACTAAGAAACGAAAATCATTAAAAACTAAGCATTTACATATTAAAGAAGTCTATGATAAACTACATTACTGCTTTCAAAGAGTATGTGATGATAATGTTATTACGTTAGATGAGATTGAAAAATTTGATCAAATAGCTAATGAAGTAAATCAAATATCATTTCAATTACAGTCAGAAAAAGTTGATGATCAGAATAAACAGGATGGCAAAATTTCTAGTGATGGTAACACTTTTACTGATGGTAAAATTTCTAATGAAGAAAATGATAAAACTTTTTTAGAAGAGCTAAAAACTTTAAGCGAAAATTTAAGCAAAACTTTATTAAACAAAACTTAAAACGAGAAAACTTTAAACGAAAAGATGTCAGACAACAAAGCAATAAAAAAATAATTTGTACAGTAAAATGTTTTTGCTGTATTCCAATGTTACCACAAAATTCAAATATTATATTTTAAAAATGGATAAAATTAGAGCTGATAATTTTAAAAGAATAAAAGAATTAGAAGAGTTAATAAAACAAAGAAATATTATGAAAGAAAATCATCTTCAACATAGAATGATAAAAGCTGGTATTCAATCTGATATGTTTGAAAAAATGCAGCAAACCGAGCAAGTAAAAACTGATTTTGAGAAAACTATGAAACCATTTAAAACTCTTGAAAAAGAAAGTACAAATAATGATAAACAAATTGATATAACAGATCCAGAGCACAAAACTATATTAGATGACTATGGATTACTAGAATCAAACATTAATAAGAAATTACCAAAATCTATGCAATTCGAACATTCTATTTCATTTATAGATGGAAAACAATACCTAGATTTTATCTAGGACAAAAAGAAATATTTCCACAACCTTTTCGAGGTTTAATTTTTTCACCAGATTTTTTCACCTCCTTTTAATTTAGATAGAAATTTTTTTGATCTTTTAAGAGGAGCAGATTTAAATAATTATGCTGTAGAAGATCTCATATAATATAAAGCTATGTTAGATAGAGTTAAAGCAGGAAAAATTCTTAGACGTTATAGAGAATTAGAAAATTTATTATCAACGGGAGTTAAAGTAGGAAAAGGTTTTAAAACAGAAACAACTGTATTTTTACCAGATCATCCACAAGAATTACTAAATAGATTAAATATTTTAATATCTGCAATAAAAGAAGGACATAATTCTAGTTTCAATGAAATTCATGATATATTGAAAAGACTGTTAGAAAAGAAGATTCTAAATGAAGAGGATTATAAAAGTATAACGAACCGAAGGTTCCAGGGCTTCGCCCGTAGCTGAAATATGTTGTTGTTTTTAATTTTTTTATAAAAGATATTTATTCAAAATTTTAACTAAAAAATGTGTTCAGCAGATTTAGACAAAATTAATAATCATTTAGAAAATTTGACAGAGATTTTGGGTTCATCAAAATTTAGTACGACGTTAAAAATTATAACAACTACTTCATCACACACTTGTAATTTAGAACCCATTCTACATTTGGAACAAAATAAAAATTATCAAATTGCATTGACTAGTTTCTCCAGATTTAACACTATTCAAAACGTTATCAAAGATGTGAATGACCAATTTAGATATTCTACTGATAAAGGCAAAATGTGGAAAATACTAACTTTTCTTCCTGGTTCTTACGAAGTTGAATCAATATCAAATGAAATTAAGAGACATTTAGGTATACCATTTAAAGATAAGAAACAATTACATTTTGCAGTTGAACCGGAGGTTAATAAATTTTCTCTTACCTTAGACGAAAATCATCAAGTTGATTTTAATCATGATAGATCATTGTCAAAGCTATTAGGATTTAATAAACAAACCTATAGTCAAGGTTATCATTTAGGTGAGAAGATACCAAAAATAACTGAAATAAATTCAATTGTTGTACATTGTGACATTATTGAAGGAGGATATATAAATGGTAAATTGTCAAATTTAATATTCAGTTTTCCAGCTTTTACTGTACCCATTGGTTATAGATTAGATGTAATTCCACAAACATTAATATATTTCCCTATTACAAGAAAAACTATTAACAACATTAACATAAAAATCACTGATGAGAAAGGACAAGAAATAAATTTTGGAGTTGAAGAGATTCTGATAGATCTGTTGTTTCGGGAGGTATAAACTCCCGTTCGTGAGGTATAAACTCCCACGCGAAGCTAGAGAAGTTTAATTTTCTTCTTATTATTATTCTTCTTATTCTTCTTCTTTAAAAACAAAAAAAATAAAAAATTAAAAATAAAATTTTTTTATTAAAAAATGAGTGAAGTGCCCCCATTAAATAAAAAAAACTCAAATTTAATCATCATCCAAATTTATCTAATAAAGTTTTGTCAGTTATTTGTGGAAGATCAGGCTGTGGAAAAACATATCTATTATTTAAAATTTTAACGACTCCAAAGTTTTTGGATTATAACAATCTTATAATTTATACAACAACAGCAGAACAACCCGTCTATCCATTTTTAAAATATGGATTTGAAAATAATCTTAAAAAAACAGCAATTGCTTCATTATTCAAAGAATATGAAAAATCTGAAGATGAAGAAGAAATAAGTTCGTGGTGTGAAGAAGCAGCAAAAAATAATCAGTTAGTTGAATCCAATAAAAATAAGCATATAAAGATACAATTAATAGATGATACTGGTAATATGCAAGATCCTAGTAAACTAGATAAAACAATGAAACATTGTGTAATTTTTGATGATTGTGTTAATGATAGAAGTCAGTCAGTTCAGAGAAATTATTTCACAAGAGGTAGACATAACTGTAGTGTTTTTTATTCAACACAAAGTATGTATTCATTAGACGGAAGTGTTATTAGAAAGAATGCAAATATATTTATACTATTTGAAATAAATGCAAGAAACTTAAGCGATTTGTTTAGAGATTTATGCGTAAGAAATAAAGATGAATTTAAACAATCGTGTAACAATGCTTGGTCAAAAGATTATGGCTTCATTACAATTAATATTGATAAAAAATTCATGATAGAGTTATAGAACATTTGTTTGCCGAGTGATAAAAATATACAAATATAGTGTTATAATATTTTATTTTTTTTATTTTATGTATATATCAAATTTGTCTATCTTAGAAATTAGAAAATTAAAAAGGTTCAGTCCATCATTCCATCAGGAAAAATCTTTCTTTTATCATCAAATGGATCTAATGCTAATTTATGTTCCTCTTTTAAATACATTTTATGTTTCTTTGAATTAAGTCTATAATTACATGCTGTTTTTATTTCATTATTAAATAATACATTTTTATAATCTTGAAATGTTATTTGATTAGCCACTGATGCCTTTGAAATTCCTTTTAATGTTTTATGTGTTTTAATATTATTAGTTGTGTTACAACAATAACATTTAGATTTTAAAAATATAGCTTCTGTTATGAAATCTTCATTTCCTAACTCATCTTTTACTTTACATAAATCAGAAGGATGAATGATATCCTTTATTTTATTAATTTCTTCATCAAGTGAAGAATTATACGGTATTGTTAATTCTAAGAAAACAAAATCGGTATCTGTAAAGTGTAATTTATAGTTTTTGCCATAAGCAGGTGTTAAATAATCATATATAAATCTATACATAAATAGTTTAGCTAATTCTAATATAGTGAATCCAATAAAATTAAACTTATCATGTTTTACGCTAATTCGACGTAAATGTACAGCACATAGTTCATCACTAAATCTAGTAGTTCTTTTATATGTAGGTTTCCTTGTTAAATTTTGAAATCTATCTCTATCATAAACTATTTCAATATTTTGTCTATTACGCACATTTTCTGAAGTCTTACCATAAAATGCATTATTCATTAATTTGAAGAACACGTTTCCAAAATCATCTTTATTTCTTTTAGCTATTTTACGTTTTTCAATATTGAACTCTATATAATCTTTTAACCACCTAGATTTTCTATACACTAGTTTCCGGTGAATTTTTGTGAGAATCATTCCATGATCTAAATACCAATCTAGCATTCTTCCTTCAACAACATACTTTCCTTTATTACTTTGTGTTAACATAAGTTTTTTTGTTGGTCTGTATTTCTTAGGAATTAAAGATTTTTGATAATCTGAAAAATCTTCTATATTGGGAATTTTGTTTTCGGGACAGAAAGGAAAATATTTTGTTTTATCTTTTATTTCATCAGGATATACTAAATCAACTTCATATATATAACCATGATTATAATTTCCATCATATGTTTTTTGATAATCTAGAATATTACACCATTCCATCTCACCTGTTAGTAATTCTTGTATCATGCAAGAAGAATATAAGCTATTAAAATCATAATATAACAAATAGTTTTCTCTCATGAATTCATCAACTGTTGCTTGACTCTCTTCATTTGATATAAGTCCTATATTTTGATTAAACAATTTTATAAATTGATCTTTTTCTTCTAGATTTAAAATTTTTAAATAACCATAATCATCAGGATTTACTTTCTTATTATAACATTTAACATATCTATCAACTAAAAATGATGAAACACCACCTCTAATTCCAGATTCAAAAAATAATAATTTATCATATTATTTTCTTTATAATGTTTAAGTTTAATGCCAGTATGTTTTAATCCTGCCAGCCATGCTAAACCTGGTGTAGAATAACAATAACATGGATCTATTCCGTAATATTCTAAACACATGTCACGAAAGTTTTCAAAAAGATCAGCTAGTATTAACAGATCTATCTGAAGATATTTCATTGTATAATCATACATTGTTCTACAATTTAAGTCCCTCCAATTCTTTTCAGCTTCTCCATAGTCTTCTTCAGATAATTGTGATTGTTTTAATGTTGATTTAAATTTATTTATTGGAGGAAGTTGTTTTTCTTCCATAATTTTATTCACAGAATTAAAATCTCCAGTTATATATTCATACGGAAATATTCCTTTTAAAGGTTTTAAATTATATTTATTTAATATTTTACATTGTTCAGGTTTCAAAGTTTTTCCCATAACATCTAATGAATAAGGAGTAAAAAATCTAAATGCATCTAAAATTCTAATACAACCTAATTGCATTGAAAAATATTCTTCTTCTGTTTTACATAGTACATTTATTTGTCGTTGTTGTAATTTTTCAGATGAAAATAAATCTTTCATTACTAGATGGAAATCATATTTAGAACCATTGTAGAAATATAGAGGAACAAAGATATATTTAAATTTATTAGCATTAAGATTACAAGAATTATGTGCTGCACCTCTATATAATCCATTTAGATGATCATGATCTTTTACTTTATCATTACCCAATTCTTTTCCACAGTAAAAACATTTTGTTTCATTAATAAAATTTAATTTTTCTATTTCTGTTAATGGCATCATTGGTATATTTGTTTCAAGCAATTGTGAAAAATAATTTTGTAATTCTTCCACTTTCTTTGTAAACATTTCTGAACTATCTTCACCATAGTATTGATAATATTCTGATTTAAATAATTCAGGATAATTTGAATGAATGTACATTCCCCAACATAATGGTTTTTGTTCAAATAAATATTTTTCTTTACTTTGTTCAGGTGCACTTTTTTCATATTTACAATGATCAGAATTATCATTTTCAGAATTTTGTGTCATATTAACATTATATGCTTCAAAATCACAATAAATTGTAAAGGGTACTTTATTTTTAAAATACCATTTATTATATTCTCAATAATCATCTTTGGAAATGTGTTTCTGACTGCTTCATTTTGTTGACAGTTCTCCAAATGTCTATTCATTTCTTCTTAAGTTCTAAAATTTGTCATACATTGAAGACAAGGAAAATTAGCATTATCTGAAGTTTTTGTAAATATAGAAACATCTTTACACAATATAAAATGACCCTGATAATATAATATATTCGCTTGTGCTGGTTGCTTTGTTTGTTTTAATTTTTCAAATTTATCTTTATATATTTCATGTGTTTCATCAATTTCTTTTGTAAGATTAAATGTATTTCGATGAAAATTTTGATTCAATATTTGTAGCAGATAAATATATTCTTTATCATATTGTTCTTTATATTAATGTTGACATTTTTTTAAAGATTCATTTATTTTTTGATTGGTTTCATTTTCTTCATTATTTAATTCTTTATTGTCTTCATTTAATTTTTGTATCGTTTCTATCTTATTTTGATATTTATGGCCATATTCTTGTACTAATATTTTTGTTTGTTGTTGATAATCTGTTTTACATTTCTGTAAAATTTCATTTAAAGTTTGTAATTTTTGTTGATATTCTAAAGATATAGATAAATAATCGGAATCATAATCATAATTATAATTACGTCCTTTATAATTATTATGATTAATCATTATTGGTGATAGTGTTTTTATAATTTCAAATTTTTCAGTACATATTATATTCCCTTGGTAAAAAATATTATGATGCATGTAATTTCCCCAATCATTATAAACTATTTCTGATTGACATAAATTTTTATTATTCAAATAAAATTTTTTTGAATCTGAGTAAAATGGAGTAATATTACCAATAGAAACATAATTCACATTTAATTCAAAAACATTTACTTCTATTAAATTTTTATTCTTTTTATGAAACTTTATTAACCTATTATAATCATATGGAAATTCATCTAAGCCATCAGAGAGATCAAATTCATTTATGTATTCTTCTTTATTGTAATGACTTAGTCTTTCTTTGTGATATTTTGCAGGATGTAAATGTGCTATAATACTCCACAGAAAACAATAATCATCTTCATTTTTTATGTTGATTATTTGTGGTGAACTGAAAGGTAAAGGAACATAACTACCACCAGTATTCTTTTTATATTTATCAATTACTATTTCTTAGATAGTATTTTAACAAATCTCCAACCAGATTCACGTGACTGGGCTTCAATTATACAATTTTCTAATTCAAGTATCATTTGTTCAAATATGGGTTGTATATCAATTACATTATGAATTTCTTGTGAATTTGTAAAATGTCCTTGTATTATTTCTTCAGGAATTCCATCAGGTCCAGTTTTTGTATAAAGTACTTCTACATTCATATAACATTTGAAAGATTTCTTAAATATATTATAAAAGTTGGTTAGAATATCAGAAAAAGTTTTATCGGTTTCATTATGTTCAACGGGCGAAGCCCTAGAACCTTCGGTTCGTACCGATTCATTAAATAAATATTTTATATCTGTTACGGCTTCATCAAATTCATCTATTTCGTTAAATTCATCTGTATAGCTAAATAAATATCTTCCATCTGGTACGGGCCAAGCCCTAAAACCTTCGGTTTGTATGGACTCATCTTCACTATTAAAAACTTTCTTATATTCTGAATGTGAATAATCATCAAATATTTTTTTAACTTTTATATCAGTAGGTAATGTTTCTAGATAGTTTATATAATTATTTAATTTTAACATATTTCCTTCATCAACTCGATCTACATTTTGTAAATGCATTTTACTATTTAAATGAGATTGATAACTTCTTTTTGTTTGCAACTTTTTTTACATAAGTTACAATAAAACTTGGTATTTTCCATTTTTTTTATTTTTTAAAGAAAAAATTTGTGTTTTAATTTTAGATATAAACATTCTAATATCAAGGTTTTGAGAGTTATTTTATATTATTATATATTTCACGTTCTTAAGTTATTTTATTTTCTTTATCACATTAAGTTTTATCATATAACGTTTTATCAAAAGATAATTTAAATTTATTTTCACCAACTATTGATTCTTCATCATCATCAATTGATTCTTCAACATCATAAATTACACTTTTTGTTATAGGATGCCATTCCCTGATAGGATACCATTCCCTGATGGGAATATCTAATTCTAAATTATATTTATTATTTGATAATAATATAATAGAGAGAAATATTGGTCTTTGATCTCTTTTGGAAAATTTAATAACACCTCCATAATATGAATCACTTTTAGTTTTTATTAAAGATGATAAGATTTTAACTTGATTAGATGTAAATCCTAATTTAAATTTTGTAGACCCGACACATAGTTGTCTAACAGTATCTTCAACTATTCCATCATTATTATTTTCAATTGTAAGAAAATGAAATTTAGATAAATTTGATTATATGTAGTATTAATATCATGTTGAGATATAAATTTTTCTTCACTTAAATTTTTATAATCTTTTTTACCATTTACACCTTTTTCAGATGTTTCAGAATCATCATCTATATTATCATCATATATATTATTATCATTATTATTATAAGATTCTTTAAAGTTATTATTATTGGATTCTTTAAAATTATTATTATTGGATTCTTTAAAATTATTATGATTATGATTATGGTCATTGTTAATAGTATAAGGTGCCGTCCACATATAAATTTTTTCTTGTTGAGCTAAACCATTTATGTAAGATTTTAACAAATTAATATTTAAGTTTAAATATAATCCTATATAAGTATCATCATCATATCTTTGGGGCATTTCTAATGTTTCTTGTTTATAAATTGTGTCTCTATAATAAACTTGACATAATAATTCTTCGTTATGTTTTTTACTCTCTATGTGAATGTTATATTGGTTTTGTTCATCAAAAAATAATCTTATTTTTTCTTTTGAAAACGATTTTAATTTTTTAACTAATTCTTTAATATTGATATAATTGATAATTTTAGTTTCTATCCAATCAGTATTACTAATTGGTAAAACTGCTCTAATGAATCCGTAAACATTATTATGACCTATTATAACCATATTTTCTTTATTTAATTCTACATAAGCCACATCATTATATTTACTTACAATATCCATAAATTTAATAAATGGATCACCTGGAAATATACACTAATTAGTTTCTATGGAAGGTAAACCGTTTGTTTGTTCTCTAAATATTTCTGCTTGTAATTCGAATAAAATATTTACATCTGTACATGGATTATTATTATTATTATTATTATCAAAACATTTATTTTCAAATCCCGTTGATCTCGTCGAATAAGAAGAACAGGATGATACGGACGAATAAATTTTTTTTAAATTTGTTTATCCATTTTTTTATTTTTATTAGAAAAAATTTTATTTTTTTATTATTAGAAAAAATTTTATTTTTTTATTGTTAAAAAATGATGTTACCAAATGTTGGTGGAGGTGCATATATCCCGAATAATCGTGAATTAGAAATAGAGATAGAAAATTATATCATGAAAACTGGAGACGTTTTATCTGGTACATTGCATCTTTCTATTCTTCCGCAACAAAATACAGAGTTAACAAATAAACAATATGTTGATACACAAATCAATGACTTAAAAGAAAAATATATAAACGATGTTTTGGTTCCACTGATGAATGAATTAAAGTTGCTAAAACTTAATGACAAATCATTAAACGAAAAATTATTAAAACTTGATAAAAAGGATAGAGAGCTAGAAGCAGATATAGCAAAACTTTTTAAAAAGATTTCAGAACAATCAAAAATTTTAATATTACTTTCTATAAAGTTAAAATCTGCAGTCTTTAAAAATAAACATCAGATAAAAATGTTAAAAGAACAATTAGAAGATGAAATAGAAAATCTACCTGAAAGAATTTTAAAAAATTTAAAGCAGTTACAAACTACATTCCAAAAAAGTGTTGATGAATTAAGTTCTAAAATTACTCAACAAATGAAAAAGATGAATAGAATAATAAATGAAGTAAACTCACTTAATCAAAAAGTTGATAAAATGAAAACTCTTAAAATCAATTTAGAAAATGAATTTAAGAATAATTTACAAGAAAACTCTAAAGAAAATAAAGAACAGTTAGATTCTGTTAAAAGACAATTAGATGTTCTTAAAATTAAGTTAAATGCTCTTAAAACGGCGTTGAAGATGAATCAGGAGAAAATGCAAGTTAATAGAAAAGAAATTAAAGTACATCACACGCTGCTTCACGCAATAGATAAAGTGCAACGGAAAATTAATAAAGTTATCACGAAGTTGTTGGACATTCACACACGTAAATCTTGATCATAAACGTAAATCATAACGTAGATATTTTTTCCAAAAGTCAAATTTATTCCTAAAAAATGCCTATAATTTATAAACACAATCTTAAACATTTTGCTTCAAATCAAAAAATTGCTCATGAACCATCCATGAAATCTGTTTACCATTATGACAGTGTAGAAACAATTCAAAAAGAAGGAGCCGGTATATTTTCTGGTATTGGAAGTATCGTTAACTTAATTAAAAATAATAAAGATTTGATTACATCTGCTGCAAAAGGAGCAGCTGCTATAGGTAGTACAGCTAGTTCAATATCAAATGCTGTTAAGTCTCAAAACGAATTAAAACAACTAGAAGCTATTCGTAAACTTAGGAATGATTCTGAAGAGCTAAAAAAATTAAAAAAACTTTCAGAGGAAAAAAAAACAAAATTGCTAACATAGCTGTAGGGGGTGAAACCTTGAGGAGCGGAGCTCCGTCTGATAGTAAACATAAGAAGAAATCAGGCGTAGCCATGAAACGTTCAATTGAAGAAATAAGAGGTAATGGTGTTAACAGCAACCTTCGGTCTAACCAGTAAAAAGCTGTAGCGGAGCTGGTCTAGCAAAATTCTAAAATTATATTTTAGTAAAATTTTTCTGGGTGTGAGAAAAACAAAAAGTCAAATTATTTTTTATAAAAATGTCTTCGCTTATCGAAAATAAATTTAGATTAGACGATCCTCCGTTCGTCAGTTACAATCAAAAAAAGAATGACTATATAAGAATTGCTATGAATCCCGGATCTTCCAGTAGAGTAAATACTGGAGGAGATTTAATTTTTGAAGTTGATAATCAGCAGAGTTATTTATATTTACCTGATTCATTTTTACACTGTGAATATTCTTTATATAGTGATGCTAATTTTACAACACCATTACCAGATACCGCTAATATTGCATTAGAGAATAATTTCTTTCCAAAATTATTTACACAAATGCGTTTAGATGTTGCAACTCAAAATATAGAAACAATAAGTGATTCTCCAGGTGTAATTGATACAATGCTTAGATTTGTAACAATTGGTGAAAATAATATAAAGTATGAAATCGAAGGTTGGTTTCCTGATACTAATGATGGTATAATTGTTGATGATTTAACTCACACTGGAACAGATGCCGCAGGAATTGCGAAAGATGTAGAAAATATTGCAAAACATTTAAATATAACAAATAATGATGCATATAAAGAAAGACGTGAATTTAACAAGAAAAGTAAACAGACAGTTAATTGGTCATTGTCTCCATTATTCGGATATTTAGATTATGACAAAATATCATATCAATTAAAATTTAAATTAATAATTCATCGCACAGCAAATCATGAATTAATCTTTTATGGTAAGACTGGGAAAAAAGCATATTTAAAAATTGATAGACTTGAATGGTGGATTAAGCATATTACTCCCAGTTTAGATGTTGAAACAGCTATTGCAAAAAGATTAAATACTAACAAACCAATTCCAGTAAATTTTCTAAAGCGTACTGCTAGTTCAGTAACTTTTTCCGAACAAAGATTTAACTGGCATTTTACTAGAACTTCGAATACTCCAAGATATTTATTACTAACTTTTCAAAGAAATAATTCTCCAAGTTTTGATAAGAACAACAATCTCTTCCATATTAATACAATTCGAAGTTTACAAGTTTCATTAAATCAAACCCGATATCCAATTGATCCATTAAGATTCGATGATACCAATAATCAATTTATGGAAGGATATGATTCTTATCGAAATCTTTGTATAGAATTTGGAGTTGAACCACAATTAACTCCTAGAGATTGGAGACATTTATATCCTGTTTTCTGTTTCGATTTAAGTGCACAATCTGAAGATATTATCAAGACTGGTTGTGATGTAACAATTAATATTGAAAAAAAAGATTCCACAACTTCATTGATGGCTTATGGTTTATTGCTAGAAGATGTAAAATATTCTATTGAAATTCTTAATGGAAAGATGGCTAGGATCGGCTGAAGCCTCGAAGAGCTTCGCTCCGATAAGTTAATTAAAATTTTTGATAACTTAAAATTTTGATAACTAGAATAGATTAAAAATTTTTAGTAACTTAAAATTTTTTCATAACTAGAATAGATTAAAAATTCTTAACCTAAAATTTTTTGATAACTAGAATAGATTAAAATTTTTGATAACTTAAAATTTTTTATTAAAAATGTCGCAAGCGAAAAGTAATAATAATAAAACTGATGAATTAAAATTACGTAATATTGTTGACAAAAATACCCCTAAAACTATTACGATTAACAAAAAAAAGTATTACATAAGTAAACCAATGATAGAGAATATTCAATTACAAGAAGAAAATGGCGGAATTCTCCCATTAATTCCACTAATAATAGGTGGCATAGCAGCAGCAGGAAGTGTTGCAGGTGGGACAGCTGGTATTGTCCAAGCAGTAAATGAAAATAAATCAGAGAAGGCAGCATTAGAAGAACAAAAACGTCATAATAGAGAGTTAGAGAAAGTTGCTAGGGGTGACGGAATAGTAGATAATTTTATTAGTAAATTAAAATTAGTTGATGAAGGAAAGCGAGTTCTTAAAAATATTCTACACAATGTTGATGATTTAATTGAAATTAAAGAAACTAAAGATGGTTCTGGAATATATCTAAGTCCTAGTATGATAAGGTAATAACCTCAGGACCTTTGGTTCTATTCGGTAAAACTTTTATTTTATCTTTTAAAATTTTTTTATCTTTAAAAATGGATTCCGCAAAGTCTACAAATTCCGAAAATTTAACTAAATTAAAAATTTCTAATTTAGATTTATTGAATTATCTATTAAACAAAAATAAAAACTCAAACTGTCAGCATATTGGAGGTGACATACAAAAAACATTAGAAAACTTTCCTGGATTTATTTGGAGTAAATATTCGAAAGAAAAACATCTTCCTGGTCATTCATATACCGGTCCAGGAACTCGATTAGATATAAGACTAGATGAGAATAATAATCCGAAACCAGGTGAAGAACCAATAAATAGAGTAGACGCCGCCGCTTATAGACATGATTTAGCTTACCGAAATCATGATCTAAGTTCTCGACATGCAGCTGATAAGAAGATGATTCAAGAATTAGATAGTATTCAGAATCCTTCCTTTAGAGAAAGAATTGAAAGAATGTTTGTTAAGAAAGCTTTACAAGCTAAAATATTGCTCGGTCAGGGTTTAAATGAAACGACAGCAAAGCTGTCTGAGAGCAACGCTCGAACCTACGCGTCTGAAATTCACAAGGAATATAGAAGGCCTAAATATTTATTGAAAGTAAAAGTATTTAATAAAGATGATATTTGGAGTGCTGATCTTGTTCATATGCCGAATGATTCTGATTATAAATACGCATTGACCGTTATAGATTTATATACACGATATGCTTGGGTAAAGCCTTTAAAAAATAAGTGGTCTGTCAGTTAAATATGCGTTTGAAGAAATCTTTAAAGAAACTAATAGAAAGCCAAAAAAATTGTTTGTTGATAAAGGGTCGGAATTTTATAACCGAAACGTTCAGCCACTATTTGAAACTGTTTATTCAACTGAAAATGCAGGGAAGGCCGTAGTGATAGAAAGATTCAATAGATCATTAAAAAATAAAATTTTCAAAAAATTTACTGAGCAAAGAAATCAGAAATGGTTGAAGATATTACCAGGAATTGTAGAGCAGTACAATAATAAAGTTCATTCAGGTATTGAAGAAACCCCAAAGAATGCTTCTGACGACCCTGATTTAATACGAAAGAAAATATTCGAAAATAATTATTCGAATGAGAGTAATCCGAATTTACAGAAACTTAAGCCGAAATTTAAAATTGGAGATAGAGTTAGAATATTTAAGTATAAGAATAAATTTGAAAAGGGCTTCGTCGGATACTGGACGAAAGAGATATTTGAAGTTTGTAAAATAAATCAAACTTATCCGATTACTTACGAAATCAAAGATTTAGATGATGAAAATATCAGAGGCCGATTTTATCAAAATGAATTACAACGAAGCGAGCTTTAATTATCATTATCATTATTATTATTGGAACTAACGTTTCGGGAATGAAATTCCCTTGTTCAATTCTAACATAATATCTAGAAATGGTACTCCTTTTTGTAATTTAAATAAAACATAAAGACATAATTGACCACAATAAGTAGTTCCCGGTTTTTGAATTTGAAATGTATTATAAGTTCCATTGCCAGGTAATTTTTTAACTTCGTTTGTAGGTGGAAGTCCGTATGAGTCAAAATAGTAATTATCTCCATTTTTATTAGACATACCTGCAGACCAATGTACACCTTTTTCATCTGACGTATGAAGATTTGTTATGAAATTTATAGTTGGAACTTTGTTCCGGGAACTGAAGGTTCCTGTTGGCTTATTTTTTAGGAATTGTAATTCGTCTCTCATTAGGACATGAAAATTCTTTATTCCCAATTGATTTGCGATTTTCTTTAGATCAAAATTTGTAGTTGTTTGCGTTCCATATAATTTTAAAAACTCATTTATGTTGCTCATTTTATAATAAAAAAATTTCTTAAGGGACCCCTAGAAGTCAGAAGGGAGGGGGTAGTAGAACTACGTTCATATGATAACGAAGGATATATTCTTGCAGTTTCTTCCACTTTTGTTTCTTCCATTTTTAAAGAAATATTATTAGACACATAATTTTAGTTATCTCATATTTTAAAAACCTGAAAAATGATTTTCAAAGTAAAAAATGATCTTAATCACAAATTTTAGATTCTTAACTTTTATGATTTTCGGTGTCCTTGAACGGTCATGATTTGAGCAATGAAAAATGTCATAATCACACACTTGAGATTTTGAAAAATTTGAAAAATTGGGTATTTTTAAAAACGCCCAAATTTATGAATTTAGGTCTTCATAACCTGAAAAAGGGTTCAAATTCATGAATTTATGTCGTTTTTAAAAATACCGATTTTTCAAAAAAATGGTACTTTTTAAATGGTCTAAATTTATGAATTTAGGTCTTAAAAACCTGAAAAAGGATTCAAATTCATGAATTTATGTCGTTTTTAAAAATACCATTTTTTGAATTTGTCTTGTCCTCAAACGGTCTTTTACCCATTACTAGGATGAATTGAAATCATGATCGACAAAATGACATAGGATTGAATAGCACGGC
Organism: Prostheceraeus crozeri; assembly: GCA_907163375.1. NCBI lineage: Eukaryota > Metazoa > Platyhelminthes > Polycladida > Euryleptidae > Prostheceraeus > Prostheceraeus crozeri. The sequence continues at coordinate 559,317 of CAJQUW010008706.1, forward strand.
AGAAAGTGGTTATTCAAGAGTTGCTTTTCAACCTTCTTTCTACAGATCTCATGACAGCAAAAAGTTCAATCCAAGCTATTAAATTTGGAGCCATGAACAGAGAACACATGCCCAAAAACGAATCTTAGCCTTCCCGAGCGGGTTGGCAGACGCTTCAAGTAGCTTAGAGTTACAGCCACCCTCCATAGGCAACACTCAGTCTCTTCTACAGGTACTCCTTCGGTAGAGCCTGCTCTGTAACAAAGGAGTACGCATCAAAAACTAGGATCTAAAATCCCACACAAAGCCAACTTACTCACGTGCTGTCATGTATATATTGACAAGATTTTCGGCCAATTCCTTTTGCATTGAGGATAACTGTTCTTTGCTTTGCTTGATTTCTAAATCTAAAATACCTGATTGGAACTGATCAGATATTTTTTGATGATTCTTTGATTTTTTTTCTAATTTAATGTTTGCAGATTTTGGTTTCAGTTCCTTTTCTTTACACGTTTGATTGAACATTATGTCTCCGATCAGTTTAATGCATTTGTGAAGTATTCTTTCTGTTTTTCCATACTGTTGGTTTTTGTTCTTAGATAATAATTTCAAAATTAGAAATGAGTACCAATTACAATCAAATGGTATTCCACATCCAACCGCGTGATCTCCAAACTTATCGCCATGATTGCCACAAACTGGGCAGGGGGCGTCATCGGGAGAGATTTGGAGAACCAGTCTGTAAAAGGTGACGAGACGATAGACTAGAGCAGGGATGCACAACATACGGCCCGCGGTCCGGATGCGGCCCGCGTCGAAATATTCTGTGGCCCGCAAGCAAGATCGGAAGAGTTGAAACTTGAAAGGGTTATTGAAACTTGAAAAGGTTATGATAGCAATACAATAGTTAAATTCTCTTCTGACACAATTTCATTTGATAAATCTGAGTCACAGTCTCTTAGTCGAATGTACGGCAATAGTTGAATTCATTTCAACTCGCAGTTTCTCACGTACAGCAGCTATTGGATGGAGGTACGGCTAAGGGAGAAGCAGTGACGCGAGTCATCGTCATGTGATGACAATGACCGACAAGGGATTTCCCGTCTCCATACAGAACAATGTCAGAAACAACATGCGCAATACGACTGACTATAAACCAGCCTTTAAGTCTGCATTTCACTTTCACTCGCGACGTGTGCATCTGTGACATCTACGCCTCATTACATTCACCATTCCTTATAAAGTTTTTTACCATGTCATCATCATCAGCAAAGAAAAGGAAAATTGACACTGAACATCGCAGATTTAATCCAGAATGGACAATAAAGTATTTTTTCATCGAATCGTACGGGAATTGCATTTGTCTTATTTGCAATGAGCGCATTTCTGTTCCCAAGGAATATAACGTTAAGCGGCATCATACAACAAAACATTCTGCAGAAATGCAACTTGAAGATAAAGAAAGAATGGAAAAAGTAGAAAAGTTAAAAGCGCGACTACATAAACAACAAACATTGTTGAAGAAAGGGGATTCAATGGCAGAGTCAGCAACGCTTGCCGGCTATCGAATTGCTCAGCTTATTGCGACCACCGGTAGATCATTCAGTGATGGGGAATTCGTCAAGAAAAGTGCTCTTATTTTGTATGATGAGTTGTGTCCAGAGAAAAAGACTTCATTTGAATCAGTTCCATTATCACGATTTACAGTTCCTCGTCGTCTAGATGACATAGCTTCTGACATCAAGAGACAATTGAAAGATTTGTGTAAGAACTTCGAACATTTCTCTTTAGCGTGTGATGAAAGGGCTGATAATGTGGATACCGCTCAACTACTCGTGTTTATCCGTGGCGTCGACAAAGACTCCAATATCACACAAGAGCTTCTTGATCTCCGGTCAATGAAAGGTCGTACGACAGGACATGAAATACACACAGAATTATGTGCTGCACTACAAACAATGGACTTGCCTATATCGAAATTGGCAAGCATTTGCACTGATGGATGCCCTTCCATGGTTGGAAAAGACAACGGAGCAGTAAGTCTCTTGCTTAAAAGCGTACCTAATGCTGATCAAAAGGTAAGCCAATTCCATTGCTTCATCCATAATCAGGTTTTGTGCTCAAAAGTGATCCAATATAATCATGTTATGCGCATTGTGGTCAAAATTGTCAATAACATTCGATCACGAGGTCTCCGTCACCAACAATTTCGTAATTTTCTAGGAGAAATTGAATCTGAGTATGGTGATCTTTTATATCACACTGAAATACGATGGCTTAGTCGTGGTGCGGTGCTACAGCGATTTGTCGGTTTGAGAAGTGAAATCCTCACATTTTTTCATTCGATTGATATAGAGTTCGATGAGTTACGCGATAGTCTGGCTGATTGATTTGGCCTTCCTCACTGATATAACAACACATCTGAATAATTTGAATCTTCAGTTACAAGGCCAGAACCATTTTATAACAGACTTATTCTGCGCTATTAAAGCATTTCAATTAAAATTAGAGCTGTTTGAAAGCCATATGAGAGCGTCAAACTTAACTCATTTCCCTACTTGCTGTTCATTTATGACCGAAAATACTGATGCATGTGCCAAATTCGCTGACGATATCAAGTAACTACGCTTGGAAATCGATAGGCGGTTCCAGAAAATTGATGGGAATGAGTTTGATTTATTTAGGGACCCCTTTTCTGTTGAAGTTAAAGATGTCCCTCCACAGATGCAGCTCGAACTCATAGACATCAAAACGTCTGATTCCGAAGCGAGAAGATTCAGAAGCGAGACAATACTTGATTTTTATAAAGAACTCAACAGTGAAAAGTACTCAAAGATAAAAGAAAATGCCAGGAGAGTTGCTTGTACGGAAGTACGCATATTTGTGAGTCTACATTTTCATTGTTGAAACTGACAAAGTCAAAATTGAGGTCGCGTTTATGTGACAAAAATTTGTCAAATTCACTGAGAGTCGCCACCTCGAATGTTGAGCCAAATTTGGTAAACTTGGCCAGAGATAAGAAATGTAAAACTTCTCACTGACTTGAAATTGTTATTTCATGTTCAACAATACATTTTAGCTGTGCATTTTGCGGTCTTTTTTTTTCTACATGCACCGAATCTAGTAATATCGTGGTAGCTAATACATAATGCTACATATGCACGTACGTTTATTTGTAGTAGCGGATTTAATTTATATTGCAAGTGCATTATTATTTATGAAATCAATCTAAATGTACTTCTATATTAATAATCTCTAAAGTTAATAATCATTGTCACTTTTATATATGAATATAATGCCCATTTTTAATAAGATATCAAAATATTGTTGACCTAAGGCCTAAATTATTTATTTATGTATTTATCATGTTTGAAAATATACATATATGTGGCCCGCTAGATATAGTCATGAGAAATGTTGGCCCGCCTCGAAAATAAGTTGTGCACCCCTGGACTAGAGGATCTATCACGAGTCCTAATGACTTGGATGGCACAACGTTCAGGTAATCACCATTATGCGGGAAGTGAGTTAAGTCGCGTTCTGTTTCTATCGTCAGAATTCGAAAAAGGACCCCTTGCTGGTCTTGTTTGTCGATTTCCCGAGACATGAAACGATCGGATGCCATGTATGGTAGCCACGACCATAGGTTTGCTGGAGCTCGACACTTCTTTTGAGTCCAGAAGGATGAAACTACAATTACAAAAACTGTTACCCTATTCCGCATATGTGATCCCTCGTCGGGATTTGTGACAGTATGTCTTTCTAAAGCAGTGGTTCTCAACCTTGTATGTTCCATGGCTCCCTTCCAAGTTAATCATTTTACTGTGGCCCCCTTGTTCTATAGGCTACTTGATTCGATAGTTAATTATTTCTTCTTTCAATTTCTTTGTTACGGAACCATCAAATTGTATTTCTTCATTATTTCCTTGATGCACCTCATGTCAATGTTCGATTTTTATTTCATTTTTATTTTAGATGCTCTCTTTTCATTTCTAAGTTGATCTACGTTAATGTACATGTAAGTAGTATATTTTGAAGAGACTTAAATTTTGAAACAATACTGTAAAACAAAGGACTATTCGAGTTATTTCTTCGTTTTTTCTCTAAATTTCTATGTGGCAGGCTAAACAAATCAAATATTCGCTTTTAATAGAAACAAATCATTCTGAACAACAATTCAATTCGATTTCTGTTCTTGTCCCTTAAGCACAAGCTTTTTGATATTTGGTTTTATGTTTGAATACAGATATCACTTCGAACATCAAGGCGATTTCTATATTTAGTTTTGATGACGACTAAATTCTCTTCTCCTAACGTACACATCTGTGAAATATAGCTCTTATTGTTTTCTTGTCCAATGATATTCACGCAATTTCCTCACTTAATTTACGGCGGCGTGGCTACATATGTGTTTCCCCGAGCGTGAAATCAGTTGATTGATCAACTGATTAAGTACTAAACAAGACATACTTGCTGTGTAGGCCTTACATGCTATATTCCGAGATCCTCTGGTAGCATCTAGCAAATTGTCCTGTGGCCCCCGGTTGAGAACCACTGCTCTAGAGATAGTTTTGCTATGAGTCGCTTTACTGTTCCTCCGATACCATCACACGGACCTTCGCCGTGGCTGGTTGAGAAGAAATAACACTTGATACGAATGTTTGTCCTTTCTCATAGGCGACAAGTATTCATCATATTGGCTATAGTGTGCCATCATTGGGCAGAAAATGATCCTTCATTTCAATGAGTCATAGCTTCATGATCGGTCGAGCAGCTGCAGCGGCGATAACTCCTTGCTGTCCAGTCTCCACTGACCATCATGCTGTGGAGTGTAAACATTTATCAGTCACAACTTCATGAGTTGCCTTCTCCATCATTTACCAACGCAACTAGTGAAAGACTATCAAATATGTCGCAATCATGCGATTGATCAAGTGCTCCTATTCAGCAAAATTCTCCCCCCCCCTGCTGATATTTCAAATACTTTTTTACTACTATTTGGATGTATTTGTGATGGCCATTTGGAAGAAGAGAACGTAAAAATTCTTTCGCATTTTTTTGAAGATGTTTGAAGATTATAAATAAAAAGAGCCACGAAATTCATAATGATCTATCAGCACGAGGCCTTTCGTCCAATCTCAACGGGTGCTAACTTTGGACAGAAACAAATCTTCGATGCAAACTTAAATTTGAATCATTCATAACAGATACTTAGGAAAATATAGAGATGTCCTTACACATGAACATAATATTAATCAAAGCATAGCAATACTGTAAGACATAAACTATATAATACAACCTAATACTCATAGTGTTAGAGAATTATGACATGACATATAAGTGAATGAATGAATGAGTGAGTAACGTGTGCTTGTGCGTCGGACGCTGGTGGCGATCTGCATTATGTAACCTTTGTATCATTCTCCATTTTCTTACTTATTGGATGTGTAGAGACTGACCAGGCAGACGATCTCTGTACGGCGTGCTAACGAGTGGAGTGAAGAGAGTAACGGGAATCAAACGGTTTCAGTTTCGACGGGTTTGTTTTCAATTTAACTACAAGCTATCACGGCATAATGGCTACTTCTCGAATAACGGATATCATCAATCAATATGACGGCTCTACGGATTTTTCGGAGTGGGTGAAAAAGCTGGAGCTAGTTTCAAAGCTCCAGAAAGTGGAAGACCTAGTAGACTTTCTACCATTATTTCTCGTGGGCAACGCATTCGCAGTTTACGACGCTTTGAGTGACACAGTGAAATCTGACTATCCTTGTCTTAAGGCCGAACTTATAAAGGCTTTTTCGTTGGATGCATTCTCGGCCTTTGAGCTCCTTTGCGATCGACGACATATTCCAGGTGAAAGTGTTGACGTTTATCTCGCCGATCTTGTACGTCTCGTCGGCCTCATTGGAGATGGAAATGAACTGTTGAAGTGCGCGTTTGTATCAGGTCTACCAAGCGACATCAAACTTCAGTTAAAGGCGGCCTCAAAGTTGGAATCAATGTCTCTAGCGGAGGTGGCGGAGAGAGCGAGGTCAATCAATTTCAAGGAGAACCGAACTGTGTCTGCAGCGGCCGCAACGATTAAGTCGAGGAGGAAAGTCAGCCCTATTCGGAAGTGTTACCGATGTGGCACGGGCCTGCCCTCAGACAAAGATCAAAAGGTGCTGCTTCTTGTGTGGTGAAGATGGTCATTTCGTCGCTCAGTGCCCAATGCGTAAGGACTCAAAAAACGAGTAACGGGGACCGCCATCTGCGCCAGCGGTTTCCCTCACTTGAAGAGAGCGCAATTACCGCCTATTCAAGCGTACATTAACAAACGACCAGTGAACGCCCTCGTTGATTCCGGCTGTGTATGGACTATTGTTTCACGACTTGTTCTCCCCTCAGGTGAGTTGACTAGGGGCCGGAAGTTAAGTATACTTATGATGAATGGTGAGACTGCTGTTAGTGACCAACACGCTAATTGCGAGATAGAAATAGCGAGACGGTTGATAGGCATGAAATGTGTGGTAGCGGACATTATTCCCGGATTTGGCGCGTACATCGGGATGGACGCGGTCTATGAGTTGGGTGGAGTGAGTATTTCTGGCGACGGGAAAATATTACGTTTTGGTAGCATATGCTCTGTTTCCGCGATTGAACAACCCATGCAGATTGAAGACAAAGATTTTACGGCAAGTTTCACAGAGGGCAGATGGTTAGTATCATGGAAGTGGGTAGATAAAGACTCAGAACCTCGTTTAACAAATTCGATACATAATTACAAAATGGACACAGATACTTGACAATAATGGACAGATAATTGACAATTGGATGAAAGAAGGGTGGCTGAGACCATACGACGGTGATCATGATGGCATTATACCTCTAATGGCTGTAGTGCAGCGCAATAAAGGTAGTGTGAGACCGGTCCTCGACTTCAGAGAGCTCAATAATTTTGTTTCGAGTCATACAGGACGGAGCGTAGTCTGTGGGGACAAATTGAGAGCTTGGCGTAAGCTGGGTTCAAATTTGTCTCTAATTGACTTGAAAACAAACCCGTCGAAACTGAAACCGTTTGATTCCCGTTACTCTTTTCACTCCACTCGTTATCACGCCGTACAGAGATCGTCTGCCTGGTCAGTCTCTACACATCCAATAAGTAAGAAAATGGAGAATGATACAAAGGTTACATAATGCAGATCGCCACCAGCGTCCGACGCACAAGCACACGTTACTCACTCATTCATTCATTCACTTATATGTCATGTCATAATTCTCTAACATCGCCACCATGGACTTCAGGTGAAGGCGGCAGCTTCACTGGCAGGGGCTAGAGTTTTGGTCTTGTGAGCTTTCGACAGTGATGGTCTTATCCGATGGAAACGAGATAACGTCCTCGACTCGCCTAAAGGATCAATGACTCGCCGCGAATTATTTTCATTTTGTGGTAAACTAGTAGGCCACTTTCCGGTCGCCTCTTGGCTAAGGCCTGCCTGCTCCTATTTGAAGCGGTTGTCTAATAGCGGTGGCGGATGGGATGATCTTGTCGAAGATCGTGTCGTATCGCTGGTTCAAAGCTTGTGGGAGCGAGTGAGCAAGGAGGACCCAGTCAAGGGAGTATGGGCTGTCCCTAATCAGCAAGCAGGTCGCGTGTGGTGTGACGCAAGTAGTATTGCAACAGGTGTGTGTCTCGAGGTAGACGGCGAAGTGGTTGAGGACGGTTGCTGGCTACGACGCGAGGACGATTCTGCCCATATTAACTTAGCGGAGCTCGAATCTATATTGAAAGGAGTGAATTTAGCCGCATCATGGGGACTTAAGAAGTTGGACATAATGACCGATTCCAGTACTGTTTACGGTTGGTTGAAGAATCTCACGACTGAACGGTCTCGAGTGCAAACTCATGGTATGGCTGGAGCGCTGATCCATCGAAGGTTAGGGATCCTGTATGATACTATGACGGAGTACTGCATGGAAATGCTACCAATACTGGTTAGATCGGCCGAGAATAAAGCTGATCGGCTAACGCGAGTTCCGAAGGAATGGCTGCGGACCGACACAGTGTGCTGTGTGGCTTCTGAAAATCATGTAACGATCAGTGATAGAATCAAGCTTGTGCACGAAGAGATTCATTGCGGAATTGACAAGACGTTGTATCTCTTCCGTTCTTGTTATCCTGAAATTGAGATAGATCGTGAAACTGTTCGATGTGTGGTGCAGAGTTGTGTTGAATGTTCTACTATTGATCCGGCTCCTATTCGCTGGGAGAGGGGAGAACTGAGTGTAGGGGAGAATTGGAAGAGACTAGCATGTGATACCACCCTCTATAATGGCAAGAAATTTCTTACAATTATTGACAGTGGCCCTAGTCGCTTCGCCATATGGAAAGAACTACTGAATGAGAGACTTAGTTATCAATGCGTTCATGACTGTTTTTCGCGAGATGGGGCCACAGTGGAGTTACTGTTAGATAATTCGACAACATTTAAGTCTGAGCAATTGATAGAAGCGTGTCGTGCCTGGGGAGTGCGAGTAATTTATCGAGCAGCTTATCGACCGAGTGGGAATGGAGTGATTGAGCGGCATCACCGGACTATCAAAAGAAACTCAGCGCGAACTGGACAGTCGCCAGTGACTGCCGTTTTTTGGTACAATTTTTTGCCTCTGGTTGGTGATGATCCTCATTCAGCTCCCCATCGACGATTGTTTAGACGGAAATGGAGTTGTCCGCTGCAACGAAACGATTCGGTCGAACATTCTGCTCATCATTCTCAATTCTCCGAAGGTGATATGGTCTATGTGAAGCCTCCAAATGCAAGATGCACCACGCGGTGGGGTACAGGAGAAATAACGAGAATCACCAACGGTGGAGCAATCGAGGTGGACGGAGTGCATCGTCATATATCGGACATCAGGAGAATACGACTTGACTCTCGTTCTGATGACGACGACTCATCTAACCTGAATTCCGGGGATCCTGACATCCCAAGTGAGCAAAGACGAAGTGAAAGAGTGACAGCTGAGCCTTGGCGCTATACGGACTCTGACTATGATTCTTAAAATCAGGTGGCGATGTTAGAGAATTATGACATGACATATAAGTGAATGAATGAATGAGTGAGTAACGTGTGCTTGTGCGTCGGACGCTGGTGGCGATCTGCATTATGTAACCTTTGTATCATTCTCCATTTTCTTACTTATTGGATGTGTAGAGACTGACCAGGCAGACGATCTCTGTACGGCGTGCTAACGAGTGGAGTGAAGAGAGTAACGGGAATCAAACGGTTTCAGTTTCGACGGGTTTGTTTTCAATTTAACTACACATAGAAAGCTTCAAAAATATTAAAAGGAAGAAATCTACCACGGAAGGTAAACACTAGCTATAAAATCCTTTTGAGTACAAAATGTGATCTTGACCAACATATCAATTTGTCCACAAAATTGGTAAGTGTTCCTGAGAAGCAGGCGCTTTGTCGTGGTTTGAACTTTTGCCTTCCTCCAAAGCCACTTGATAGAAATATCATTGATGCCAAATTAGAAAATGCCTTTCAGGAATTTCTAGATTTGATTCCTAATGATAAAGAAGGCGTACCATCCTTCAAAGCAAATCTTGTCAGACTCTCTTCTGCTTATGCACGATCTCCTATCGAGAAAGGTGTAATTCAAAAACAACATTTACAAGCATTGGAAGACTTGAAGAAGAATGCGAACATATTGATATCGAAACCCGATAAAGGAGACGGTGTGGTCATTTTTGACAGAGCTTCGTATGTAGAGAAGATGAAAGAAATTCTTAGCGATAATACCAAATTTGTATTGGACTCAAAACAAAAAGATCAGACAAGGAAGTTGTCATCACATGTGTACAAGTTGGTGAAGCAGTTACAATATGAGGAGATAATCAAGGCCAGTTAGCTACAAAAATTTACCAAGGGAAATAATCAAATACCCAGACTGTATGGACTTCCTAAAGTGCACAAATCCAATGTTCCACTTCGTCCAATGTTGTCAATGATTGGATCACCAGTTCACTCTTTGTCAAGATGGTTGGTAAGAGTTTTGCAACCAGTTACAGATTTCTATGGACAATTTGTGATAAAGGACAAGTTTCAATTTGTTGACTTTGCCAAGGAATTTGCCCTTTCTTCGAGCACAATGTTTTCGTTGGACGTCAAATCTTTATTCACAAATGTTCCAGTGACTCAACTATCGCAGAATTTCAACTATTTTTTGTTCAGTCCCACTGGATTGATTACGTGATCTTCTGACGGTGTGCACAACTAACATGCAATTTCTCTTCGATGGCCAGTATTACGGGCAGATCGATGGTGTCACAATAGGCAGTTGCTTGGGACCCATTCTCGCGAATATATTCATGGGGTTTGTTGAACTGAAGTTGCAAAACACAATTGAAGAAAAATGCAGATTTTATCGAAGATATGCTGATGATTTTTTCTTGTTGGTTGATGAAGAACATGCCATCAATGACATTTTAGACCAATCCAACAGCATTCATCCAAACATAGAATTCACCATGGAGCGTGAATCTGAGGGATCTCTTGCTTTCCTTGATGTGTTGGTTACTCGTAGGACAACAGGAAGTTACAAACTCAGTATCTTTCGCAAATCTACGTGGCGTGGCTTATACACTTATTTCCACAGTTTCTTGTCAATGCAATACAAAATTGGTCTTGTGAAAACATTAACTCATAGAGCATCCAAGATTTGTTCCACAGATACCCTAGAGGATGAATTGAATTCAATAAAGTCAACCCTCATAAATGGATATCCACCAAGCTTTGTTGCAAAACATTCCATTGCACACATTCCTGAGAAACCGAAATTCTTTGGACCTGAGAAAAAGCAGATATTCATGAGGATTCCATTTATTGGTGATAAAAGTGCCAGTTCATTTAAGAGGAGTTTTCGGTAGTCTTTCAAGTTGTTTCCAAGTGCAGAACTTAGAATAGTCTTCACATCTCGCCGGATTCCGATTCGCTCTCTTAAAGATAAATTGCCATTCCTCTCAAGCTTAAACTCAAACGTAATTTATCAATTTGACTGTACTTGTGGATGCAGGTATATTGGGAGGACGACAAGATGTCTTGGAGAGAGAGAGTGTCAGAACACGTCCCAAAATGGCTTGATAAACCTCAGAAGTGTCCCCCAAGATCGGCAAATATTCCATCCAGCAGTGCTACTCAACATCTCCAAATTTGTGATGCTTCCTCGACTGATGCCAGAAGAAGGTTTTCTGTGATTTACAAGTGCGCGCGGTATGACATCCTTTCAATTATAGAGGCTCTCATTATCAAACGAAAGAGTCTAGATCTTTGTACTCAAAAGGATTTTATAGCTAGTGTTTTCCTTCCGTGGTAGATTTCTTCCTTTTATTATTTCTTATGCTTTCTATAAGTATTAGGTTGTATTATATAGTTTATGTCTTACAGTATTGTTATGCTTTGATTACTATTATGTTCATGTATAAGGACATCTCTATATTTTCCTAAGTATCTGTTATGAATGATTCAAATTTTAAATTTAAGTTTGCATCTAAGATTTGTTTCTGTCCAAAGTTAGCACCCGTTGAGATTGGACGAAAGGCCTCGTGCTGATAGATCATTATGAATTTCGTGAATCTTTTTATTCATAAATTATCAAGAAGGGATTCATTTACCCTTTTTGAGAGCCCACAGAAATTTTCTCGCTGTGGAAAAGTTATGGATTCCACTTGGATTATCTAGGGTTGGGTATCAATTGAGTTGTCCAACTTTGTTGCGAGATCGCTGACGGAGGCCGTCAAAGAAGCATATGATTTTTCATCAATTCTCTAAAAATAGAAAAAATTCGAAATAGTCAAGGTCACGAAAGTGACCTTTCCGACGGAATTTTTTGAAAGGATTTTTTTATTTTGGATTTCATCTAGATAGACCCAAATAATGTGAGTTTCAAGAAAATCTGAGAACATTCGCCATAGTCCATCTGACGATTGGTGTGGAATGACCCAAATGCTATTTTCTTTGTTCATTAAATATAATCTCATTTACACTTTTTTCATTGAGTAACCTCTGGCTTCTTTCTCTTTCCTGTGCTCTGGATGAAATTTCTGTAAACAAATGAAGACCCAGCATCATGTGGGCGCAAGACGTCTTCATCACAATAATTACTTAACATAAAATCAACGGGTGGCAAGTTGACAGCTACTGTTTATTCAGAACATCCATGGTTCTCTTACGTGCTGCTGAGAACGGTCATTTCTGACGGCAGTCCCACAGCATGTAAATTAGTTCACATCAAGTTGAAACTTGTTGTCAATGTCTTGTTGATGGATCAAGCCGTCGAAATTGACGGATACTTGGTTGAAGCAGATTAATTGCCATCACTCAATAGACGATGCGCAAGCTTATGTCATTGAGCCGTCTTCATAACGACCGAGAAAGAGAGGATATAGTCCTCGCGAGAATTCCATAATTACCATTTCAAATGAGTAATCCTTCGGGAACAGTTCAAGTCAAGTTCCTCGCGCAATCTCCGGTGTCATATGATCACTTGACACTCCTCCAAGAGTGACGCAAATTTGCGTATTCTGAAGGTCGATCATGTGGACAACGGATCACATGCGCATCCTCCAGTTCAATCAGTACTGAGCACAATTATAGAAAACAATCTCGAAAACGGCAAAGCAGATTATTTCCGCAAATTGTTGGCAATGTTCGCTGATTACAAATGTAGATGTACTTGAAAGAGAAAGTGACAGCTATGAATGAACTGCAATCCATCATTAGGAATGGATGAGTGTGGCCCACGTTCCGGAATATTTGTCTGACATAATGACCGTAATTGCTCAAGAATTTATAAAACAACATTCCGTCATTTTAGAATGATTGCTTTTTAATTTACATCATTATATCATTATTACATTATTACATTGTCATTATTGTACTTTACCTTACCATAATTGAACTCTATTTCAATAGAACATTAAGCAAACGAGTCATTTCAGAAGAGAAATACCGAAGATTATTGACAAAGATGAGCACTCGCAATCCATAATCGGAAGAAATTAATTAAATTTCGGTTGCAGATTCAAGATCTGATGTTCACCGGATGCGGATTCAAGTTTTGATGTTCCATTGTTCACCGGATGCGGATTCAAGTTTTGGTGTTCATCTGATGCGGATTCAAGCTTTTATGTTCATCAGATGCAGATTCAAGCTCTGGTGTTCAGCGGATGAGGATTCAAGTTTTGATGTTCATCGGATGCGGATTCAAGCTTTGGTGCTGATCGGTTGCAGATTCAAGATCTGATGTTCATCGGATGCGGATTCAAGTTTTGATGTTCCATTGTTCACCGGATGCGGATTCAAGCTTTTATGTTCATCAGATGCAGATTCAAGCTCTGGTGTTCAGCGGATGAGGATTCAAGTTTTGATGTTCATCGGATGCGGATTCAAGCTCTGGTGTACAGTGGATGAGGATTCAAGTTTTGATGTTCACCGAATGCGGATTCAATCTTTTATGTTCATCGGATGAGAATCACTTTGGTAGTCTTATGAGACATGTCTCCTAAATTTTCAGTAGATTTGATAATGACTTTGCTATGAATAGAATGACAACAAAAATTTGCCAATCTAATTTTCCGAATCTCGAAGTATCACAATGGATCAAATCATCACAACAATAGTGACTGATAATGAAAACAATTTTTCATGACATCAACGAAAATGCCAGCTGGTCATCAGCATCAAATTTCTGCGCATGCTGTTCCAAATCAGCCTTCCTTTCAAAGGAAGGTTACCAGTTTGCGTCAGAGATGAAAGCGGTTAAAATTTCTGAACTGGTTAACCGATCAGTACATTAACCGGCTAATCATGCATTTTATGTAGCTTATATAAACCCTGTACAACAATTGTAACGCTTGGGACCTTTAAGGATGCGGCATCAGTTGAATTTGCGCTTTTGTTGAATAACCGGAATTTCAATGAAAGCGAAATCTCGTTGAGCAAAAGTCATAATTCCTTGAAAAGTCGTTGAATAGTTTCTTGGTCAATAAAGAAGTTGCGACCATCGTTCAAATAAGCAGCAGATTTTTTCAAAATATACTTAACACTAAATTTTGAAAACCTTGCACACATGATAGTGAATCACTGTCAAACACACGAGAAGGGTTCGGTTCCTGACAAGCAGGGCATTGCATGGCCTGAAACAAATGTCATTATTGAGATGATTTTCTCAATATCATATAATACCAGGACTAAGTGTCGCTAAACAGCTTACTTTTTTATACAGAAATCAAATTCGAAAATTACCGCATCACAAGCCTTTGGAAGAGACTACTGAGGTCCACTTTGGGAAGAGGGGTGTGCAGTTTATATACATGTATATGCACTACACAGTGCGGCATGACAGAATTGCATGATATTTTTGTAGAAAAGTGTTTCATACTTCTTGTTATCTGCAACAATGACACTATCATGAAAAATAATCAAAACAAGTAGATTTGACATTTTTGGGTATATACTTAGCACATAAATGAAACCTGATACAATCGCTAAACGAAATGTCGCTAATAACCAATGTTTGGTCCATTAAGAAAATTAACCGGTTATCAACATTTTCATCAGTTAAGCGCTTCCATCATTGCTTCGCGTGACAAGCACACCAGTGTCCTGAAGTTCAGTTCATCTTATCTGCTTTGTTCCTCCAGTTATCAGAATAAATATTTCCCTTATTGAACTTTGTCTTGCCAATTTTTTTTAATATTTAAACAACAGAACAAAAATTGTTTCGATAAGTTCCTCCGAAATATTATTTATTTTCAACATTGAATTTCAGAAATAATTCCCAGAATGGAATCATCCACTTCTTCACATTATCGTTACTCTGTACCATCAGTTATTGTTTTTGTATTTTCATTCCAAGTTGCTCAAGTCGCTTTTGTGCTTTGTCTTTAATGTCAGGAAATCCCATTGACATTTACTGTCATATCGTGTTCTGAACACTGATGAAATGATGAAACAAAGGGAATATCAATCATTTATAGACAACAAAACTGCATAATTTTAACCAATGAATTCTTGTTGAAACAAAATGAAACAAAATGAGAAGGAATTTATCTTCAGTATTCTATAAGAGATGATTAAAGAAGTTCATTATTTCCCTAATCAGTTACTGCATATCTTGAGGTATCATTGGAAACTATTTCAAGTTACTACACAAATTTATAAACTGTTGATAGGGTAGGATGTGACTTCAATGAACACTCACCCACTGAAAATCGGATGAAATTATAATCAACCACTCATTTTAGCACTTTGATGAAATTGTGTTGAGCTTACCCGTCAACAATCATGTTGGAAGTGCAGTACTCCTTTCATAATTTGATATAGGCTCTTTTTAATTTGGATTATACAGGGCACTCCGGACAAGTAGGAACTGAATAAGCGGAAATTCCGCTTAAGCGGCGGAAAAATCAAGAAACATTTCCAACACATGTAAAGCCCTCCGGATCAGTGGGAGAGTTTTCGGAGGTCACTCATCTTAAGCGGAAAAATTTTTGCATTATTAGTAATTAGGCTATTGGATAACTGGATCCGATCGCATTGGATGAGAAGGGATTTTTCATTTATGCCTTCGCTTTTATTTTGGCCACTAGGAAGCAGTCTGATACATCCATTTTTTACAAGAAATTGTCATTAACAGAATTCCTAAGAATTCATTTATAACCCAGTTCACAGCGCAGTGTGTCAACAGCCAACACACGATCTCTTTTGAGGAGAAGGCTAGGCTCAGTAGGGGCTTTTGAAATCCCTCGAGTCGTTAAAGATAAAAGAACAGTTGACATTAGATTCCTTTCTTCCATGGAAGGAAGTTTGATTTCCTTTCGCTGCCGACCAATAAGCTTCAACTATTGCTCCGTGCTGTTAGAACCTTTTTAACGAATACATAGATGCTTTTCTATCTTAAACCTGAAAACGGGATGGTAGTGGGAGCCTGTAGGCCTATGTGCAAGCGTTAATATCAATAGAAGAACGAAAATTTAGCTCACATGGTAACACACATAGTGGTCTCCGTGGCACAGTGGTATAACGATCTTTTCAGGGTGTCCACCCTATCTGAGAAAAAAAATTCACGTACAACTCACGTACATGACAAAAACTTCACGTACCACTATTTCAGGCCTACTTGCCCGACAAGCGACAGTTGGTTGAGTCAAAATCATTCAAAAACACTACCTGCAGCTTCTGCTCAAAGAAATGCAGTAATGAGATCTTTACAGTAGAAAGACAGTTCTTCAGAACTATCTTGAATACACACTACACACATAATAATGTAAGTGCATTCGATGCTGTTTTGAAGCCATCATTTCACAAATAAATGGTATTTTTGGCCACTCAATAATCTCTAAATACAACATAATTCACGGCTAGAAAAATCAAGGGTAATAATAATAGGGTTTGTGCTTTTAGATTTCTAGAAGCAGATTCGTAGCTCTGCAGGTCGTCATGTTTTGATGTTTATAGTTCATGGTGATATATCGTACGATAACTCCATCAGACTGAGCCAAAACATGATCCAAGTCAATTAAATGACTGAAGCCATCCATACATTGTCTAGCACTGTCAAAATCTGCAACTGACAACAAGCTGGAATGACACAGTCTCACCATTTTTCACCACGCATGCATTTCTATCTCTAAGTAATACAGCACGTCATAGAATGAACGTTTGAGTCAACCGACCCAATTGTTTGCTGGCCTTGGCAAAGCATTGACAATTTTGCGTAGCCACATATACATGTACATCTATATATGGGCCTTATAGAGACAAAAAGCCATAGTATATGACTGCACAATACACATGTATACATCTATTACAAAAAGCACAAAATAATTCAGGACACAGATGTCAAGACGCTGCTTAGCAGAATTTCACAAATTTTCATTGTCTGAACCCAGACCCGTTGTTAGTAGCGGCTATATTATATGAACATATCTACATGTTTATGACTTTCTTTCTTGTAACATACTTTTTTGTATAACCAAGTCAGAGTTGGTGCAACAATGGAAGAAAAAAATTTAGCACATGTAACAAGAATCAGTGGATATCAAGTAGGAGTAAATAGCAGTAAATACCACTATCTGCGCGACTGAGCTGAAATTCACGTACAATTCACGTACACCTTCGCATTTTCCCAAAATTCACGTACAATTCACGTACATTTTCATAATTTTCAAAATTCACGTACAATTCACGTACATACGTGAATTTCACGTACAGTGGACACCCTATCTTTTAGTCTAGAGGTCGAGCCCGAAGATGTCATTGGAAGTCGGCAGGAAGGGCAGTCGGGCTAAAAGTACTACAACGCTCCATAAGTCTGACTATGTGACATAGTGACGAAAAATCTTCATAGTAATTATTCAGGCTAAAATGAATTCGAACATTGTCATTCCGCTTAAGCAGAGAAATCTCACTCCCAAAATCGTCCCGCTTATTCAGAGTACACGGCATTTAGAAATATGATGTGGGATACATCAAGGTAAGCATTTAGGACACCATGT
The DNA here is from genome assembly GCA_907163375.1 of Prostheceraeus crozeri. Lineage (NCBI taxonomy): Eukaryota > Metazoa > Platyhelminthes > Polycladida > Euryleptidae > Prostheceraeus > Prostheceraeus crozeri. The sequence goes on from CAJQUW010008706.1 coordinate 576,847, forward strand.
GGAAGAGGTCACTAGTTCATAAATCACCATGACCGACCTTCATGCGTGTCGAGATATACGTGCCAAATATTTAGACCAATGAATCGATCTGAAAGAAGCTCTCTGACCAATTGTAACAGTCTGTTGAGATAAAGCATAGACTACGAAGACTCTTCTACCAAAGCGACCACGCCGATTACTTTTCCATTCCTACTCTACGTCGCTGTTCCGGGGCAATTATGTCATTCTAGAGTGTGGAAATTCAGTAAACCTGTCATCTCCTATCACAAAAATGAAAAAAAATACGGAGTGTTCCTCAAATTTCTATAAGTCGAACTTCATGCATCATTAATGGAAATCTACGACTAATAATGGTGAAAGATGGGTCGATTTTATGCTCCCTATTGTACCACTTGCTCACTGCCTTAGTTGCTATTCATCAAAACTTAGCGAACAGATAAGATATTTTAGACTATTGGCATATTACATGCAAATCTTGATACTATTTGATAAAGTTTCTTAATTGTTCTCAATGCACTACTTATTGTGATTATTATTATGCACTACTACATTGCATCACACACTGAGGGCTTCTGTCAGTGCAATCTTTACAATTCGGTTGAAATTCTTGGTTCGTTACAGAAGCCATATATTCTCGAATTCATTATCGTATATCTTAACTAAAAAATTCCACTCTTTCAAATTTCAAATGACCACCAGATGACTAAGATGAAATTACATAGCTCTATGAGAAAATAAACAGTAACTTGTATCACTACGCTGTCTTAAGAATAAATCAAATGTGTTCATTCACACACATCAATGGACATTTTTGTTTTTAAATTGACAATTTGTTTTTAAATTTGTCAAAATTTCCATACTTTCATATTTGTCTACAACAGACGGAAGGTGTTCATTTTTGCGCCCAAATAGATCATGACCTGATCCGAGTCGCTATGATCCCAAGGAAATTCGACATTCACCTTCAGGGGTACGTGCCTGTCTGACGGCTAGCAGTTAAAAAGGAAATCATGCATCATCCGAATATTTACAGAATGATGTGCAAAGAGAACTTGAGATCGGCATAATTTCTCCGACGCGTGAAAGTCTATTTTGGGTTTCAGTAAGAGTAGCAATAATTACATCAATAATTTCTTCTACTTTTACTCAGCTAACATTTTCATATCCTTGTCAATTCAAGCTGAACATCCGATTGATTCCTGAAGGACATCGAAATCCACATGGCTGTCGAATCGCACACCGAAACACCGAAAAATCGCACACCGGAAATTACATTACTCTTCAAATAATGGTGATCAACAGACTCCGTCTAGCGTGAGAACCTAGCCTCTGTCGCAAAATATAACTCTCAGACGTATTGAAACTGTGGGGAGGGTTAGCAGCAGAACGTAGGAGCATTTGATATCACAAACTGTTTACCATCCATCAGTCTGTTGATCCCGGGGACCAGAATTATCCTTTTCTGATCATGTACACGTTCTGATTGTTAAAATATTGAAAGAATCGTGGTTGTGAGGATTTACAATGCCTCTCAAGGATGCTCTCAATAATTTGATTACCTTTCCTCGGACACATCGACCCGGTTGAATTTGACACCAATCTATTCACTTATCAGCTCTGATTGAGGACAAAGATGAAAGGAGATCCGATTCGAATTTCAAGCATTTCCAAGATTAATTTCAACCTGAGATGTCATGAAAACATGAAATTCATGCGAAAACGGAGATAGAAGAGATTAATTTCAACTCTCCATGTTGACAGGTCAAATCGAATATGTACTTTAATCATTTCAACAATTAATTAGACAGGAAAATGCTCACTCAACAGATGAAATATCAACGAGTAATCGAAATTCTGGACATCGTTGTTGCCAACCAATACATCAATGTCAAGCTCCTCATTTTTACATATTAAAACGAAAACCGTTTTTTCACTCAGTTTCACAGTTGAGTAAATGATTTGTTGCTACGAAATCGGGAAATATAACTTGATCCTACCCGTAGAAGTCAAATATGTATTCTATTGAAGTCTAGAGAGGACAATACATAGCTAGGATGTCACCAGTGTGGACTCTGACAGCAAGTCTATGTTTCATTACTTCTCGGCCTTTGTTTTGAGATAACGTCAGATGTAAATGCCGTATCACTTAAAGTTGTCACGCAGCCTTTTAAAGATCATTTGAGGAGAGTATTTTGCTTGAATACTACTGAAAATCTTCAGTTAACAAAGGCAGTACATGTGATCACAGACGAATGAATTTCGTTCCCGTTTAGCGTTGATCTTCACAACGCGTTGTAATCAATCTATATGTTGTATCCAACAATTGATGCATGCCTCTATAAGGTTCTAGAGGCGATCTTGTGATTTCATCTTTAATGGTCAGCCATGAAATTCATTTTCGATGTAAATATTTTCAATGAATTTTCTTTCTGAAACACGGAAGACACTTGGTTCAGGCTGTAAAAAACCCAAAAACATACTCTAACAGTCAATCAATGTCCCCCTCGTAAGGCTTTTCAAGTGTTCACGATAAACAGTCTCGGATATTATTTCCGTCACAATTCATTGATACGATTGAGGAAAAGTCAATGAAAGATGTTGGTGAATATTAGTCGGACTGGTGCAACTACGTCCGCTTAGGTGCAACTAAAAATGCTGCAAGCCTTTCTCCTAATAAGTCTATCAACAGATTTGCTAAACTTGCACTCGAGTCAATGACACATTCACGAATGATTATGATTTGAATTTATATTGCTGTCGCTGTGAATGACGTGTCATACACAAAGTGGACTGCAGATTGACTAACGCTAGACTGATTAAATCACTGCGTCCAAGTCCAAGCATCAACGGCAAACATGAGCTCCCAAACTTCTAACTGCATATTTCACCTGTGGCATCGAAGTCTTATTCATAATAGCCCATCTGAAGTGTCAGTGGCACGAAGCGCCGGCTGCTTTTAATCATTACATTTTCATACACTGGTCAAAGGAGAAAAAATTGGAATTTTTCTTTTTCAAGCCAAAACCATTAGCTGAGCCATATACATGTATATTAATCATGTCCCATCTCTTGTCTGACATCAGAATTTTTGTCTCGTTTTTTATAAATTCTTTATTAGCATTATATAACTGGTCAACTATTCAGGCGTCATATTTTTCTCTTCTCCCTCGAGTATGACGAAAATGGAAATTTTCCTTATGTAATGAATAGGTAATTTGATCCGACAACTGTGCGAGACGAAATGATAAGTACAGATAATCGTCTCGAAATATTCGCAATTATCATCTTTGAATAATTGAGTTCACGTAAATAATAGATGATTACCTTCATGTGATGCTGCATCCTGCTTAATGACGGACGATTATCATGGTAGACATTACGTAGTTTTCATCGAAAATATATCAAAATGAAAAATTCAGATTCCTTTGTTAAAAGCTTCAAGAGCTGTCATATGAATGACATCGAATTCAATGAATACGTGTATAGCTTTGAAATATTACATGATAAATAGGCCATCACATAATCACAATATTCATACCGCTATTTTCATGAACTTGTCGATCAAACTGGTCCATATTGTAATCTGTATAATACGCATCGAGATCCTGGATGTGGGGGGGGGGTTCGTCCCTTGCAAGCCATAGCTATTTCAGACAATATTCTTGTGAATGGTTTCATGAAAATCAGTGAACATGATTGACTGCGTTCTTTCCAATGGTGACATTCATTTATTCTAACTCATTTTTATATACTTCTTCGGGAAATTAAATGGTCGCTGCTACTACTGCTACGGACTTTCCAATTGGACTATGGCTTAACTTGTTTGATTAATTCCATTCGGATTTGTATTGTCTGAGAGTATGATAAAGTTTTGCAATCTTTAAAACATGTATCTAAAAAGGTGTATTTTTGTTCTAGGTACACATCTGTCTTCGGATATTATTAAGGAAATACTAACGGTTCGACTACTCGGAACACCTACAAATTTAATACTACGCATTTAGTAGCTTAACGATTCTTTGTCATAGCTGGGATGAATGAAGCAACTCAAATAAAAAAATTGACGGGAAAAATTGTAAGCTCACAAGGAGATTTCTCCAAATGATTAATGGCAATAGTCAAACAAGTGCTTCCTACCTATGAATCAAACTGAAATTTCATACACTGAAGTATACGTACTAAAAATCATACGGTGGTCTCATCTGAAAATTTATGCTGTGGTTCATACCAAGAATCACGCGCCATATGTATGAAGTATGGTATGGAATACGAAAGTGCTTTGATGTATGAATTCATACAAACACTTCGGGGCATGACGTGAATGTACTATGATTCACATTGTGAGTGTCTTGAAAGCGTTCCATTTCATAGTATAATCTAGGATATGAAACTTTGTAAAATTCCTACCAGATCATACTTCATTGTGATACTGGCACGTATGCTTCCTGGTATGGCTTCCATTTTCCGAACAAGTGCAAAAAGTTACTTCAACTGAGTCGAATAGAAGATTATCATAACAAACATAAGAGATTGAGAATTTCGTGGAAATTAGTGAAAAGATGTACAATCGAAGCCTGGATGACAAATTATACGCAATCAGTTTTATCAAGCAAATAGCAGTCAGCGACTATCATTTCTGGATATTTCCTGAGTGAAAAGATTATGCGCGGTGAGATCTCGTTGTCTGTTGATTGGTAAAGGATTACATCTCATTTATTATTGACAAGCGCCATTAGCAGATTAGGCAAAGCTCTTATACGCTCTAATGATTCAAGCCTCCGGCTTTCACGAGGTCGAAATGATATTTCAATGCGCCTTGCTCTTGGCACCACCATGAAAGATGGCTTGCCGGCTGGGAATACTTATACTCATATACATAATACTTATACTCTTATACGCATTGATTACATAGTCCTATTAGTTTTTTACAAACTGCGGACCTTCCTTCTGTATCAGCAATTATCAGTAACTGCCGTTCCTTGTCATTGAGCTGCTAATTTTATCACTGATCGGGGTTTGACTGGACAGTCCTGGAGTTTCACTCACCTGTGTTGATGAACATAAGTCCTAAGGCGAGCGTAGCACCCGGTGAAGTCACATCCACATTAAAATGTTGTCCTTCGCGAATCTGATTGTTTCCTTCTGATGGCAACGCCCCTGGGTCACGTACAAGGCCACCTGTCATGTACGCATGGAGTTGATGAGCCAAATTGAGGTCATGAAAAGCTCCGTGAGCCGCTTCGCCCTTTCCTAGCATCACCAAACCCAAAGCCAAGCCTGCCGTGAGAGCCATCACCTCCCGATGAGCGATATCTGGACCTGGACCTTTCCCAATCTCACGCAGCAACACTTCCGCCATATGACGATGTGCAGAACCCTGATACAGCAAGCCGAGGCCCATCACGGCACTGGCCTGTAAAACAAATAATGACAGCGATATAAAACAATCACCAAAAATGCCTTGTTCTCTTGCAACTCCTTTTTATGTAAATTACACCGATTTACAGCAATATAGCAATTTTACGAAATTTTTCGAGTTAAGCAAATCACCGTGACTGTGGTCTATAGTATAGTATGGTCGTGGTAGTGCAGAATTGAAAGCAGATGAAGTAGCATGAGCATCACACTACTATCGTAATATTACATTGCAAGATTTTCAGAAACTTCACGAGCTTCGCCCTCACCTTTAATCAGATGATTTGTTTTTATGTTCATTTTCTAGGAGCTGGTTCATCCAAGGTCTTCCATAGGTTTACTCTTCCATAAGTTCGCTGCGATGAAAACTTTAAATGACTAACTTATATACGAGTTGGTTTTTCAATGGCGAAGCTACGTATTTCGCAATGTGTAACAATCTACCGGCCGTGAACGAGCATTTTTAAGGCAAAACAATGTTGCGTTGCCTTTAGTAAAAATACTTATGCGCGACTTCAAAAATGAGTAATAATTGTCTTATTTGGAGACATAAAACATCGAATTTCGAAATATATTGTTTTGCCTCTTCACTCAATGCACATGTACAGTGTACATCGAAATTCTTGCATCAGTTTTGCTGATTTTCATAAGCATGTCAATACACAGAATTCCTGAAGGCTAAAGTAAATGTGAAGAAATGTCAAAAACTTAAAAATTCAAGTTTAGCAACCGCCTCATACAGAACGACATCGTTTTGTCAGGAAACTTAGATATGAAAACTTTTTCTTGAGATTTCTGATTTGATGTAGGTAACTGTCTCAGTACTGACCTGGACGTATCTGTGCATCTCTAATTCACCACTGCCGATAGTTGCAGATCCACCTGCCCCAGTTCCTGTTCCTCCAGCACCTGAACCAGATGTCTGCGACCCGGGGAAACTTCCACCACCTCCAGTTGATGCAGCAGCCCCTCTGCTTCCACTACCAGACTGTCCTTGACTGTGAGACGGCGGTAAGAGAGGTCCGTAGTGAATGGCGAGGATTCGTGTGAGCTTTTGATCCAGTGATGCACGTTTACCGGCGCACAAACCAAGCAGGAGTGCCATTGTCACCATTTCGTGATACTTGAAGCGCTTGATATCATAATGCGCCAACTTGTTGAGATGTCCGTTGAGACCAAGGCCTAGCAGGAAACCTGCACGTTCAGGAGACACTCCACTGCTGCCGGAGTCAGCCGTTGAGTCGCCACCAAGTTTGAGGAGGGACCGCGAAGTGTAGAGAATCCAGGAAGCGTCGATCTGAAAGATAATTTACGTACATGTAGGACAAGATGAATAAATAATTAGTTGATGACTAGTGCGAATGAAGCCAAGAGAAAAACTTCATGGGAACTTCTCACGTGCTTGACTCATTAACCGTTATCAATGTAAAGTACATACTTCTTAAATGAGTAACCCAAATACAAAAGATGACTACCAACATCTACAAATAGAAGAATAAATAGCTGATCGCCATCAAGCCTCGGATCCATTATCTTAGCGATAAATGCAGATTTAATGTTTACTGTATTGGACAAAATAGTTGAAGAAGCCGCAAGCTGATCAAACAGGTCGGAGATGTCATATTTACTATCCAAAAATAAATTTGTTGAAGATCTACAAACGTTCAGGAATAATTAGCTGTCATCAATGTGGAGCTGCCTGATAACGAATTATGATTTATCTAGCAGCTGCGGTATGAGATTATTACATACAATTTCTCACCATTATCAACGCTGGAAAATAATTGTTTGAAAAATTAGAATTGTTAGAAATATTCGCCAGTATTAGATTATTTGCGTTTTGTCAACGCATTGAATAAATTCACCTGACTACTTCTAGTACCAGTCTATTTCATGCTTAATACAGACACCTTCTTCCACTTAATAGTACCTGAGCATAGAAGACTGTGCTCATTGTTGTATTTTAGCCGCATCCGTGTCGAGGATGCTTTTCAATCTGTGGACCCTCGAAGATCAAATTGAGTGAACCATGGTCGCATCACATAGCTTTGACGCATTATATCAACCCAAATGTTGCTAGATTTAGCCTATTGCATGATTGAAATTTACTCTATTGTAAGATCATGTTGCCTCCCATTGCAAGACACTAGATACATGTAGCAACAAGTCACAATTATCTCTGAAAAGCCTTCAGAATACAGATGCTTGTTAATTAATATTCTTGTTAACAGAGGCTATTTTGTTACAGATCTACGTCATGGTGCCACACATATTCTGTGTAAACAGTGTAAAACATACAAGCTTGTTACAAAAGTTCGGGTTTTTTTAATGTAAACGAGTTTTTAATCGCAGGTGTTACATGCCTCGTCAACAAGGCCATACAGGAAATGAAGGGACCCGAAATGCAAGTCCAGTTGGTTTCCCTGCTGACGAACATAAAATGTGACTCACCGGTGTTGAGGTTAGGCCGGTAATTTGCGGTAGCCCATTGTTTATGATAACTTTCAATTTATGTGCTTTGCTTGAAGCTTTTGACTTTGTCTGGTTTGCCTGTGGGAAAGCTAATCAGTCCTCTCAAGGACTACCTCAATTTCAATAATCCAATTAATCCAATGGCTACAGTAGCATTGCATTTGTACAGTTGCGGATTGGAGAACGGCATCAGTCCTCATTAGGACTACTTCAATTAATAATTTAAATTAATAAGCGTTAAATTCCATTATAAATGGCTGCTGGGATGATTTTCATCATCGTATGAGAATAACTTTAGAATTCTATAATATTTGTGTATATTTTGTAATGTTGCACATCATTTAAAATGAGAATATGTGCAAGCATCTTACAGCTTTCTTTTCACTGATAAATGATTTCATCGTTGTTTTTCAGTGTTTCAATGTATTTCATACTGTTCTGTTTGAATGACATCAGTAACTTATGCTAGTAACTTTGAGTGACTAGGAACATCATAAGTAACTTTTTTGAAAACTATTTTTTGCATTCGTCTGAATTTTGGCATGTATTCAAACTTCAAATAATGAAAATGCTGATTCCAGTATTCCAGCAGCTGATTCAAAAACCATTCAAATTTCATACACGATTATCAAAAATGATTAATAGAAAGTGCTAATAATTCATCTTTGTCATAGAAATCGAATATGTGATTGGAATTATGTAGTAGCGCAATGCCTCTTATTGTGGCTCTGAGCAATACTTCATACACAAAACAGGCGGGAAAACTACCAGATCCTCGGATCTTAATGTTCTTCAAAGTTCGATATGGAGGATAACTGAAAGAAATTTTTTTGATGTAAGCCAAGCATTCTAAACCAGTTCAGATAACTTCAGAAAATACTACATTTAGTTTGAAAAGCATTTTTGTCCAGAACACGCAGATGCCAATGAATTATTTCAATAAACGACTCACAGGGGCGTGTGGAGAGTACACAAGTGCAGATGCAACACCGTTGTGAAATTCAGGCCAGTATTTGAATGTTGTTGGAGTCTCCGCTTTTTTCAGATCAACATTAATATTCCTGAATGAGAGAGAAAATGGGAGGTTCGTGCAATCAATTCAAAGCAGGATGGTTACCTTGGTCCGACTTTGCCTTGAAGACAAATAGGAGCAATAATCTGACGATTCGGCAATTCTCCAGCATGCAGGTGAAGAGTTAATAGTCCTCTGAAAAAGTTGAAAAGTGCATGAGACATGCGAGAAGAATATTAAAATGATCAAGCTCTCAATTCGATATGTTTGATGATCATAGCGAATGACAAGTAGGGGATTACCGCAATTTCATTATGTCAACATTTCAACACGATTCATGACCCCGGCAAAGGAGACTGCATCGCCTTGACACTCATCTGTCACAATATCCTCCAGTTCCTGGAAGGACTGTAGGGCAAAAATCGAATCCTGTCGGGTTTTCGAAAAGCTTCCACATCACGATTCAACACGCAATGACAAACTTCAACTTCCATATTGAGCCTTCGACTGGATCACTAATTCTCGGTCGCAAAGAAGACAAGGAAGATGCTTTGAGCAGCGCCAGGTCACCTCTGGAGTGCCACAAGGCAAGCGCCATCGGCCCACTTTTCTTCTCCATCTCTGCTGGCAGTTCCTATGACATCATTTTGTCAGCTGGTCTAATATGATCGAACCACCTGTGAATATTTCGAAGTCTACAGTGTCACCAAGAAAAGCGTTGACTCCCCCATCCCTAAACGTTTCCCACACTTAGCACTTAGTTGTCATTGTTAAATTTGTGAAGCTTCTAGGTGTAAAATTGTCTCAGGACATACGCTAGCATGCATACGTAGGCAGTATCATTCGAAAGGCCTCAAAACACCTTTTCAACCCCCCCCCACCATCTGTCTTTTTTGTAGAGTGCTACTAGTTAGGAAACGACCAGACAGTCGTGCATGGGACTCTTAATATGTGATTGACAAATTACAATTTAGAGACCGCTTACTTACTCGCGACCCTACAATGGGCGACCTTTGCAGCCACCCTGGCTTGAAGAACACTTATTCAGCTGTCTTAACATGTTTGACCTGTATTCAATGTTGCAATGCTCTCACTCAGCAGCTTGAACTGCATGCTCCTTGCCTACATGTGTGTGAATCAATAGCTATTAATTGTCAATTTGAAATACGAGCCCGCTCAGCGCATGAAAATTTGTATATTGAAAATTAATAAATGTATATAATTTAAGGATTGAAAAGCAAGACATTTCATTTTCTCTTTTGCTCTCGCTGATACCCACGGTCATTGATAGCATATTTTTCGATATATAATTCATTACATCCCACCAATATCTGAACTGGAATTAATTATTTTCTACCATACTGCAAAGAAATTTTTGCTTTCGATAACATACATTACTGGCATTCATTAAAATCACATTTGATTGTACACCCCCGCATTGTCTGATATTTGAAATAGCATATTTTGCGTCGTATCATCAAATTCTCATTAACCTTTGTCATTTAAAACTGACAGGAAATAATGGCATTCCGCATTTTTCGGAGAAAAATTGGCTTTTTGGTTTTCAGGTGTCACTACAGTTTCAACGATGCTAAAATCATGCAATGAGTATCTAAGACAGCAAAAATCAACTACTCCACCCGATTTTTTTTCCGCTGTGAAAAATTGATTTCAATGTGCTGCTATTCAAACCATATGAGGCACGGTTAACTTCTATCTGAACTACAATGTATAATTAACTTTTGCGAAGCTCTGGTAATAAATGCATTTTTTACAAGAGAAAATAATGCATTGCATTGAAAAGAAATGCAGTGGTTAAAATATGCAATGGCAGTAGTACATATGCGATGGTAAAAAAATATTTCTTATACCGTGGAATGTGAATAGTCACATTATGTGGTTTGTCAGAGAATTTCATCCAGAGATGGAATTTCAAATTGAAATTTGGATTTCAATAAATCATCATCAACATTTAGCGCTTTCTTTTGGGAAATTAGACTTATGAACGGTCGGGTAAAGTCTAGTCCACAAGGTTATAACAACAAATGGACGAAATGATTCTTGAAACTGAGTGAAAGACTTCAAACCTCATTGATGCATTTGTAATTTGAAATTTTTCAATAATGCGAGTTTTATGGCGTTTTCAGGACTTTCATATAGATACAATTTATAAAGTGATAGTGAAACAGGCTTACCTTTGATTAGTTGCCAAACCAAAGATGAATTGAAACTGTCTAATTCTCATCAAAATAAATAAATTTTAGCACCTAGAGTGAAAGAGCATTTTCATCTCAATTATGTGATTTAAGGTCATTTCATCCAAAAATTCTGACCGAAACATAACTTCTTCATCTCTTGATTAAACTTTTAAAGTTAATTCTAATCTTTACCAGTTTTAATTAACTACAAATCTCATCGCTATAAATCTATAATGTGGTGAGATGGCATGTATGATAGGATAGCTGAGTTGGTCAATGGCCGCATTACAGTACGAGGTGCAAAAGGTTAAGGGTTCCATCTCCGGAAGTACTACAGCTCTCACAAGAATTCAGTCAGACATTTAGCATGAAATCAAATCATATAGCACAATTATATACGGTCATGGCTTCGGACATCAAATCGGCGCTTATGGCTCTTCATGGGGCTGGAAGTGGTTGGCTGGACGAGGGGCTCGCCAGAGCCAGCGAGCTGGGGAAGAAGTTGGGGTGGTGTGCGGAAACGCCTGTAGGTTGTGTGGGTTCCGGGGCACTGTGGGCTAGTGAGCAATGAGTAGGCGGATGCAGCGTCTAAGGGGTTGCGAGTTTGGACCAGGGGGAGGTGCCATGATCGGAGGCGACGGTTAAAGGGTGCTGGAAGCGACGAGAGCAGAACAGGGAGTGTGGCCCCTACCTATCACTGCCGGTACGTGCATGAGGGCGGAATCAACCGTGTGGTGGAGGCCCAATGGTCCAGGGAGGAAAGGGTCATCATGGCCAGGCTGAGAACGGTGCACTCTCTAGAGCTGGGATGGTGCCGGAAGAGGATCGGGTTGGAAGTGTCTGGGATATGTAGGTGTGGGGAAGTGGAAGAAGGGGTGAAACACATGGAATATGTGGCGGGGGGAGGCATGAGGGTCAGTTTGGTGTTGTTTTGGTGTGTGCATGTTGATCATGATGTTTCTATTCTTTGTTCCAAACCAGGGGAAGCATTGACGTTCTGGAAGCGGTGGAGGCGGATGAAGCTTCTGCTATAAGCTGTCGACAACAACAACAAAAACAACAGACAATCACTGCATACCACAACCATCTCTCGTTTGGAGTAAGCCTCCACGGATTGAACCTTGACAGGCTTTTAGGTCATGAGATGGACATGGGATTTCAGAACAATTCACAAACTCTCCTGAAAGAACACTGCACGAGATATTTTATTTTTTGAATTGAGAACGTCTGAGCAGGAGAATCCAAGAGCAAATGACGGAAGGCCTCCATGACAAATTTTGGCGTGAATAATTCCGAGGGGGACACCGTGAGGAAGTCCAAGCCAACTCCTGACTCTCTCACGTAATTTTTAAGTCAATGGAACTCACGCACGCTGTGGCCACAGCCTGGTGTGAGGTGAGTTACTAGTATGACAGGGCTGTCGAAACCGTAGCATAACAGCTTGACCTGGGTAAGGCAGGGTAAAGTAAAAATAAATAAGACTGCATTATTCATGTTTTTTTACTATGTAATAAAAGCCTTTGAGAAAGTCAAGTATAAAATATTATTCTAGTTATCACACAAAAACAGATATGTTGACTTGCATATATAAAATATGCTGGGCTTTCCCATGAAATTCTCTATTTAGTTACAAACCGCTGAACACAGTATTCTTTGAAATTTTACAACTATGATTCAGTGATGAATTTTTATAGGATATTTAGATAATTTGAAGACTAATAAATGATGGGTTTGTGAACAATTCTAAGGTATTGATTCTCTCAGCTTTGATCAGAGCTCCATCCAGAGACTGATTTCATCGGTAAAAGCATATTAAAGATCAAAAATATATAAACTGATTGCATGTGAAATACTAATCGAAGTCAAAACTTCTAACTATGATGATAAGAAAATTTGCTCCCTTTGTTTCAAACGCAAAATTCACATTTTAAGTAACATGTCAATATATATTTTTCATTGTTGTATGCAAGAATGCATTGCTGAAGAAAAATAAAATTTCTATTTCTTCAGACTGATGTTCCACAATACTGTCTAAACAACTGAATGTTGATATTTTATCCACAATGTCAATGAAATAGTCAAATTAGCCAACAAAAGTAAAAACATGAAAGAATGCGATGTTCGTCGCTAACGTACTTGATTAAGTAGACTGACTAGTAGCAGAAAATCAATGTTTTCAAAGGTTTTTTTTCAAGGCTTTCAAAGGTTTTCAATTTTTTCTATAGTGTAATAAACGTCATGACGTTATGACCAAAGAATATTTTCACAAATTTACACATTGTGATTGCTACTCAAAAACAAATTTGGCAACATGTTCTCGAATGAAAAAACTTTTACAACAGTAATACTATCTCAAGGTTGATAAGAAAATGACGGTATAATTAAGATATGAGTCAAAAAAATAGAGTACAACCCTATAATTGCATACGTACTCTAAACAAGGAGCAAGACCGAGCATCATTTCGATAAGCGGATCCATAATTCACACAAGTAGCTTTTACTGCAACTTAATTAGAAGCCATTATAAGCTTGCAAGTTGCGTTTTCTAGAAGTTAGTTGCTTGATACCACAAAAACTATTTTTCTCCTATCAATTTACTTCGCAAGTTAAGATGGAATCGAATGTGCACCAGTCTGATGACATTATGAAAAATCAAAGCAGTTGGGTGAGTGAAGTCGACTGTGTATTCAACAATGTTCCTCGCTCAGATGATCACTATTTATCATTCGAATCTGACAATCCACCAACCAACGGCAAGTCCGCGACAGTCTCATCTACTGTATTGATATTCTGAACAAGACTGTCAACACGTTCTATATTTATGTTTCGTTTGACTATGCCTGCTTCAGAGCTCATATGCTCATTCATGAATATGATGACCACAACCAGTAGGATACCAGTAAGATACTTCATGACTAGTACTCTCGCTACAACGAATTGAATCCTATGATTTGATGACTTATTCTAATACTAAATTATGAATTTCAAATTTCATCTTCACTACCAAACAAGTAGAGGATCGACAGATTGGGCTATGGATTACCAAAACTTTCATCATAATGAATAGCTGTAGCACAGACATCTATAGATGTCATTGCATTCAAACAAAGCCTTTCAACTATGAGCACCTAGATATAAGATTCTAGCGGTACAAGGTTCAACCATGGAAATCTGTAACTAGTATGTTATAGAAGTCCATGGTTCAACCATAACTCCTAGATATATGACATCTGGACTGACGTTAGTAATGACGCTTGTAATCTTTCCATTAATTTTCCTGTTCAAGCTTAACGTTGCCTAATATTTGTTCAGCATTTGATTGCAAAAGTATAATGGCAATAATGAGAAAGGTCGCACTATAATACTTCATTGCTTCCCCCACAATAACATGGAAATTTTGAGAGGATGGAACAACAATCCATTGAAGGGTTTAGTCTGAACAGAGATCTCAAGAATGTGCTCTCTACACTTTGTGGAATCCGAAGAAGCAGTCATAAAGAGCCATAATGCTATTCTCTGTATTTTTCCGGAAGCTCCATCTTATTTATCCTTCAACAACTTATACATCCTCGATCGACGTCAGCAACAGCAACTGAGCTTCGTGAGCGTTCTGTCAATGAAAATGAAAGCCAAATGAGAACGATTCCTAGAAATGAATAATATATGATCTTTACAAGACATTGCTATGAAATTAATCAATGAGTAACCAACATGTGCATACCATCCGGATTCACGAAAATTTACAATTGATCAACAGTTCTCAGAATGTGCCTTGGCTGTGCATTATAGACTTCAAAAAAGTGATGTAAAGGTGAAAAAGTAATGAAGTTATTAAATCTTCCCCACAGGTACCTATCCTCATGACAAGAGTGAAACATTTGGAATGCGACAAAAATTATGAGAGTCTGAATAATGCGTACAAAGATAACACCATTAATTTACTCCACGAAATTGCATGAGTTAGAAGAACGGAAGTAGGTGCGTTGAAGGTTACATTGCAGCAATGTTACAAGGTTTTGAAACATTACCCCTGATGAAATCAATTCAGTTACGAATGTTCAGACGTGTAATCTGATGTTGAGAATGTGGCAAAATTGAAATGAAGTATTTTCCCTCTGAAGAGTGATGAAAGCATTCTTGCGCTTTGTGCAAAGATGATATGAATTTCACGTGGGCTGATATCGTATATCCTGGTGGATCGCTGATCGACCAAGTTTTATAACATTTGCATCCAATATTTCCACAATTTCGAGGAAGCTTTTGCAGATGCGGAACTAAAATCCCAGCTCTTTCAGTCTTGAAATTCAAGCTTCAAAATTGGGAAAACTGTTTTGAAAGCCTCTTGGATGATGATTTTCATTTGAAATACAATTTTGGCATAGATGCATGCACTTAGTGGTCACTGCCAACTGCAATTGCTCTATTTAGTGCCCAGATTTTGTAACACAATAATGAAAGGATCTGGGGCACCTGAAATATGATTTTTTATCACCAACATTGCGATCTGAAACGAGCTTTAAATGTAAATAGCATTGTAGTTAGAAAAATAAATTAATAAATTGTCGAATTTGTAACTTCTATCAATCTAGGGCTTGTCCAATTCTTCCGATAATTCTCATTTTTTCTGCTTTCACACATGAATACGAGGTAAGTAAACATCGCTCTACAATTACCTTTATTTTCACTATTCGCCTATTGTGTACTGCAGTTTTGAGCTTACAGGCCAGGTGTTATATATCTAGGAGTCCATAGTTCAACTACATGATGTAACATGCAAGAAGGAGACAACAGGACTTGAGTTGAACATTTCTATGTTGCCTCAAAACTTATCTATCTGAAGGCAGCTATAAACGGGAGTTGCCATTACCAGGGACATATTTGAATTCGCGAATTCTGTGTCAATTATCTACCATGCTCATGCCATAGACGATAATCAAATAACAATGAAATCGATGGAACGTCATCGGATAAAACAATGTAACAAAAAAAATGTGTTTACAAAACAGGCAGTGGGCAGAAATTCTGTCATACAGTAATGATCAGTCACAGAGGTATAAAAAGCAATATATTGATTAGCAATGAATGATTGCAGTCCGATTTAAAGAAGGCCACAATGATAATCCTGAAGCGCATAACGTTGAAGCACTATCATTTGTGGCCATTCTTTAAAGAGGACCGCAATTACATTGTTACTGTGATTCATCCGAAACTCACAAGCTATGCTTCCATCATTTTTGCTCGGTAGATTATCGAAACCAATGTACAAAGACTGTATTTTTTGGCAGGACGTTTCTACGTGTTCTTCAGTTTTTCCATATCTGGATGCACGCGGATAAAAAATCTTAGGACAATATGATTCTACCATTTTTTTGAAAGCGATTTTCATAGGCTACTACTATGTCGGTTGGCTTTTCTGTTAAGGATTAAGGGTGGTGCATCATCGTACATATAACTGTATATTAGGGTGGTTCAAAAAAAATCGAAAGTTGGAAAAGTCAGGGTGCACGTCGCTAAAAGTATTCCTTTTGGTAAGAAAATTGTACATGTGGAGTTTTAGTTCGATTGGTCAAGGTTTAGGGGTCGCCAAGAAAGGTCAAAGTGAGGTCAAATGTGCAAAAATTGCTAAAAAAAATAGCCCCTGACGTCATCAAGTGACCTCGAATGACCTTTCTGACCTGGTAAAATGATTGATTAGGGTCACATTTCTATCTTTTGAGCAATATGTTATATTGCTCTAAAATGCTTGGTTTTATCGCAAAATAGCATTTAAGGTCCGAAAATCATGCCTTTGGATGGGTCACGTCGTGATCAATGCAATGATAAGACACGAGAGCAGAAAATGTCAATTTGTGATGAAACTAAGCATTTTAGAGTCATATAATGTATTACCAATGAATATCAAAGTGACCGCTATCTATCATGCCATGAAGTCAAAAAGGTCATTCGAGGTCATTTGATGACGTCAGAGGCTATTTTTAGCTCAAATTTAAATGTTTTATTCATATAAATTGATAATATTTCCAAGTATAAAGCTAATGGGACCCCTCTCATTCTCCCATCGACATCCTACGACATGGCGACATTTCAGAGAATCAAAGTTTCCCTCCCTTTTGTTCCTTTTGTCCAGAAGTTCCCCTCAAACTTTTGGACCAAAGTGGAACTACCACACGGAGAGCTATGTTCATCACAACTGTTTTGGCAGAAGCTTTGAGACAGCCACTATGTAGCATCGTCCTGAGTCAGTCTTCGGTGAGGCGAGCCCGGGTAACCTCTAGGCTTAAGGAGAAACGTCAGCAACAGCGTCTCATTTGATAATCACGTCAGTTGCTTGAATGGGAAGAGCCTACCCTCCTTTAGAATGAAGTACAAGAGCGTCTTCCCATCATCATCAATGGAAAGGATGTCTCAGTACTTGGTGCAGGAATTGGAGCTTCAATTGTCATGGTAGTAGTTGCGATCCTTGATGAGTAGAGAATGAAGGATCGAGTAATTGGCCTGTCTTCTGATAAGACTGTGAGCGTCAAAGGAGTACGCAGTGGAGTATGTTTCCTAATAGATAAGTAGGCACAACATAACCGCTTTCTACTATTAGTCACGTGCAACAAGGCGGCTGTGCGAGGTTCAGGCTTTACGAGACCGTGTTCTGCCCGATGGATGACTAAGGTGATCTACCTATGCTACGTGAAGGCATGTCTCCTTCTGTAGAAAATTTCGATGACTTCGAGGAGGGAATGAATTGCATGGGAGATATGTTGTTCGTCTCTGGTCTGCTGCGAGTCTTGTACTTCGAACCATCACGAACATCGAGAATCAGGAGCAATTCCAGTCTTCCGACCACCGTCGCAGTTTCCCAATTCGCAAGAAGAGAGCTATTTTGCTTTGCATTCCTAATGTACATGTACTCTGTATTTGTGCATTACAATATCTTCTGTTAGTTATTTGTTGATTTTAATAATAATGTTATAAGTTGATTTTGTCTTCTGA
This sequence comes from Prostheceraeus crozeri, assembly GCA_907163375.1. NCBI lineage: Eukaryota > Metazoa > Platyhelminthes > Polycladida > Euryleptidae > Prostheceraeus > Prostheceraeus crozeri. Next base: position 594,928 of record CAJQUW010008706.1, read on the forward strand.
TTGTATATCGTAATGCAATCTCTGAAAAGCATCGATTTTCAAGAAAATTATTTAAAGAAATTTGCTTTACCACTATAAGTATGCACTTCAGTTATCATGGATGACACTAACTCACGTCTAAAATTTCTCAGTATGTAGTAGGGTGGTTAAAAAAAAACTACAGATTAAAATCGTATTTAACTCCTAAAGTTCCGTTTGGAATCAAATAAAATTCTGATCAAAACTGACAGTACAAGGACCTATTAACTGATAAGCATCTATCATGGCTTATTCGTCTTATAAATTAGCCGATGCCTAGCTTCGACAGGTCTGTATACTTGTTCTGCCTGATACTTGAAGGCATTATCAAATCACATGAATAAAACATCTAAATTTGAGCTAAAAATAGCCTCTGACGTCATCAAATGACCTCGAATGACCTTTTTGACCTCATAACATGATGGATAGCGGTCAATTTGATATTCATTGGTAATACACTATGACTCTAGTTTGAGGGGAACTTCTGGACAAAAGGAACAAAAGGGAGGGAAACTTTGATTCTCTGAAATGTCGCCATGTCGTAGGATGTCGATGGGAGAATGAGAGGGGTCCCATTAGCTTTATACTTGGAAATATTATCAATTTATATGAATAAAACATTTAAATTTGAGCTAAAAATAGCCTCTGACGTCATCAAATGACCTCGAATGACCTTTTTGACTTCATGGCATGATAGATAGCGGTCACTTTGATATTCATTGGTAATACTTTATACCTTAAAATGCTCAGTTTCATCAATTTATATTTATCATGAGAACAATGAACAATAATGTACAATTAACAGAAGTTAAATATTGAAAAAACAGAAGTTAAAAAAAAGCAAAAAATGGAATTTAAAAAAGCTAGAAATTAACAAATCATTGTCCTACGAAACTCCGTTAAACCAACCCCTATACATAAAAAAGGCACATAAACTTTAAGAAAAGAAAATCTGGCTCAGAACCTAAAAGGTTTGCCAGCAATGGCAAGCTCTTCCTGTCCAATTGTGCATTTCTAGTGTACCAGAAGAGATCGGGCATTACAGTGCATAAGGCCACCAGAAGCTTTCTTATTATTGCAGCTCTGACCTCAGAAAAGCGGGATCCAGTCAACATGAATAATTTTCCACCAATGCGCGAAAATACATCCTTCTACTCCTTCCCCCATTCTCCGAAAACAGACACCGCCATTGGTAGACATCTCCACCCGAGTTCTGCACATTTCGAGTCGTTGGAGGAGTGCTTGCGACATTCAGCGATGTCAAGGAAAGATCTTACGGTTGTACTCGCTACGGAAATATTGTTTGTAGAAAGCGGGTGTGCTACCGTGAGATCAATCGCTCCTGGTCGTCCAAGGCTCCAGTCTGGAAGCAAGATGTCGGCAGGTCGTCTATTAATGTCTGTCACCCCTAAGCCAGCACCCCTTTCAATGCTCGGTCGCAGATTCGCCCACTGGCATATCTCGCGAAGTTGGTCTCTAACAGTGTTGTGTCTTGAAATCACATGGGGACTTCTTTTGCATGTTAGGGCGTGTTGTCCAAATGGGTCCAGTGCTAAGTCCTGGCATCTAGAACAGCAGCTGTCATCCTTAAATAGAGAGATGCCTAGCCACCATTTTTCCAAAATCTGATATTCGTTACGCAGGCCCAAACCTGGTGACGGTATCGCTGTAATCCAGGATGAAGCATTGGCGGAACTGACTGAATTCAAGCGCACGATATGCGCACCACTTGCTTGACTTTTAATTGAATTGAGGCATTTTCTGTCTATGGCAGACGATAGTTTGTTGTTTGGGTCTGGAAGATAAGAGACTTCTTGTATTGATTCGGTCTTTTCCCCCAAAACTGCATTGAATTGGTCAATGGAATTTGCAATTGGTGTGGAATTAGAAATACATTCATCTGAGACCGAATGACACTGATGAAATATAGGCTGCTGGAGAATGTTTCACTGTAGAGCGCAGACCAAAACCTCCATTACTAGGCTTAAGCTGAACTTGGTTCCATGCAGAGTCAGGCAACTCTATGGCTACACTCTCTTCGAAAGTCCTACGAATATCAATGTCAAAAGAATCGAAGGCTTCCTTTGCAATACCTGGGGGAATAGTCCTTGGTGGTTTACCCGACAGAAGGATGCACAAGATCGCAGCAAAGAAACTGACACTTGGGGATCGTGTAGTTCAGTGAACTTATCCAAAAGTTTCCTGGCTTTCTGACACTTGAGGTGCACAAAATTTTGACAAAACGTGGCGTCACCAATAGGTGATTTAAGGATTTCGATGTTCGGAACCGAAAAATGTTTGATATCCGCATCAAAGCCACTACACGTAATACTCCCTTGATGGAATAGCTCACACTTGTGGGGCTGGACGATAAGTCCGATGTTTGTGACTCCTTCTGTAGTGATTTGTACGCTTGTATCACTTCCTCTTTGTGTCCTGCGAAAATGCCATCGTCCAAATACCAATAATGATGATCTAATTGGACAGTTGATTTTATTTTCTTTAGAAGAGGATGTAAAGCCAAAGCAAAAAGGAAAGGACCCAACGGGTCACCTTGTTGAACGCCTTGTGCTGAGTTTAGGCATCCAAGCTGATGCCAAAGATGAGGTTGTTTTCCGTAACACCAACTCACCCATTTATAAATTGATGGAAAATGTTCTGAACACTGATTCAACACTGTTTGACGGCAAACACTGTTAAACGCATTAGCCATGTCCACTTTCAGAAGACAGAAGTTATCCTCATTCCATTTCCTTTCTACGAGTAATCTGGTCCGATGTATGATTTTCTCAGTTCCAAAACGGCAAGCCACTCCCAGCTGGATAGGATCAAAATATGCAGAAGCAGCAGATTTAATGCTAGAGCAGAGACACTTTGCAGTGAGACGGCAGTATACTTCACCGACAGCTATTGGTCGGACATCCCAGTCATCGGTTTTGTTTTTAAGCAAAGCCGTTAAACTCCCACTGGCGAGGAAAGGCGCAATTTCTTGTGGTGCTTTCCCGGAGATCAACAGATTTACCAGGTGTCGAAGAGAAACACTCAGGTTTGTGGGTAAAATAGCTTCACATGCGCTGATGAGGTGCTGTACCCTCAAGCCAGACGGACCACAAGCAGTAGCTTTAGGAAACGAATGCAAAACAGCCATTAAATCAAAAGATGAAGAGAGATTTAGTGGAATTGTTTCATCCTGGCTGTCGGATGGTACTTAAGGAAGTGGGGCTCTAGGGTGCTTCAATTTCAATTTTGTCCATGTTTCATTATTGTTAGGACACAGACCATCTGAAGATAAAATTCTGCACGCCTTGTTGTAGTAACCATCTTCCGCTTGATCAAGTGCAGCCGATAGCCTAGCTTCTGCTTCCTCCAACTTGGTTCGATGCTTTTGAGAGGGTCGAAAAGCTTTGCTGTTCTCAACCGCTGCAGTCCACAGACCTTCTAAGTCGCCGTTGGACCATCTATCACAAAGTTCATTGATCGAAATTTTGTGATCATTTTTACGACCAGCTCGTTTTGCTGAAGGGAGAACACATTTTGGAAGCATCAAAAGTCGAGTCCAGGCGTCAACAGTGTTTTCAGAGAGAACATGCATTATGGCATCAGATAATATTCTTCCCACCTTTTGCCGGGCGTTAACTGGTATATGTTTCAATGTTGGGCGATTGAGTGTCATGACATCATCCAAAGATGGTAAACTAAAACTAAATGGAACACTACCTGGACTCACAGATAAGTTGTTGTCTGGCTCGTCACTTGTAACATGGCCGTAAGTGCATTTCTTGTCATGCTGATTGCGAAAAGATTCGGCCACTATGCGATTACACCGACAAACATAACGCCGGTGTTGCTGAAGCCAGACACTGGCACTGATTCTGGTAGAAGACCACGGGCATGCTTTTACATATGATTTGTCATCATTGAAAAGGCCACGTACTCCGGGCATTGCTCTACAGGACATGGACACCCAGCACGCATAGAACGACTTGAACGTTTGTTGGTTGACATTGTTTATCACATTATTTAGTTTCATCACAAATTGACATTTTTTATGCTTTCATGCCATACCATCGCATTGATCACGACGTGACCCATCCAAAGGCATGATTTTCGGACCTTAAATGCTATTTTGCGATAAAACCAAGCATTTTAGAGCAATATAACATATTGCTCAAAAGATAGAAATGTGACCCTAATCAATCATTTTACCAGGTCATAAAGGTCATTCGAGGTCACTTGATGACGTCAGGGGCTATTTTTTTTAGCAATTTTTGCACATTTGACCTCACTTTGACCTTTCTTGACGACCCCTAAACCTTGACCAATCGAACTAAAACTCCACATGTACAATTTTCTTACCAAAAGGAATACTTTTAGCGACGTGCACCCTGACTTTTCCAACTTTCGATTTTTTTGAACCACCCTACTGTATATGTTTCCCTGCCTGGTGGGTCTAAGAGATCTTAATACTTGTATAAACGTGTGACAAGACAATTTGTATTCAAACGGCGCTCAGAACAGCAATAGATTCCTTTGCAGTGACATTTTTAGATCTGTAAAGCTGATATACCTTGATATATACCTGATATAAAGCTGGTATAGTCATGAAAATGGCAAATTTTCAAATTTTCGACTTTGATGTTCGGAAACTTAAAGATCCCAAAAAGTAAACGATTTTTTTATAATTCTGCAGACGTCTTTTCTGGGTCTTTTTAAACGTTTTTTGCACGAATACATAGAGCAAACGCTATCCATCGCAACAGCATTTCAATTTTTTGATGTTGCATGATAGGTTGTCAGCAGTGAGCTTAGAATAGGACAAGTAGACAACCCGTTTACAATGAATAGGACCCGCCAGGCAGGTGAACATGTATTTTCGAAAACTGAAGTTGATGAGAGACAGTTGCGGTGATGTGTTACAATCATACCAAAAAGAAAGGACAACCTTTTACAAGAGTCTATGAAAAGTCGCTTCACAAAAAGAAATGTTTAGAGCCAGGTACTCTTTTTGCAGTGAAGAAAATCAATGAAAATCTAGCTACAGAGGAAATCTGAGTT